>OX377622.1:114410643-114563594 GCA_947397865.1 Polietes domitor
AATTTTGGGAAAAAATATTTTTTTCGAAAAAAATCTATTTTTGTTGAGTCGAGAAAAAATCATAAAAAATAGAAATGAGGTCGGAAAAAAATATTTTATTTTATTTTCTAATAGCTAATATTCTAACGCAAAGTTCAATTTTTATATGTAAAAAATCTATGGATAAATGTAGAAGTTATGATACTTTTTATAGACGCGTCTCAATTTTTAATCATAATTTTTTAATAATGATACCTTTAATATTTGTACTCTCATTTTGGAAATATAAGTCCAATAACATCCAGTTTTATGATAAATTAAAGGTAATCATGCTGACTACAAATACTGCAAATTACACTTTCACATAGAAACAGTGGTTTAGGAAGAGTCTTCAAAAAATTTGGGAAAAATATTTTTTTCCGAAAAAAATCTATTTTTGCTGGCTCGAAACAAAATCATAAAAAATAGAATTGAGGTCGAAAAAAATTATTTTATTTTATTTTCTAATAGCTAACATTCTAAGGCAAAGTTCAATGGGTAAATGTAGAAGTTATGATACTCTTTATAGACGCGTCATAATTTTAAATTATAATTTAAATTATTTTTTAATAATTTTTGTTTAAATAGCGCGAAAAATCCCTCTACGAATTAGTTTATAATAGCTGGCATCTTAACGAAGAAAACAAGACATTTTTGAAGAAATCTATTAATAAATGTGGAAGTTACGATGCTAGCCAAATAATGAGGGAATTTAAAAAAATCGAAGTTTTCGATTAAATTGATTTAGTACTGCTACAAGAAGGACCATAACTTCTACATTTATTCATAGATTTGTTTCAGAAGTGCCTTGTTTTTTCGTTAAGATGCCATCTATTACAAACTAAAATAAATACTCTGTTATCTAGTTGGTAAAGAGACTTTTCCCTTTACTTAACAAAAAAATTAAAAAAATCCTGATTTTTTTCAAAAAAAGATCTATTGCGTCTACAAAGAGTATCATAACTTCTACATTTATCCGTCGATTTTTACATATTAAATAACATTAAACAAGTAAAAACGGCGTTATGTTCGGCCGGGCCGAACTTTATTAACCCTCCACCTTGGATTGCAGTAATATTACTGGAAGATATATATTTTTTAATATAGCCAAACCAAAACAAATATTGAAAAAAATAATTTTATAAATAAATATATTATTTTCATTATTTCAAACCATGCTTATATGGCAAGGCTACCAATACGTTTACACTATATATATATCGAAATAATACTTCACGTCAATTCAAATAATAAATATTCTTATATTTGTATTTTCAAAAAACGCGTAAGTGCCATAAATATAGCTAGATAGTGGGTGCTACAGTTGGTTGTATTTCCATTCCCTTCCAAAAGTATAAATTTTGAAAACCCATTATCTCACGTACATAGTGCAAAATAACCTAACTCCAAGATTCAACCAATTTTTGACGTAAAAGTAAAAAGTATGAATTTGGAAAAATCTTTTTATTTTGCAGTCAAAAGAATGCATACACCGAATTCCATAATTGTAGCTACGGCCATTTGGTTGGTACCATTTTTATCCCTTTTTTCCTATTTTACCCCCTTAAGAGTACGACGTTCTAAAATCTCTTTATTTTACGTGACTACGCAATTAGATGGACGTACATACCAAATTTCATCATTCTAGCTGTAGTCGTTTAGTTGGTACTATTTTTATCCCTCTGTACCCATTGTATCCCTTGAAGGTGCGAAAACTTTTATTTTTCGTGTCTACGCAGTCAGGGGAATGTATACTCCGAATTTCATAACTCTAGCTGCGGTCGTTTGGTTGGTAATATTTTTATCCCCTTTTTTCATTTTAACCCCAAAAAGTACGAATTTTGAAAAATCCGTTTATTTTACGTGTCTAGGCAATCAGAGGAATGTCTACACCGAATTTCATTATTCTAGGTGCAGACGTTTGGTTGGTACCATTTTTATCCCTCTATTCCCATTTTATACCTTAAAGGTACGAATTTGGAAAAAATACTTTTATATTATGTATCTACTCAATTAGAGGAATGTACACACCGAATTTCGTGTTTCTAGCTGTTGTCGTTTGATATGTACCATTTTTATCCCATTTTGCCCTATTTCAGCCCCTAAGAATAAAACTCACTTTATGGTGCACGTTTTTGCTATAAGGGGAATGCGCAACATAAAGTAAGTACAAGCAAATATATTGAATTTTCAACTTTTATTAAGAATAATAAATACCAATAAAATACATTTTAATTCTATATCATGAAATGTTGAAAATATTCAATTCAAATATAATATCTAAATTCCATACATTTTTACAGGAACTAAATATAAAATGGAATTTGTCGATTTTTTAGCAAAAACTGAAGTCGTTTAAATTTGGCAGTTTGTGGCGATTTCTGACAATTGATTTGGCGATACAGGTACACCATAGTCTGATAACCCTGGTACCAATGATAAGATAATAGCTAGAGACATGAAATATGGAATGTACATCCCTCTAATTGCGTAGATAGGTAAAATGGAGGGATTTTTTAAAATTCGTACTTTTAAGGGATACAATTGGAAAAGAGGGATAAAAATGGTACCAACAAAACCGCTGAAGTTGAAATAATGAGATTCATCTGAATGTCAAGATGCGAAATAAAAAGGATTTTTTTTTTCGAAATTTGTACTTTTACGCAAAAAAATGGGGCTAATGGGGATAAAAATGGTACCAACCAAACGGCAGCAGCTATAATAATGAAATTCGGTATTTATATTCATCTAATTGTCAAGATGTGAAATAAAAAGGATTTTTTCGAAATTTGTACTTTTAGCCGAAAAATGGGTCTAATGGGGATAAAAATGGTACCAACCGAACGACTGCAGCTATAATAATGAAATTCGGTATGTACATTCATCTAACTGTGAATATGCGAAAAAAGGGTTTTGTCGAAATTTGTACTTTTAGGCGGAAAATGGGGAGAATGGGGATAAAAATGGTACCAACCGAACGGCTGCAGCTATAATAATGAAATTCAGTATGCACATTCATCTAACTGTGAATATGCAAAAAAGGGTTTTGTCAAAATTTGTACTTTTAGGTGGAAAATGGAGCGAATGGGGATAAAAATAGTACCAACCGAACGGCTGCAGCTATAATAATGAAATTCGGTATGTATATTCATCTAATTGTCAAGATGCAAAATAAAAAGGATTTTTTTTCGAAATTTGTACTTTTAGCCGAAAAATGGGGCGTATGGGGATAAAAATGGTACCAACCGAACGGCTGCAGCTATAATAATGAAATTCGGTATGTACATTCATCTACCTGTGAATATGCGAAAAAAGGGTTTTGTCGAAATTTGTACTTTTAGCCGAAAAATGGGGCGAATTGGGATAAAAATGGTACCTACCGAACGGCTGCAGCTATAATAATGAAATTCGGTATGTACATTCATCTACCTGTGAATATGCGAAAAAAGGGTTTTGTCGACATTTGTACTTTTAGGCGGAAAATGGGGCGAATGGGGATAAAAATGGTACCTACCAAACGGCTGTAGCTATAATAATGAAATTCGGTATTTACATTCATATGACTGTGAAGATGCGAAATAAAAAGGATTTTGTCTAAATTTGTACTTTTACGCAAAAAAATGGGGCTAATGGGGATAAAAATGGTACCAACCAAACGGCAGCAGCTATAATAATGAAATTCGGTATTTATATTCATCTAATTGTCAAGATGTGAAATAAAAAGGATTTTTTCGAAATTTGTACTTTTAGCCGAAAAATGGGTCTAATGGGGATAAAACTGGTACCTACCAGACGGCTGTAGCTATAATAATGAAATTCGGTATGTACATTATTTAACTAATTGTTAAGTTGCGTAATAAGAGGATTTTGTTAAAATGTGTACTTTTAGGCGGAAAATGGGGAGAATGGGGATAAAAATGGTACCAACCGAACGGCTGCAGCTATAATAATGAAATTCGGTATGCACATTCATCTAACTGTGAATATGCAAAAAAGGGTTTTGTCAAAATTTGTACTTTTAGGTGGAAAATGGAGCGAATGGGGATAAAAATTGTATCAACCAAGCGGTTGCAGCGATAATAATGAAATTCGGTATGTATATTCAGCTAATTGTCAAGATGCGAAATAAAAAGGATTTTTTTTTTCGAAATTTGTACTTTTAGCCGTAAAATGGGGCTAATGGGGATAAAAATGTTACCTACCAAACGGATGCAGCGATAATAATGAAATTTGGTGTGTATACTTATCTGACTGAATGAACTTATCTGAAGAAATTCGTAGCATCAGGATCTAAATGGAATTAAATTTGACTACAATCAAACGGCTGTAACTAGAATCATGATATTCAGTATTAGCAATCGTCTGACGCGGAAAATAAAAGGTACGAATTTTTCTAAATTCTACTTTTAGGGTCGAAATGGAAAAAGGAGTGAAACTGGTACCAATAAAACGGCTTTAGCTAACATCATGAAATTAGGTGTGTACATTCCACTCTGAAACATATTGGATCTTCAATATTACAACTTTTCCTATTAAAATGGAATCAAGAAATTGCTAATGGGGAAAATCGGGCTTGAGGGAAATTGTTTCTAACTAATAATATTTAGGACACATTTTTGAAGATTTCTGACTAAAATTTATATTAATATTTATATAGAGTAGATTAATATTATAATAATGAAGAATCACAATTTTCCTAATATGGTAATGTCGACAGCCTCTAATCTACCGATAATACTGTGGAATACACTCCGCGGTGGAGGGTATAGAATATTCGGCCCGGCCGAATTTAACGTCTTTTTACTTGTTTCTGGTAACTTTTTCTTTGTAGGTTTTTGCAACAGAAATAATTCCAAAAAATCGATTTGGAACCACCGTGCCCAGGTGAGAGATACATATGTAGTTTATATAGTTCCTAAAACTGGCATTTCTTCATATGAACTTTCCGCTCCTCTTTAAAATCAAAACTTTAGATTTTCCTTAAAAAGTGTAAAACGCACTTTTACTTTCAGTTCACATACATACGTTGTCGATTGAACAGCGGCCGCCTCAGCCTTTTGTCCTCATGTCCCATTCAAAGGCAAAAAAAGAGAAAATAAAGCTTAACAAAGGCATCAAATATCAAGCCTATCAAGAGAAAAGGGTATCCTAGCAACATTTGTGTTCATGTGTTCCAATTTCCAGTGTGCCTTCCATTTTCGGCCGAAACACTCTTCGTCGTCGTCGTCGTAAACATGCTTAAGGATAATTGAAATTGAAATGTAATCGTGAAGTGGGCATTCAGTTTCGCTGCTTTGCTTTGTTAGGCCACTTTAAACAGGATCAAATCAGCACAACAAGTGCAAAATTTTGATAAGTTTATTTCGTTTTCAATGTGGGAGTAGCTTCATCATAGTATATCATGTACATGGCTGGATGGATGGCTGGATGGACAATGGAAACACATCAATTTGATTGGTTGTTAGTGGAGAACAAGTCCTTTTTTTGGACATCTTCAGAAAAAAGGTATTTTTTTGATTAGTGTCTGTGAGTGTGTATGGGGTTTAAAGCAAGCATCCGAGTGTATGTGTGTGCGAGCTTTGTCCGTTACACATGTATCCCCCGGAAAGTAATATGTCCCCGTTTTTTGTGTTGCGTTGTGTTGCCTTGCTTTCATTGTAAGGACATCGGACATCATAAAAATTGTTGAAATTCTTTTTATTTGTCAATTATCTTAAATTTACACATTTCGCCAAGTATCCTTGGCGTATGTTCGAATGACCAGTGTGAGGTTTTCTTTTGAATGTGTGCCGGCTCCTTTTTGTATGTGTGTGTGTGAGTGTGTCAAATTTAATGAAAAACGAGAAATGTTTTCTTGATTAAAAAACATGTTAACATTGTTTAACTTGTTAACATCATCAAATTAACAGGACATGTGAAGCGACCATGAAAATAGATACACGAGTCTGCTGCTGCCACTGAACGAGGGCCATTTGAAATATTTCCCGCCCCCAAAGGGGCAAAAATTTAGGTTAGCATGTTTTAGTAGTTGTTTAAATTCTAGGGAGATAATTTTTGCAATTCATGTATTTCAAATTTCTAAACCCTAAAACGAAATTTAAAAATAATAATTATTTTTTTTTACAAAAATTCCAATTTTCGCCGAAGGTAGCTTTAAGATTTCTACTCTCATTTTGGAAATATGGATCCGATCACAACCAAATATATGTTAAATTAAAGGTAATTAAGGTGGCTACAAATGTTGAGAATTTCACTTTCACATGGAATCAGTGGTTTAGGTGTGAATGAATTAGGGATTGATAAAGTAAGAATTTGATCTCAGCATTTAATTTATTTCTAAATGTATCCTATATACCGACCTAAACAGAGGATTAACGGGTTAAAATATTTTTCAAAAATACAATTCTAAACAAGCCTCTGAATACACCAAAACTGAAAAGACAACATAAATGTCGGAAATAAGTCAGAACTTAATCATTTTAATAATCATAATTCATTTTAGGGTTAATATTTTCCCCATTTTGTACATTCTGATAATGAATCGACACAGGAAACCTTGTGATCCTTCCAGTTTAAGTAGACCGAGTGTTCAGCAGTATTACTTAAAACATAACGTGGAACATTTTTGTGGAACCTTTTAACCCTCTAGCTCCTCAAAATAGGGGTCTTTAGGGTCCCTTTTGTGCAATAGGGTAAAAAACAGCCCTAAAATAGGGGTTTAACGGCTCAAAATGTTCTACAAAAATATTTGCCATGCAATTCTACTACAAGTTTCTGAATACACCAAAACTCAAAAGTCAACATAAATGCCGGAAATAAGTCAGAACTTAAAATTCATTTTAGGATTAATATTTCCCCCATTTTGTACATTCTGGTAATGAATCGACATAGGAAACCTTGTGATCCTTCCTTTTTAAGTATTCGGTGGATTCAGAACAAAATTACTCAAAACACCACGCAGAATATTTTTGAGATACGTTATTTTAACCCTCTAACACCTCTATATACACTACCACATAGAACAGCCTCTAAAAATTTGGGGAACAAATTATTTACAAAAATCTTTTTTCTTTTCTCATAAATTACTTATTATTTTGTTATAAGCGATTATTGTTACAGATGTAAGGTTATTTTAAGCCAAATCTCTTAATGTGTACATATATATTTAAAATCTTTTATAAGACTGATGAACAATTTAATAAAGATTAATAATAATAAAAAAAGTAGAAAAAATACGGAAAACACTATTTTATTTTTAATAGCTGACATTCTAATGCAGACAACAATGTTTATATGTAAAAGATCAATGGATAAATATAGAAGTCTTTGAAGGCGCCAAAGATTTTTTAATTACAATTTTTTAATTTTTTATAAATAGAGCATAAGCCCACTTTAGAAACTAGTTAACATAATATTTATATATTATATTTTAATAAAGAAATTAAGAAATTTTTGAAGAAAATCTATGGATAAATGTAGAAGTTATGAACCTTCTTGTAAAACTAGATTTTTTGAAATTCTCCTACTTCTACAATAAGAGTCATAACTTCTACATTTATCCATAGATTTTGTATACCCTCCACCTAAGGATGGGAGTATATTCACTTTGTTATTCCGTTTGTATCACCTTGAATTATTCAACGGAGACCCCAAACTGGACTAAATCGGCCCAAAGGGGAAAACTTTTTCCCTCATAAGGACTAAAAATACCCACAATAATCCCTAATATTTTAGAGCATTTAAGCATATTTATACCCTACACCACAGGGTATATTGTCTTTGTACATTTGTTTGTAACACCCAAAACGAAACGAGATAGACCCATCGTTTATTATACCGATCGACCTAGAATCACTTTTTGAGTCGATCTATTCTTGTAATCAAAGTCCAGGTCGCAATTGTTGTTAGAACTAAACAAGTAAGGAAAGGCTAAAGTCGGGCTGGGCCGACTCTATGATACACTCCACTTTCAATCCGAATACAATTTAATCGGTGAAAATGTGAAAACGGGAAGGATTTTTGTATCCTGTAAATGTATGTGTTTTACAAAAAATGTTAAATCGGAAAGGACATTTGTATGGGGGTATATTGAAATCTGGAACGAAATAGGTTAAACATTTGGGAGCAACATTTGTATTTGAGCTATATCTAAATCTGAACCGATCTTAGCCACTTACACCAAAGGTTTTTTACTTGGATTATAAGCTGCTGTGCCAAATTTTAAGAAAATCGAGTAGTGGTTTCTAAAGCGGCAAAAGTCAAATCGGGAGCCACATTTGTTTGGCGGCTATATCTAAATCTGAACCGATCTTACTCACTTTCGGCATAGGTGTTTTTAGGTGGATTATAAGATGTTGTGCCAAATTTAAAGAAAATCGAGTGCAATATGTCGTTTCTAGAGCGGAAAATGTCAATTCAGGAGCGACATTTGTATTTGAGCTATATCTAAATCTGAACCGATCTTGCCGAATTTCGGCATAGGTGTTTCTAGTTGGATTGTAAGATGTTGTGTCAAATTTAAAGAAAATCGAGTGCAATATGTCGTTTCTAGAGCGGAAAATGTCAATTCAGGAGCGACATTTGTATGGGGGCTATATCTAAATCTGAACCGATCTTATCCAATTTTTGCGTAGGTGTTTCTAGTTGGGTTATAAGATGTTGTGCCAAATTTAAAGAAAATTGGGTACAATATGTGGTTTCTAGAGCGGAAAATGTCAAATCGGGAGCTACATTTGTATGGGGGCTATATCTAAATCTGAACCGATCTTACCGAATTTCGGCATAGGTGTTTCTAGTTGGATTGTAAGATGTTGTGTCAAATTTAAAGAAAATCGAGTGCAATATGTCGTTTCTAGAGCGGAAAATGTCAATTCAGGAGCGACATTTGTATGGGGGCTATATCTAAATCTGAACCGATCTTATCCAATTTTTGCGTAGGTGTTTCTAGTTGGGTTATAAGATGTTGTGCCAAATTTAAAGAAAATTGGGTACAATATGTGGTTTCTAGAGCGGAAAATGTCAAATCAGGAGCGACATTTGTATGGGGGCTATATCTAAATCTGAACCGATCTTACCGAATTTCGGCATAGGTGTTTCTAGTTGGATTGTAAGATGTTGTGTCAAATTTAAAGAAAATCGGGTACAATATGTCGCGTCTAGAGCGGAAAATGTCAATTCAGGAGCGACATTCGTATGGGGGCTATATCTAAATCTGAACAGATCGTATCCAATGTTTGCATAGGTGTTTCTAGTTGGGTTATAAGATGTTGTGCTAAATTTAAAGAAAATTGGCTACAATATGTGGTTTCTAGAGCGGAAAATGTCAAATCGGGAGCGACATTTGTATGGGGGCTATATCCAAATCTGAACCGATTTGCCTCAAATTATATAGCGTTCGTCCTTGATACACAAAACTTACGTGTGCCAATTTTTGTTAAGATCGGACTATAATTGCGACCTGCAATTTGATTACAACAATAGATGGACAGACAGACAGACAGACAGACAGACAGACAGACAGACAGACAGACAGACAGACAGACAGACGGACAGACGGACATTGCTCAATCGACTCAGAAAGTGATTCTAAGTCGATCGGTATACTTAACAATGGGTCTATCTCGCTTCCTTTTGGGTGTTACAAACAAATGCACAAAGCCATAATACTCTCGTGGAGTGTATAATGAAACTTTGCACACCGAAGTTTTATGGGATAAGGACGAACGCTATTTAATTTGAAGCAAATCGCTTCAGATTTAGATATAGCTCCCATACAAATGTCACCTCCGATTTGACTCTTTCCGCTCTATAAACCACATATTTCAACAGATTTTCTTAAAATTTGGCAAAACAGCTTATATTTCAACTAAAAACAGCTCTGTTAAAAATAGGATAGATCGGTTCAGATTCATATATAGCTCCCATACAAATGACTCCTCCGATTTGACTCTTTCCGCTCTAGAAACCACAAACTTTGACAGATTTTCTTCAAATTTGGCAAAACAGCTTATATTTCAACTAGTAACAGCTCTGGTAAAAATAGGATAGATCGGTTCAGATTTATATATAGCTCCCCTACAAATGTCTCTTCCGATTTGGCTCTTTCCGCTCTAGAAACAACAAACTTTGACAGATTTTCTTCAAATTTGGCAAAACAGCTTATATTTCAACTAAAAACAGATCTGGTCAGATGAGTTCAGATATATATATATATAATATTTCAACTAGAAAACCTTTGCTAAACATGGGTCAGATCGGTTCAGATTTGTATATAGCTCCCATTCATAGTTTGTGTTCAAATTTTCTTACAAATACAGATAGAATTTGTAGTATTTTCTCCTCTTATAGCTGCATCGTATATCACCCGGTTCAAATGTAATGACCTTTTTATATCCTACACCATAGGGTATAATGACTAAGTGTAGGGTATCATATAGTCGGCCACGCCCGACTTTAACCTTCCTTACTTGTTTTCCAATATGTCTGATTGTTCTTACTTGATATTGTGTATGCGCATTCCCCCTATAACAAAAACGTCCACCATAAAGTAATTTTTATTCGTAGGGGGTAAAATGGGGCTAAAAGGGATACAAATGGTACATATTAAACGACAAGAACTAGAAACACGAAATTCGGTGTGTACATTCCTCTAATTGAGTAGATACATAATATAAAAGTATTTTTTCCAAATTCGTACTTTTAAGGGGTGAAATGGGAATAGAGGGATAAAAATGGTACCAAACAAATGTTCGCAGCTAGAGTCATGAAATTCGGTGTATACATTCCTCTGACTGCATAGACACGCAAAATGAAAAGATTTTTCCAAAATCGTACTTTATTACTTTTACGCAAAAATTTGTTGAATCATGAAGTTGGTTATTTTGCACTTGAAATAGTGGATTTTCAAAATGTGTACTTTTGAAATTAAAATAGAATGGAAATACACCCAATTGTAGCATTCACTATTTACCAATATTTATTGTATTTAAGCTGTTTAGAAAATATATAAATATAAGAATGTTTTTGTTTTTTGAATCGACTTGAAGTATTATTATATATAGTGTCAACGTACTGGTAGCCTTGCCTTATAAGTGTGGTTTGAAATAATAAAAATTTTGTATTTGTTTTGGTTTGGTTATATGCAAAAAATATATATTTTTCCTGTAATATTATTGCACTTCTACGAAAATCGACAGCCTCTATGAAATGCAACCCACGCCGTTTGTACTTGTTTTTTGTAAAAAAAAAAAGTAAAATAAAATAAAATAAAAAATCTCAATTATTTTCTCGACAAAAAGTGAAATTTACTACATTTGTAGCCATCATAATTACGTTTAATCGTACATAAAATACGGCGTTATCGGGCTTATATTTCCAAAATGAGAGTACAAATATTGAAAATTGGAATTTCAAAAGACTGTATAATTTCAAAGACTATATAGTATATAAATTTGTATATAGTCCTCCACTAGGCATATTAAAATAATACTTTAAGTGCATTTGAAATACCCATTAATAGCCCAAATATTAAGGGATATTGGGCGCTTCAGTCGTTGTGAGGGAAAAACTTTTCCCCGTACCGGTGGACAGATATCACCCATTTGCAATCTCAACCATCAACATAGTCAGAGGGGCACACCTAATTTCATTGTACCAATTTTAACCCCTTTTCCCCAATTGGTGTCTCAACTAGTGTCATAAGGCACACCACTCGTAAAGGTCTGTTACATTCAATGTGTTTTCATAGAATATATGTATGAAAAGTTAAAAAGTAATGGTGCGAATTCCATTTCTGCTTTAATTGCAGGTCTGTTCACAATCGAACTGAATTGGGTTATAGTCTTCATGTCTCGATTTTGTTTCTATTAAAGTATATTCTGGCTACGTTCCAGACATATTGAATAACCTTACCTAATACTCCACATGTTTTCAGTTTGGATACACGTGCTCAACCCCAATCCTCCTCATCCTTGAAAAAGTAACAGGAACAAGAAAAATCGCTACGGTAGCAGCAGATGACAGGAAGTCAAACGACAAATTAAAGTGAAATCTCGACACGACTCTACATAAAACACACATTTTTGTAATTTTTTTATTTTAATGTATGTAGGAAAAGATTTTAATGAATTTTCAAAAACAAAAAAAAACGTGAAACAAAACGGGTGTCCTTAAAAAAGCAAGTCAACATTTCAAACTACAACATCCAAAACACCCTCAACAAGCCACTCACCACTTTTGTTGGGAGCTCGATGGCGCGCCGTAATGGGATCGCTTACACTCAGTAGAAGACGAAAGAAAAAAACAAACGAACGAACAAACATAAAGGATGTTGTAATCCTTGTTGTACCGCTAATGTGTCAAATTTAGGAGACCATAAATTTTAAAAAAGGATTTTAGTTTTTTTTCTCTCTCTTTAGGAATTTATGTGTTACCACCAGCCATAAGAAGGCATCTGTTTCTGGTGTTTCTTTCATTTCCAAAAGGCCAAGAGTTCAAGTTTTGATAACAGGAAGATCGATGAAACCGAACAGTTGATTGGGGAGGGGGGAATGTAATAAAAATTTGTTAAAAAAGGATATTAATAGTGTTACTATTAACAGTTTTAAGAGGATATTTGTTTTATCTGTCGGAAAGATAGGGATTCCTCGGAGATTTATACATGTGAAGTGAAGTGAAGGGGGGAATTATTCAGCCGCAGATGTCTCCAAAAATTGGTGATCTAAACAAGGACTGTATGTAGCAGAAGATATGGTAAAAGTAGGAGCAACATGGCCTTTTTCTTTTATAGGGAACGTCTAACCCAACTGTCCCACCGTGCAGGACATCAATAGTCATTGTATCACAAAATCAGATAAAAAGACAAAATTCAAAGTCAAAGGATTTGTGGTTGTCGGAACACATAAAGATAGGGATTCCTCAGAGATTTCTCCATGTAAAGTGAAATGAAGGGAGGAATTATTCAGCGGCAGATGTCTTCCAAGAATTGGTGATCTAAACAAGGACTGTATGTAGCAGAAGATGGTAAAAGTAGGAGCAACACGGCCTTTTTCTTTTATAGGGAATGTCTAACCCAACTGTCCCACCGTGCAGTTCATTGTATCACAAAATCAGATATAAAGACAAAATTAAAAGTCAAAGGATTTGTGGTTGACTCGGAATGCCAACAGGATTAAGATACTCAGTTCGAAAATTAATGAGCCTGTAAACATTTGAATGAATTAATGAAACAATTTGTCAAATTTATAATATGAAGATGATATTACAAAGAGGGATAATTTGAAGGATAATAGTATAACTTTTTAAATATAGCCCTGAGAGCTAAAAGAAGGATAATTTGTGATCACCCAAAAATCCAGAATTAAAAAAAAAATATATATCGGCCATAACTCCTTAAATATAGCCCTGAGAGCTAAAAGAAGGATAATTTGTGATCACCCAAAAATCCAGAATTTTTGACAATTTTTAAATCGGCCATAGCTTCTTAATTATATGCCAGAGAGTTACAAGAACGATAAATTGTGATCACCCAAAAATCCAGAATTTTTGACAATTTTTAAATCGGCCATAACTTCTTAAATATAGCACTGAGAGCTAAAATAAAGATTATTTGTGATCACCCAAAAATCCGGAATTAAAAAAAAATAGTATATCGGCCATAACTTCTTAAATATTGCCCTGAGAGCTAAAAAGATAATTTCTGATCACCAAAAAATCCAGAATTTTAGACAATTTTTAAATCGGCCATAACTTCTTAAATATAGTCCTGATCACCCAAAAAATCCAGAATTTTTGCCAATTTTTAAATTGACCATAAATTCTTAAATATAAATATAGCCCTGAAAGCTGAAAGAAGGATAATTTGTGATCACCGAAAAATCCAGAATTTTTGACCATTTTGAAATCAGCCATAACTTCTTAAATATAGCCCTGAGAGCTAAAAGAAGGATAACTTGTGATCACCCAAAAATCCACAATTTTTGGCAATTTTTAAATCAGCCATAACTTCTTAAATACAGCCCTGAAAGCTAAGAGAAGGATAATTTGTGATCACCCAAAAATCCAGAATTTTGGCCATAATTTTTTAAATATAGACCTTAAAGCTAAAAGAAGGATAAGTTATGATCATCCAAAAATCCAGAATTTTAAAAAAATAGTATATCGGCCATAACTTCTTAAATATAGCCCTGAGAGCTAAAAGGAGGATAATTTGTGATCACCCGAAAATCCAGAATATTTGGCAATTTTTAAATCAGCCATAACTTCTTAAATATAGCCCTAAGAGCTAAAAGAAGAATAATTAGTGATCACCCAAAAATCCAGAATTAAAAAAATAGTATATTGGCCATAACTTCTTAAATATAGCCCTGAGAGTTAAAAGAAAGATAATTTGTGATCACCCAAAAATCCAGAATTTTTCACAATTTTTAAATCGGCCATAACTTCTTAACTATAGCCCTGAAAGCTAAAAGAAGGATAATTTATGATCACCCAAAAATCCAGAATTAAAAAAAATAGTATATCGGCCATAACTTCTTAAATATAGCCCTGAGAGCTAAAAGAAAGATAATTTGTGATCACCCTAAAATCCAGAATTTTTGACAATTTTTAAATCGGCCATAACTTCTTAAATACAGCCCTGAAAGCTGAAAGAAGGATAATTTATGATCACCCAAAAAGCCAGATTTTTAAAAAACAGTATATCGACCATAACTTCTTAAATATAGCCCTGAGAGCTAAAAGAAGGATAATTTGAAAAATCCAGAATATTTTGCAATTTTTAAATCAGCCATAACTTCTCAAATACAACCCTGAAAGCTAAAAGAACGATGATATTACAAAGAGGGATAATTTGAAGGATAACAGTATAACTTCTTAAATATAGCCCTGAGAGCTAAAAGAAGGATAATTTATGATCACCCAAAAATCCAGAATTTTTGGAAATTTTTAAATCAGCCATAACTTCTTAAATACAGCCCTGAAAGCTAAAACAGGATAATTTGTGATCACCCAAAAATCCAGAATTTTTGGCAATTTTTAAATCAGCCATAACTTCTTAAATATAGCCCTAAGAGCTAAAAGAAGGATAATTAGTGATCACCCAAAAATCCAGAATTTAAAAAATAGTATATTGGCCATAACTTCTTAAATATAGCCCTGAGAGCTAAAAGAAGGATAATTTGTGATCACCCAAAAATCCAGAATTTTTGACAATTTTTAAATCAGCCATAACTTCTTAAAAATAGCCCTGAGAGAGCTAAAAGAAGGATAATTTGTGATCACCCAAAAATCCAGAATTTTTGACAATTTTTAAATCGGCCATAACTTCTTAAATAGAGCCCTGAGAGCTAAAAGAAGGATAATTTCCCAGAATTTTTGGGAATTTTTCAATCAGCCATAACTTCTTAAATATAGCCCTGAGATCTAAAATAAGGATAATTTGTGGTCACCCAAAAATCGAGAATAGACTAATTAATTCAAATTCAATTATTTTCATTTTGATGAAATGTGAAATTCGGTTTATTGGTCCTTTTTTCGGACTATTGGGTTGCTAGAAATTATGTTTTATCGAATCTACTGAATCAATTGGAGTATAATACTCAGCGAGTTTATAAAAGAGGAGTCCATCCGAAGATGATTTACAAATAAATATAAAACGATCTTCATTAAATTTTAGGTCTTGTGGTCGTGACATTTGAGAAATTCAAAAATAGGACAGCTTCATGCCATATCATGTCATGTTGCCTAATCCTTGATTTTCTTTTTGGTAATTGAAAACATTCCCATAGTTCCACGTTTTTCCAAACACGTGTGCCTGAGCATAAAGTCAAAACCTTATCAATATCCCCGAGACATTTTAAATTAAAAATCCATGTTTTAAAAAAGATGTCAAAATTAATTAAAAACTCCTTCAAACAAACTAAAAAGACACCAGAGGACGCCCCCAAGCAATGCATCATTTTCGGGAGCTGAAAACTCACGAAAACCCAGTTGAACATACATATGTTTGTAGGCACAGTGGTGCTACTCCACGCCAGGCTTCAATTTAAACGAAATTCCAAAGGTAATTGAAAACACTCCCTACCCCTACCCCTACGCAAATGCAGGAAATCTAAAGAAGTCACACACACACACATGGAAATTTCTAGGAAACCATAAGGATCTCAAAGGATAGTCGGTCGTTGTGAAAACGTGCACATAGTAAATTTGAAATAATGACACTTTTTTCCTTTCGTGAATGATGGAAGACGAGTGAAAGTGGGTGGGGTAAATGTAACAGATCATAAAAAATAAACAAGTGACGTGCTCATGAGGAGGAGCAGGGGCAAGAGGAGGAGAAACAGAGTTTGTAGTTTTGGAAAGGATATTTCCATGGTATGTTGTTTAGGAATTTAGGCGATATGTATGTATCTTTTTTTATGAATTATTACAAAAAGGGAAAGGAATTGACACAAACATATGTCGATATGTCTTAATTGAGTGTATGTCTAGTCTTACAAGGTATGTTGTCAAAGGCTATTTAAGGACAGCAAATTATCGGAAAATAACTAAATAACTAAATAACTAAATAACTAAATAACTAAATAACTAAATAACTAAATAACTAAATAACTAAATAACTAAATAACTAAATAACTAAATAACTAAATAACTAAATAACTAAATAACTAAATAACTAAATAACTAAATAACTAAATAACTAAATAACTAAATAACTAAATAACTAAATAACTAAATAACTAAATAACTAAATAACTAAATAACTAAATAACTAAATAACTAAATAACTAAATAACTAAATAACTAAATAACTAAATAACTAAATAACTAAATAACTAAATAACTAAATAACTAAATAACTAAATAACTAAATAACTAAATAACTAAATAACTAAATAACTAAATAACTAAATAACTAAATAACTAAATAACTAAATAACTAAATAACTAAATAACTAAATAACTAAATAACTAAATAACTAAATAACTAAATAACTAAATAACTAAATAACTAAATAACTAAATAACTAAATAACTAAATAACTAAATAACTAAATAACTAAATAACTAAATAACTAAATAACTAAATAACTAAATAACTAAATAACTAAATAACTAAATAACTAAATAACTAAATAACTAAATAACTAAATAACTAAATAACTAAATAACTAAATAACTAAATAACTAAATAACTAAATAACTAAATAACTAAATAACTAAATAACTAAATAACTAAATAACTAAATAACTAAATAACTAAATAACTAAATAACTAAATAACTAAATAACTATATAAATTTATAAATATATAACTAAATAAATATGTTTTATTGAATCCTTTTAATACATACCAAAAATTACGCCACAAAATCCATTACTCTTTCTGTTGCGTGGACTCTAAGAGCGATAGAAACCTCCATTAAAGGATAACATCCATAATTCACCATTTAAATGAAGCTCATATTTACCACATTGACTTTTGTTATTATGAGACCATTCGTTCCCGCACACCATGGTGCCCCGGGCAATTGTTGTCGCTTAGGTAACCCTAGCGAGGCCAACGAAAAAAGGGTTGTGCGTGTTTGTTCCAAAGCCATTATTACACAACCCTGAAACAGGCATTCGATGCGTCGATGGCAAACACAATGGCCGCTGCACACCATGCTGACCAACTGTGTGCGTAGGCATGTGCAAAAATATGTATGTGCAATGAAAGGGTTCTTTCGTTCATCCCAATTCCCCCTTTCGTACCATGACTTGCCCTTGAGCGGTACAGATACAACCAGTTTTATTTGGTAAATTTATAATGGCCGCTGTTGGATAATAATTTAGGTTTCTTCTAAACCAATAAAACCCTGGGATAATGTCATGCCAGGAGGAGTCCTTTGTGTTATGGCTTTGTTGTGTACAAAATGGACATCCCGTGGTTTTGAATGGGTTAAATGTGATACGTTTTATAACACGTTACGGAGTGTGTGTGTGGAGGGATAACATCTGACACGAAATAGGATGTTTTATACACGTTTTATTACGATTAAGATTTGTTAGATCACAGTGGGGGGCTTAGTTGTGTTGCAGAAAGAGTTGAGGCAGTTGTCACTTTAGGTGGTGTGCAACAGATGCAGAATATTTTTAATGGGGAGTATGGAGACTAACTTTTAAGTCTTTCAAAATAAAGGACATCACTACTATGACAACTCCATGTTAAATTCATTGATGAAGATGCCAATTGTTCACTAATTCCGAATCACAACATGAACATCTTTTTCCCTTCTTCGAGTGCTCCCTTTTTGCTGGGTATTAATTGTAAAATAAAACAAAATCAATTTTCCTTTTTTTTCTATTTGTATACCCTCCACCTCCAGGATGGGGGTATACTAACTTTGTCATTCCGTTTGTAACACCTTGAAATATCGACCTGAGACCCTATAAAGTATATATATTCTGCATCGTCATAATAGTCTAAGACAATCTAGACATGTCCTTCCGTCTGTTGACAGCACGCTAGCTAGGAAGTTTACGTTTTCCGTAAATGTTTCTTATGGTTGTATATAGGTTGGCATTGAAAGTGGGCGAAAACGGCCTAGAGTGAAAAAGTTGTTCCCTAACAAAGACTGAAAATACCCACTAATATTTAGATTATTTAAACATTTTTGAAAATTTCTGTTTTATGCACTTGAAATTATTTTACGTCCATTCATCTTGTAGCGTGAAAGCTCCAAAAATAAATAAAATTTTAGCGAGTTAAATGGGACAAAAAGTGATAAAAATGCTAACAATGGTACGATAACAGTTAGAAACATGCAATTTTGAATGTATATCCTCCTTTAATTACGTAGATACGTAAAATAGATGGATTTTTCAAAATTCATACTTTTAAGGGATACAACTGGAAAGAAGGGATAAAAACCGCTGAAGTTGAAATCATGAAATACATACATTCATCTGTGTAGACGCGAAAAAAATGAACTTTTCGAAATTTGTACTTTTAGGCGAAAAATGGGGCGAATGGGCATACAAATGGTACTAACCAAACGGCTGCAGCTATAAAAAGGGTAGTTAAATTTTAAGGGCCGATGTTGATTTTGAATAAAACAGAAATCATTTAGGAAATTATTGTCATTATCATAAAATATCGGCCAAATGGCTGCCGCGACCTCGGCGGCACACCTTCATCCGATGGTCCAAACTTTTGATGACGCTGAGGCATAATTGAGGTTCTATGCCGTTAATGTGCCAAATTATCTCATCCTTTAGCTCTTGAATTGTTGCTGGCATCGACGTACCCCTTTTCTTTCAAGTAACCCCAAAGAAAGAAGTCCAAATCACATGATCTTGGCGGCCAATTGACATCGCCACCACTTGAGATAACACGGCCATTGAATTTGTCGTTAGCTGTGTGGCAACTGGCACCGTCCTGTTGAAACCACATATCGTCCACATCCATATCTTCCAATACGGGCCATAAAAAGTTCGTTATCATCTCACAATAGCGAAGACCATTAACAGTAACTGCCTGACCGGCCTCATTTTGGAAAAAATACGGCCCGTTGATGCCGCCAGTCCATAAACCGCACCAAACAGTCACTTTTTGTGGATGCATTAGTTTTTCGACAATCACTCTTGGATTATCATTCGCACAAATGCGGCAATTCTGCTTATCCATTGACCTGACGACGTTTGGAATGTAAGCGTGTAAATGCAAGTCGTTATGCATAATATTCATCAACGACGAGCGTGAGAGGTGCAATTGTTGGACACGACGACAAGTTGAGGTGGACGGCTCTTCGCCACACTATCCCGAAAAGCAGCAGTACGAGCATGCACTGGTGTTTTCACATATCCTACAGACCCGGTTTCCTCAAACTTTTGCACGATTTTTCCAATTGTACGCACATTTGAACGATTAAATTGACCGAAAAAATCGACAGCAGCTACAATAATGAAATTCGGTGTGTACATAAAGTGATTTCAAAAATTAAAAAAAAATAATTTTCTACATTTTTGTTAAATGCTAGTGTTAAAGCAGCTTAGTTATCCAGGCTTAAAGAAAAACAGCAGCTATTCTCAGATTGTTAACAAGTCGATACAAAATATATAATATAATAAAAATTTTGTTTTCATCACTTATTAAGCACATTACTGATAATACATTATTTGGCTAGTTATCAATAATGACTTATTTTGTATCTTCCTGAGGCCACTTATTCTACAACTCGTTTAGAAGTACTTATTTATTTATGTTTGGTAAGCGTGCGTGGAAGTACTTATTTATTTACAATTCCTTTATAAAAACAAGTAAAAACGGCGTTAAGTTCGGCCGGGCCGAACTTTTTATACCCTCCACCATGGATAGCATTTCATAGAGGCTGTCGATTTAAGTAGAAATGCAGTAATATTACAGGAATATATATATTTTTTGAATATAACCAAACCAAAACAAATACAAATTTTGAAAAATCCAGTATCTCAAGTGCAAAATAAACTACCTTCATGATTCAACAAATTTTTGCCGTAAAAGTGAAAAGTACAATTTTGGAAAAATCTTTTTATTTTGCGTGTCTATGCAGTCAGAGGAATGTATACACCGAATTCCATGTTCTAGCTGCGGTCATTTCGTTGGTACCATTTTTATCCCCTTTTTCCTATTTTACCCCCTTGAGAGTACGACTTTCTAAAAGCTCTTTATTTTACGTGCCCACGCAATTGGATGGACGTACACACCGAATTTCATCATTCTAGCTGTAGCCGTTTAGTTGGTACTATTTTTATCCTTCTGTACCCATTGTATCCCTTGAAAGTACGAATTTGGAAAAACTTTTATTTTTCGTGTCTACGCAGTCAGAGGAATGTATACACCGAATTTCATGACTCTAGCTGCGAACATTTGGTTGGTACTATTTTTATCCCCTACTTCCCATTTGAACCCCAAAAAGTACGAATTTCAAAAAATCCGTTTATTTTACGTGTCTACGCAATCAGAGGAATGTATACACCGCATTTCATTATTCAAGGTGCAGCCGTTTGGTTGGTACCATTTTTATCCCTCTATTCCCATTTTATCCCTTAAAAGTACGAATTGGGGCAATAAATATTTTCATATTATGTATCTACTCTATTAGAGGAATGTACACAGCGAATTTCGTGTTTGTAGAGAGGGATATGTACCATTTTTATCCCTTTTTGCCCCATTTCACCCCCTACGAATTAAAATCGGTTTATGGTGCATGTTTTTGTTATCGGGGGAATGCACATACCCAACATCAAGTAAGTACAAGCAGACATATTGAAAAAATATGCTTAAATACTCTAAAATATTAGGGGTTATTATGGGGGTTTTCTGTCCTTGTGAGGGAAAAATTTTTCCCTTTGGGCCGATTTCGTCCAGTTTCAATCCCAACCGATCTACGACTATATGACGTATTTATTCAAAATTTGAACCTCCTAGCTCGTTTAGATGCTAGCGTGCTTTCAACAGACGGACGGACGGACATGGCTAGATCGACTTAGGATTTTATGACGATCAAGAATATATATACTTTATAGGGTCTCAGGTCGATATTTCAAGGTGTTACAAACGGAATGACAAAGTTAGTGTACCCACATCCTGGAGGAGGAGGGTATAATAATTAGAAACGGATCCGAAAAGTAAGTAGTGGAGGTTTTTGGTTTTGCCTTATTCCCCACATTACGTGGTAATGAGAGTTTTTGCTGGGTATCTATTTTCTAAATGGTGATAATTTAAAAAAAAATATCTTTTTCGTCTACAAAAAAGTGTTATGTTAGAATGTTAGCTATTAAAGAATAAAACAAAATCAATTTTACTATTTTTAAGGGGTTTTTCGTCAGAGCTAAAACCATGATATTTAAACAGGTAAATAAGTTAAGTTGAACCACAAAATCTGAAAGTCTGCAAAAATTGTTGCACATCTATACATCTCCACCGCAATACCTTAAAATGTTAATTCTCTAATTGTTCCCTAAAGGATAGAGGGAAAGATTTTCAAAATTGCCAGTTGAACTCCTTTCTAACACAGCGTTATAAAGATAAATTAAGTGCCTATAATGGAACAATAAAATTCACACCCTATCCCTTTTTTGGGATAACACTTTCTTCCCTCTCTTTTTTATGACATTATAACGCTATCACGAGGAGATCTTGATCTTTTGATACGCACAACAAATCATAGGAAGCCACAGGATTACATGCGCGCTATTTAGCCATAAACAGCACAAAGAGCATAAAGGTAGGGAGGGGGAAAAGGAACCCTTCTTAAGACGCAATCCTTAAGGAGGGCCGTTTAACCCTTAAGTAGGGTTACGAAGAGAGAGAAGAAAAGAAAACCCGACCCGAAAGACATTCCTAAGGAGCTATAAAAAATGAATTACACGTTGCAGGGCGGCAAACAACACAACATTTCTTTGTATATCCTTATGAAAAAATGAAGGGATATGTGATTGCGTGTGTGTGTGTGTGTGCGTATAAAAAACTATACTTTCCAATCGATGAATGGAATGAAAAGTGAATGATAAAAGACTTGGCCATTGTCAGATGTTGTTCGGCGAAGCAACCATAACAAAAGGTTAAGACGGCTAAAGTAACCCCATAACATTTAACACCATCAGAATCCGTTCGTTCGGGGCATCCTTACAGGACACAATGTTAAATTGTTTTGTAACAAACAATTGGCTTAAAAATTCCATCATCCAGAATATCAACATCAACATCAGCATCATCGAAAGATGAAAGGCTTCTTTTGGAGTGCAGGCATTTGCTATGCTCAATTTTTCTTCAAAGGACCTGATTTTGAGTTTAAAGATTCTATGAGATTTTGAAGGTGTTTTGATTTATTACGTCGCGCTTATTGTCCTCGGCATGTTTAGCAAATATGAGCATGACATGGGGGATAGGATAGTGAATCCATTCAATGTGTTGACATCTGATATATGAGCCGTGGAAATCGCTGTTGTTGTTAAGAGCAGAACTAAACTAGCGGACGGTAGATTTTAAAGAAAATCGACCGGCCTTAGGAGCGTTGGCAAGTTGCAATTTGTTATAAATTGTTAGAACACATAAAGCGGGTTGGTCAGATCTTAGCGCTCAGCGCTCCATCCTACCACACTTAGAAACCTTTTTCGATAAACGCCATTAGGACAGACAGAAGACAATTTTCGGGCCAACATGAATCGTTATTGGACAAACCAACCTGTGTACGTTCTCGTCCAGTGTGTGTTATCGAAAAAATTGCAGCTGTGTCCAAGAACATCCATCAACATCAACTCGTCGCCGTTCTCGAACTTCTTTGAGAAGAATTTTGCATAAAGACCACAGTATGAAGGCTTACAAAATTAAATTGGTGCAACAACTGAAGCCTCATGACCATCCGGTGTGTTTTCACATCGCCCAATGTGCTGAAGATTGTTGGGCAGGAGATGAAGATTTTTACCGAAAAATCATGTTTTAAGATGAAGCTCATTTTCATCTCGGTGGCTATGTCAATAAGCAAAATTGTCGTATATGGCGTTCAGAGAATCCACACGCGACTCTTGAGAAGTCAATGCATCCACAACGAGTCACTGTTTGGTGTGGTTTTTGGACTGGCGGCATCATTGGGACATGTACTGAAAAATTGGGTAGTAGTCATATGAATGATATTGTGTTCCATTATTAAATGACTTTCCAATAAAACCTGCAATTTGAAAAACTAATCAGTACGTTTTTATAGACGATTCTAATTCTAATTTAAAATTTTTAAAAGGTCCACCCTATACAAAAATAAGACTATGCAACAAAAATTTTGTCAAAGGTCATTTATAAAATGTTCTGATGTATATTGTTTTTATAAACTCGGAGATGATATCAAAAATTATTTTTATGAGCATATATGCGGGTTCACCTAAAGGTACTGCTGATGGCTAAAAATGTTGCAAATTTAAATTTTACATAGAAACAGTGAAATGTTTTTTAAAAAAATAAAAAAAATGGTTGCACACTACCACTGTCATGATTTCCACTCTGTGAACATTTAGAAAATAATCCAAACTCATACCACTCCTCAGCCATTCAGAAAATATAAGAATATTATATTTCGCCTAAAAATTTATTTTTTTTAACAATATTTTCCTTCAGCTATTCACGAACGAAACTACTAAATCAATTTATTAAAAAAAAAAAAAAAAAACACAAAACGTCCACTCTTTGGAACCCAAAAGTCCTTTTCCTTCAATAATCTTTGCGATTTTTTCTTTAAACCGATAGCAAGAAGATTAATTCAAACCTACACTAAAAGAATTTTCCTTCATAATATTTATGAAGCGATTTCATAGAAGGTTTTTCATAAATTTAGTTAATTTTTTCTTAATATGTATGAAAAATTCATAAATAAAATGATATGTTTCGTACTATTTTTCATAAATATTTCATATTTCATAAAACAAAGTTGTTAAATTAGTTACTCTTAGTTTCATAAGATCAAAGAAAGATTTCACAGTATTGAAGAAACAATTCTTAAATATTGTTGTTTGTATGTATTGTTGGTCTGTTATGTTGTATGTGTTGTCATTTATTTTGGTTCAATACCAAAGGTTGTGCTGAAGTCTTCAGCAGAACCCAAAATTAGCAAAAAGGCAAAGTGAGACCTTTATTGTTGCAGCTAAAAGTTGACTGCGCAGTTTCGATTGGCGCTACCTCATCTCGTCAGAATTTTCGCAACGAATGTATGTCTTTGACTTAAATCAGGGTTCATATTAGTACCAGCGGTCACATATGACAAATGAGAAGCGCTGATAAACAAAATATTCCATCAAACTAAGTCGACACACTAAAAATAAATATTCTTAAATATTATGAAATATGCCATGACCAATAAAATATTTGTCTTCATAAATATAATGAAGGATTTCATAGTTTTTATGAAATATTTCATAACATACAACTACGTTTTTAGTGAGTCGACTCATTTGCCCTCTGTTAACTCTGGCATAAGTATTTACGCTGATTTTGGTCAAAGACGTACTCGTTGCAAAGACTCTCGCAATGATGGTGTGTAACTAACTACACTAACTTCAGTATAAAGTATTAATATTTATGAAAACTTTTCATAAAATTAATGAAGTTTCTTCATAAAATCTATGAACATTTTCATAAATCATGTTATTAAAAATAATGAACTTGTATGACTAAACTTCATCGAATGAATAACTGCATTTCATAGTTTCTAAGACGTGCGAATTGGTGTTGCCCCATATATGAAAATTTTTATACCCTCCACCTCCAGGATGGGGGTATACTAACTTTGTCATTCCGTTTGTAACACCTTGAAATATCGACCTGAGACCCTATAAAGTATATATATTCTTGATCGTCATAAAATTCTAAGACGATCTAGCCATGTCCGTCCGTCTGTTGAAAACAGGCTAGCATCTAAACGAAAGGAGCTAGGACGTCCAAATTTACCATAAATGCGTCTTATAGTCTTAGATCGGTTGGGATTGAAACTGGGCGAAATCGTCCGAAAGGGAAAAATTTTTCCCTCACAAGGACTAAAAATACCCATAAAAATCCCTAATATTTTAGAGTATTTAGGCATGTTTTTTCAATATGTCTCCTTGTACTTACTTGATATTAGGTATGCGCATTCCCCTTATAATAAAAACGTGCACCATAAAGTGATTTTATTCGTAGGGGGTGAAATGGGGCAAAAAAGGGATAAAAATGGTACATATTAAACGACAACAGTTAGAAACACGTAATTCGGTGTGTACATTCCTCTAATAGAGTAGATACATAATATAAAAGTATTTTTTTCCAAATTAGTACTTTTAAGGGTAAAATTGGAATAGAGGGATAAAAATGGTACCAACAAAACGGTGTATACATTCCTCTGATTGCATAGACACGTAAAATACACAGATTTTTCAAAATTCGTACTTTTTGGGGTTAAAATGAAAAAAGGGGATAAGAATAGTACCAAACAAATGACCGCAGCTAGAGTCATGAAATTTGGAGTATACATTCCTCTGACTGTATAGACACGGAAAATAAACGAATTTTTTGAAATTCGTACTTTTTGGGGTCAAAATGGAAAAAGGGGATAAAAATGGCACCAACCAAACGGCTACGCCTAGAATAATGAAATTCGGTGTATACATTCCTCTGATTGCGTAGACACAAAAAATAAACGGATTTTTCGATATTCGTGCTTCTTGGGGTTAAAATGAAAAAGGGGGTACAAATAGTATCAACCAATT
Organism: Polietes domitor; assembly: GCA_947397865.1. Taxonomy (NCBI): domain Eukaryota; kingdom Metazoa; phylum Arthropoda; class Insecta; order Diptera; family Muscidae; genus Polietes; species Polietes domitor. The sequence continues at coordinate 114,436,912 of OX377622.1, forward strand.
GACAGCAGCTAGAGTCATGAAATTCTGAGTATACTATAAATTTATGTGTTGTGAATGTGTGTTTATTTTTTTGCATAAACTCGAAAATGCCCAATAAATGTTCTGTCCACATAATAAAATTTCAAATTTATTCACCGATTAATGCAAACATTCCTCTGGCTGCGTAGACACGGAAAATAAACGGATTTTTCGAAATTCGTACTTTCAAGGGATACAATGGTACAGAGGGATAAAAATAGTACTAACTAAACGACTACAGCCAGAATGATGAAATTCTAATTAGGTAGAAACGTCAAATAAAGAGATTTTAGATAGTCGTACTCTTGAGGGGGTAAAAATGGTACCAACCAAATGGAATTCGGTGTATACATTCCTCTGACTGCATAGACACGCAAAATAAAAAGTTTTTTCCAAATTCGTACTTTTTCTTTTACGGCAAAAATTGGTTGAATCATGATGTTAGGTTATTTTGCACTATGTACGTCTGATAAAGGATTTACAAAATTTGTACTTTTGGAATTAAAATAGAATGGAAATAGCACCCACTATCTACCAATATTTATGGTATTTAAGCTTTTTGAAAATATAAATAGAAGAATATTTATTTTTTGAATTGACGATTTGGTAGCCTTTTCTTATTATAATTAAAATATTATTTTTATTTATAAAATTATTTTTTTAATATTTGTATTTGTTTTCATTTGGCTATAAGAAAAATTATATTTTCCTGTAATATTACTGCACTTCTATGAAAATCGACATCCTCTGTGGAATGCAATCAATGGTGGAGGGTATATAAAGTTCGACCCGGCCGAACTTAACGCCGTTTTTACTTGTTTGTGTTAACATAATTACAAAATTACGCTTTTCGGCCAAAACTGGCGCCCAACGTTTGATAATAAAGTTTTCTTTGCGTTCAATGGTGTGGCTCGATATGATGATTTAGCATTAGTGACTGAATAATAAACGACAGATTTGACGGAAGCTATACCTACACAAACTGGAAACTCCTTAGAAGAGATAACACTAGTTTAGAAGGGTTGGATACATTTTTTAACAAATTGTTTATTAAAATTTCAATTTTCGTCCAAGGCACCTCTAATACTTTTACTATAGGGTAATTCCACAAGATTTCGACCCATCATCGACAACATTTTTTTGAAGCGACTCTAATGTACATAGATATGAATAAAAAATTTTGACCTTGCTGAAATAACCCAATACTTTGGAAAACAGCCGTAATTTCATAACCTCCCAGCAAAAACTCTCATTACCAAGTAATGTGGGGAACTTACTTATTTACTTATTTTTCGGATCCTTTTCCAATTATTTTTATAAAGGGATTGTAAAAAAATAAGTACTTCCACGCACACTTACAAAAAGTTTAAATATAAGTACTTCCACGTACGCTTACGAAAAGTTAATAAATAAGTACTTCTAAACGAGTTGTAAAATAAGTGGCCTCAGGTCTTTATTGATAACTAGCCAAATAATGTATTTTTAATAATGGGCTTAATAATGCAGAAGTTAGGGCTGCTTTTCTTTAAACCTGGGTAACTAAGCTGCGATAACAATAGCACTGCTATTCTCTGACTCAACACAAAAATGTAGAAAATTATTTTTTAAAATGTGAAGTTCTATGAAATTTAACATACCAATAACTACTTATTTAAATCATTATAAGGAAGTAATTATTTCATACTTCAAAATAATACAGGGCGTACCGAGCTGTCATTACTAGGTAATGCTAAAAATAATGAGGTGTCATTACCAAGTTTTTGCTGGGCTATGCCCACCCCACTCTGAATTTTTGATATTTAGTAGAGAATAAAATAAGCTAAAATACAAAACAAAATGAAGAAAATTAAAGATATGTTTTTCAGGATATTCAGGGATTGAAATTATTTTTAGAGTGCCTGAATCACAAGGACATTCATGTTTTCTTACAAATTCGGAAAGATGAGGTGTAAATCTTTCAGATCAATATCGTTAAAATCTGATGACACGATCCAAAGTTATGATATCGATAAGGAAGCCATCTCTTCCAAAAAAAACCTCGAGATAACCAACTTTGGACCACTGTAAAACTTAAACCACGCACTACTTTGAGCTACGGAAAACGGTATAATACCCGCAACCACTAACCAAAATCGGAGAGGATGAAAATCCAAACCTATGTTTTTGGGTAGTTTTCTGTTGGAATCACCCTATAATTAAGAAGCATAACCCAGCAAAAAAATGGAAGTACTTCCGTAGGAAGCATATTTTAATCGCAAAATCTCAAAAGTGAATTTTTCCCGCTTTTGAGAAAGTTATTTAAAACAACTTCCAAAAAAGTAAATAATATGTTATTATCCTGTAACATTTTACGAATAGCATATATGCTATTCAAAAGTGAATAGGAACTAATTTTTAGTATGGGGTCATAGAGGTAAGGTGTCCGCTTTGCACGCATAAGGTCTTGGGTTCGAATTGAGGCTATTTTTTTATTACTTTTTTAAATAAACAATGTTTAATTTTTTATAATTTTAACAATTTAAAAAATGTTTGCATACACAATTACAAATTTATTGCTTTATTAATGTACTTCAAATATTTAAATTTTTATTAACTACTAATACTACATAATATCAGTAAAATTGAGTAGTGTTAATTTATTTAATGATAATTTAATTTAATATTAAGTTGCATTATATTTTGTTAAGTTTGCTAGTGTCAAAATGATTTGCTTAAGTTATTCAGCACTCAACACAGAGGATAGCTCAGATGGTTAGAGTGCCGTAGTAGCAACCAGAAGGTTCGCTGTTCTACCCCCGGTAGCGGCGGATTTTTTAAAACAAAAATGGAAACCAATGAAAAGGTGGTTTCTTTGCAACACTTTAAAATAACTTTTAAGTCTTTCGAAATAAAGGGCATGTTGAAATCATTGGTGGAGATCTGAATTTTCACTCCTTCCGAATCACAAGATGAACATCTTTTTCACTTCTTTGGTTGCTCTCTCCATAGCAAACCTTTGCGATGGTTGCAACATCAGTTTGGCCTAATGCCGGCAACTGTACAAAAGTCCTGTCTATTTGTAAATATTTTTTGGACAGTTGCATGAAACACAAGCCATGTAAATCCCTGTAACCCTTATAACAAAATGCAACGGACTCGTCAAAACAATGGGCAACAGGCCAAGCAACATGCAATCTGCAGAGGACCTCACGCAAGACTATCACATCACAACACATCAACCAACCAACTCTCGAAACGATAACAGTCAGGCACCCGAACTCTCTAAAACTCTTACTTTCATTGATTACGCCAACAACACTGAAAGCAACCAGTGAAAACTGGAACACAAATCACAAAACTAGACAACATCCACATCTTAGATAGTTCCAAGAAATTCTGCCAAAGAATTGAAATCCAGATGCAAATCTTTTCAAAAGCAAAAAAAATAGAGTCTTACGAAACAAATAACAGAGAGCAGGGCAGCGCGTGTGCTCTAGATTAGAAAGTATTTGTTAAAACTAGATCTAGGTGCAAAAACAAAAACAAGGGAAAAAGGATAATGCTGGTAGCCGGCAGCCGCATACACCGGTTGATGAAAGGACGGTCACCTAAGTAGCCCTTTGAAAACGGAGAGCAGAGATTTTGCATAAGTTCTTAAGATATCAGCTGGATTGTTCTCATTTTCATGTTTCCATGTTTCCATGTTTTTTCTTCTAGTATTGAATAAGATCCTTATATCCCAAATTGTTTGCAAATGTTTTCACCGCAATATCCTTAAACATGCTGCACGCAGAGGATTTTGAATATCTTTGAAACGATTTCGCTATTTAAACTAAAGCACGTCTTGCCCATTGTGGCCCCCGGCGATTAACTAAACCTGTGATTAGCTCTACGGCGTGCCTGCACTCGTGTGAGCAACCATATTCGGCAGCCTTTCGCAACTGAGGCGTTTTGGTAGGCGTAAATCATTAGCATTGAATGGTTTAAATATTTTACTCATTAGTTTTGTAAATAGTTGTAATCGCTGGCGATTAAGTTCAATGCTCTTAAGCTTCAGCGATCGCGCGAGCGCAGTGAGGTGATTTAATGTTTGATCGTTGTAGGCTAGGATAAGTGTCCTTATTTAGGAGATCTTCAGCCAACTATGCCTAGATTAGCAAACGGGTGTGGCCGAGTTTGCACAACTTTTCTTCGGCACTGTGGTATTTTCGTTTTGCTTTATATTTACATGAAAAAAAATTTAAAATTTTAAAATTTAAAAATTTATTAATTTAAAAATTTTAAATTAGAATCTGCAAAAAAAAAAATATTTTTTACAAATTTCTGGTTTGATTGAAAAGGTTGAACGTTGTCAAACTTTATCTTTGACTATCACGACTGGGTCGGCAGAACCTCATCCGATCAAGCCAATTTTTCAATACAGCCCAAACTCCACACCAAACAGTGACTCGTTGTGGATGCATAGTCACTTGTGGGTTCTCTGAACCCCATATTCGGTAATTTTGCTAACTGACATAGCCACCGAGATGAAAATGAGCTTCATCTGAAAACACGAAAATTTTCCACGTAAATTTCTTGCAGTTTGCGAAAATGTTTACCTCACAAGGACTAAAAATACCCATAATAATCCCTAATATTTTAGCGTATTTAAGCATGTTTTTGAATATGTCTGTTTATATTTGCTTGATATTTGGTATGCGCATTTCCCTTATAGCAAGAACGTGCACGATAAAGTGATTCTTATTTGTAGGGGTGAAATGGGGCAAAAGAGGGATAAAAATGGTACATATTAAACGACAACAGCTAGAAACACGAAATTCGGTGTGTACATTCCTCTAGTTGAGTAGATACATAATATAAAATTATTTTTTTCCAAATTCGTACTTTTAAGGGGTAAAATGAGAATAGAGGGATACAAATGGTACCAACCAAACGGCTGTACTTAGAATAATGAAATTCGGTGTATACATTCCTCAGATTGCATAGACAAGTAAAATACACGGATTTTTCAAAATTCGTACTTTTTGGGGTTAAAATGAAAAAAGAGGATAAAAATAGTACCAATCAAATGACCGCAGCTAAAGTCATGAAATTCGGAGTATACATTCCTTTGACTACGTAGACATGAAAAATAAAAGGTTTTCCCCAAATTCGTACTTTCAAGGGATACAATGGGTACGGAGGGATAAAAATGGTACCAATCAAACGGCTACACCTGGAATAATGAAATTCGGTGAATACATTCCCCTGATTGCGTAGACACTTAAAATAAAAAGATTTTTCTAAATTCGTACTTTTTGGGGTTAAAATGGAAAAAGGGGATACAAATAGTACCAACCAAATGACCCAGCTAGAGTCATGCAATTCGGAGTATACATTCCTCTGACTGCGTAGACACGGAAAATAAACGGATTTTTCGAAATTCGTACTTTCAAGGGATACAATGGTACAGATGGATAAAAATAGTACCAACTAAACGACTACAGCTAGAATGATGAAATTCTAATTGCGTAGAAACGTCAAGGGGTAAAAATGGTACCAAGCAAATGGGAGCAGCTGGAATCATGGAATTCAGTGTATACATTCCCCTGCCTGCATAGGCACGCAAAATAAAAAGTTTTTTCCAAATTCGTAATTTTTCTTTTACGGCAAAAATTGGTTGAATAATGAAGTTAGGCTATTTTGCACTACGTACGTCTGATAATGGATTTTCAATATTTGTACTTTTGGAATTAAAATAGAATGGAAATACAACCAACTGTAGCACCCACTATCTACCGCTATTTATGGTATTTAAGCTTTTTGAAAATATAAATCTAAGAATATTTATTTTTTGATTTGAATACATAATGGTTTGAAATAATTAAAATATTATATTTATTTATAAAATTATTTTTTTAATATTTGTATTTGTTTTGGTTTGGCGATATTAAAAAATTTATATTTTCCTGTAATAAATATTACTACACTTCTACGAAAACCGACTTGTTTTACTTATTTTTCTTACCCAGAATAAAGCAAAACCAAAAACCTTCACTACTTATTTTTCGGATCCGTTTCTAATTATTTTTATAAAGGGATTGTAAAAAATAAGTACTTCCACGCACGATTACAAAAGGTTGAGAAATAAGTACTTCCATGCACGCTTACCAAAATAAATAAATAACTGCTTCTAAACGAGTTGTAGAATAAGTGGCCTCAGGAAGATACAAAATAAGTCATTATTGATAACTAGCCAAATAATGTATTATAAATAATGGGCTTAATAAGTGATGAAAGCAACATTTTTTTAAATTATACATTTTGTAACGACTTGTAAACAATCTGAGTATAGAATTTAGGCCTGGATAACTAGAATATTAAGCCTGGATAACTAGGCTGCGATAACAACAGCGCTGCTAATCTCTGACTCACCACAAAAATGTAGAAAATTAATTTTTTAAAATCGGAAATACTTATTTAAACCATTATAAGGAAGTAATTATTTCATACTTCGAAATAATGAGGTGTCATTACCAAGTTTTTGCTGGGTAGTTATTCTTTAGATTCTTGGTATGACTGAGTAAGTCCTTTCCATCTGACATACCTATGTAGAAGTAATTCAAAGATTAATTCGAATGGTAAGTGATGGGTAATTCTTGGCTTGGCTTACGGGAAAACGACCCTTCCGATTTGGATGAAATTTGCAAGTACATTCTGCTAGTGGTTACGGGTAATATAGTAGCTCAGAGTAGCAAGTGGTTTGAGTTTTACAGTCCACAGTTGGCGATCTTGAGGGTTTTTGTGAAGAGATGTCAGCCTTATCGATGTGATAATATTGGATTGCGTCATCAGATTTGAACGATATTTGTATCGTCCTCTTTAGGAATATAAAGGAAAAATGTTATTTCGTTGTAATTAAAAATATCTTCAATCCTGAAAAACAAATTTTTAATTTTCATAACTAATATATCAAAAATTCAGAGTGGTGTTCAGAAATTATTTTTTTTTTTCAAAATGATTTTCTATTTCTGCAAAGTAAAGTTGAAGTTTTTATGATATTCACTTCTGCCATTTTGAGAAAAATAAATGTGGGAAGAAAAGTAATACTGGGGTTTGACTTAAACTAAAAATATTAAAAAATCGTTAATTGTTTTTTTATCAATTTGTAGACAGGAAAGTTTGTGGTTAATTCGAAAATAGAATCGAAAGATTTTAATGTGCTGAATCCGAATATGACCTCAAAATTGTCGCAGTAATTGGGGTTTTTGCGATATAATAATCGGTATACCGCCGATCGTTTTCCATAAAGAGGGAGGTATTTAGAAAAAAAATGATATTGTCTCTGTGTTCAATTTACAATACTTTAGTTTTTCTTTGACCAAATCGAATTTCTTAGTATTTCAACTCAAAATCATAAATCATTTCAAAAACCATTTTTAGCATCGTAAATAATTATCAAAACTAGTATCATTGTAAAGCGGAAGTACACAGCCAGTCATACCATACATACAGATGTACATAAACATTATGAATATTTTGACAAATGGAAAAACAAACCAACTCAATTTACTTGCAGTTTCCATAAACGGCGAAGTGATATTTCAGTTTCCCATCCACTCTGGAGAAATACTACTACCATTGAATTCGTTTATTTTTAAATAAAAACAACGATTAGAGCTGTCACTGGGGACTCGTTAAGGCGCTAAAGGACACCCAACAAACAAGTCCTCACGGATGTGATATTCAAATGCTCGCTCGCACAACGGACAATGACACTTCGGGTTGGCTGGGTCGACGGAGAGGCCATGCAATTGATCTCGCAACACTGACAAGGACTACTTGTTGGGCGCTCATTATCTACTTGTGCGGGACGAGGAAGGAGTTTTCTTTTGTTTTTGTGTGTTCGGGCAGGATATGCTCCAACTCGAAACAGAATTAATGATTTCTCTTCCGTGAGAAGATTTCAAGTGCTCTGAGGATGGCTGTCCGTGCGAGTTCAATTATTCAAATCGAAAGGATACTCTCGTCGATGTCAAAGAAGAAGTCATCAATGGACTGCTTACTTTCTCAAGTATCCAGTGGGTTAGGTAGGTGTGAATGATATCTTGTTGTAGGTGCGCTACAAGTAGCGACGGGGTAATTTGAGATCTCTGAGAAACTGAAATTAATGATTTCCCTAAAGATTAATGGTGAATTGAAAGGTTTTCGGATTTCGGAAATTTCCAATTCGAAAGATACTTGAATCCACTTTGACATCTGTTTTGACATTCAGTGCGAAGATTGACTTCAGTCCGAAAATTTATGATTATCAAAACGCACAAGCGGAATGCATGCATGTACTAGGTCCTGCTAAGATGAAATTCAAATATTGATTATTGAAATATATATAGTTGAATGTTCTTTAGTAGATAACTACACCGAAATGAAAAATTTGAGATGGGAGCACACTAAAACTGAGCCTGAGATATGTACTCAAACTAAGTATATTTATAGTTAAAATGAGTAAATTAAACTTGATAACAGAACTTAATAATAATAAAAATAAAGACGTTAATCGCACATTAAAAATGAAATGTCTTCATCATTAATTGTCAGGCCCGTGCGCAGGATTTTCCCCTGGGGGGGGGGTTTCAACTACACTCATAAAAAATTAACTAAAATTTACAAGTACAAGTACATTTTTACTAAATATAAGTAGAATATTGCTGAAATTTTCCTAAATCTAAGTAAATTTTTCCTAAAACCAAGTAATTTTTTACTAAATTTAAGCAAAATTTTCCTAAAACTAAGTAAATTTTTACTAAATCTTAGTAAAACTTTGCTGAAAATTTCCTAAAACTATGTAAATGTTTAATCAAACTGAGGACTATTTTGCTGATTTTTTCCTCAAAACGAGTAATTTTTTACTTAAACTGAGAAAAATTTTATTTATACAAGGAAAAAAGGTTAAATTAAAATAAGTTCAATTTAACTAAAAAAATCAAAGACACAGTTTTGCTTCAGAGTATGCAAAACTGATACAAAAAATGACAACATGAGATATTTCTCAACAGTTTCATGATACCTCTGCCATAAGGAGTTCAGCTGATTGCTGGTGTTTAGAATAATTCATAAAGTATTTAAGAAATAAGTTTCTGCAAACGAACGAGAATTGCTTCTTATATTAATATTCAAGAATTTTTTAAACAATTTCAAATGTTTTTTATAAGTTCATTAATACTTAAATGTATGAAGAACTCGGCATAAATTTCGGTAAACATTTTAACTTCATTTTAGGAAAAACACATTTTTTTCTCACTTAAAATATTCTTCAACATTAGTTTGAAGTTACTCAATTCTAAGATTTTTTATTAGATCCAAAGAAATGTTTTTAAGTAAATGTACTACCCTTTTTCTAGTAAATGAACTATTTACTATGGCTTTGAAAGAAGGAAACTTTACTCATACTTAGTTCATTTTCCAACTTTTTAGGAAATTTTTAGTGGAGCGTTTGAAAACCACTCATATTTTATTGTCAGGATCTTCGAGAAATATTTGATACATTCGTCCGACAGACATCGTCAGCAAAATTGCATTTCAGTAATCCATCTATCTGTACACTCAAAGGAATATGTCAGTAAAAGAAAGCAGAAAGTCTACTGAAAGAGCAGATTTTCTGCTGTTAAAAAAGAGACAGCAGATTTGTATCTGGTAAACAGCTGTTTGCTGTTTTTATATGTTTATATATGTTACGCATATTGTCCCAAGCTAATATAAGAGGAAATTCAAGCTAAACTCGCATATGAACGCTTATCTATTTTTATATTTTAATTAACAACAGCCAATTTTAGCAGATTGCAAACTCTTTAGCAGTGTGAATGGTGATGTAAGATTGCAGAAAACTGCTGTTATGCCAAAAAACAGATGTAATAGCAGAAAAGTGTCTGCTGATAGGCAGCACACAATCGCTGGTTTTATTAACAGACTTGTTCACTAAGTGTAGAACTTTTTCTTAAATAGTTGCTTGAAATTACATACATACATATCGAGGGCTTATATTCACAAGTGGTGAACATAACTTTTCAGGAGAGCGAAAAAACTGATTTTCGCTTAATTTGAAGAGATATTATTAATCATTTTTCTACAGTTTAATCCAAAAAGGGTTACTAATTGGTACAATTAAAAAGTTTTCGAAATTTCCTATTGTTCGCGGTTTCACGGTTGAAATAAGCACATAGCCATTTACGCCCAAATATATAAATGAGATTTATTGCAAACTCCATAACTTTTTTCATGAAATCTTGGCAATGTTGTATAGAAAACGCATTTTCTGTGATGATGTACACAGCAAATTTAAAGATTCCAGCTTCATCCGTCAGATTGGTCGCTTGTAACATATATGTAGCCAGTCGCGAAAATCGCTGCAATTGATGAAAAATCCAAAATTCGACGTTGCAATTCCTTATATTTTAACTTTCTTCATTCATAATTCTGAAACTTTTCATACACAAATATTCCCCATGAAGTCAGCAATCACATGCCAAAGAAATATTTTGGTATTCTCAATATAATAAAAAGTTACCCCGGGTTTTCTAAATATACTTTTCACAATTTTGACTTTACAGCCACCATTTTTCTATTTTAGCCTGATAACTGGGGAATCTAAATGCTATTAACGCGAAATGGTGGAATTTGATAGTACGATATGCCCTAAATCTAGAAAAATGCTTTATGAAATGCAAGAAGAAACAACTAGAAATTTTAATTCCAAAAAACAAATAATTGGTATTTTAGAGTTACGTCTTCCTACGTAGATCCAAGTTACTGAATTTGTTGTCTTTCTTTTGAATAATACTTCTTACATATATACAAAAAAGTATTAACTCTGAAAAATATTTGACATAAGTGAGAAATATAACAAAAATTTTAGTAAGTTAAAACTCATTTCTTATTGTTTCGCAACTTTTCACTCAGAGAAAAAGTGCATTTCGTAGAAACGAAATTTTAGATACGTGAACATCGTTTTTGAGTTTATTTTGTGGGAAAAATTAGTTTGTTTGCGGTAAACATGTCATCAGTTGTTGTAAATGAACAAAGAGAAATAAGTTTATGTATATCAAGCAGTTTTCTTCGTTTGTCGAAATAGATGTGTATTATAATTGCAAACTCCCAAAACATTGGAAGTAACAGAAACCGTTGTTGTTGCATCTGTGATAGGACACATCGGTTCAGATTTAGATACAGCTCCATAAAAATGTTACATCTTAGCGCTCTACAATCATCAAGCAAATTATTTGCATTTATTAAGAATATTTTAGATTTCATTATGATATCATAGTGATTCTTTTCTACACTTTTTATACACTCCACGAGAGTATTATGTCTTTGTGCATTTGTTTGTAACACCCAAAAGGAAACGAGATAGACCCATTGTTAATTATATCACTTTTTGAGTCGATTTAGCAATGTCCGTCCGTCCGTCTGTCCATCTATTCTTGTAATCAAGATACAGGTCGTAATTGTAGACATAACTACATGAAACTTTGCACAATGAAGTTTTTCGGGAGAAGGACGAACGCTATTTAATTTGAAGAAAATCGGTTCCGATTTAGATATAGCCCCCATACGAATTTCACTACCGATTTGACTCTTTTCACTCTAGATACCACATATTACAACAGATTTTCTTTAAAATTGGCAAAACATCTTATATTTCAACTAGGAACATCTATGGTGAAAATAGGTCAAATCGGTTCAGATTTAGATATAGCCCCCATTAAAATTTCGCTCCCGATTTGACTTTTTCCGCTCTAGAAACCACATATTGTATCAGATTGTCTTCAGATTTGGTAAAACATCTTATATTCCCACTAGAAATACCTATGGTGAATATAGGTCAGATCGGTTCAGATTTATATATAGGTCCCATACAAATGCCGCTCCCGATTTGACATTTTCCGCACTAGAAACCACATATTGTGCTCGATTTTCTTTAAATTTGGCACAACATCTTATAATCTAACTAGAAACACCTATGCAGAAATTGGGTAAGATCGGTTCAGATATAGATATAGCCCCCATACAAATGTCGCTCCCGATTTGACTTTTGCCGCTTTAAAAGCCACATATTGTGCTCGATTTTCTTTAAATTTGGCACAACATCTTATAATCTAACTAGAAACACCTGTGGATAAAGCGGGCTAGATCGGTTCAGATTTAGATATAGCCCCCATACAAATGTCGCTTCCGATTTGACTTTTGCGCTATAGAAACCACATATTGTACCCGATTTTCTTTAAAATTGGCACAACATCTTATAGTCCAACTAAACAAAACTATGGTGAAAGTGGGTAAGATCGGTACAGATTTAAATATACAAATGTTGCTCCCAAAAGTTTAACCGATTTTGGCCAAACTATACACTTTATATTTCACCTATTTCGTTCCAGGTTTCAATATATCGTAATACAAATGTCCTTTCCGATTTAACATTTTTTGTCGAACACATACATTTACAGGATACAAAAAACCTTCCCGTTTTCCCTTTTTCACCGAATTGAAGGATAGAAGGTCGAGTGTATCAAAGAGTCGGCCCCGCCCGACTTTAGCCTTTCCTTACTTGTTTTAAATTATTAAACGATTTTAGTATTAAATTTCCAAACTTTTATTGCAGTACACAATGAAAAGTTCATAAGATATTGCTCTAGACAAATGTCAAGAAGTGGCGAAATTAGCATTACACAATCTTGAATTTGGCACAATTCGTTTAGTTTGTTTGTATTTCTCATAACCTTTGTCCGAAATTCAAGAAAGTGTCCACGATTTTTTATGTGATTTTCGTGTTTTCATGATTTTACTGCAAAATTACCATTTCAGACGAGTTATTTTAAAAAGACCAAAATAAAAAGGCGGAAAATGGGGTGAATGCGAATAAAAATGGTACCAACCAAACGGACGCAGCTATAATAATGAAATTCGGTGTGTACACTTATCTGACTGCGCGACGCGAAAAATAAAGATCTTTCGATACTCGTAAAATCAGGATCTAAATGGGATTAAATTGGGCAACAATCAAACGTGTGTAGCTAGAATCATGATATACTGTATTTTCACTCGTCTGTCTGCGTAGGCGCGGCAAAAAAAGAGGAACGAATTTTTCTAAATTCGTACTTTTAGGGTCAAAATGGAAAAAGGAGTGAAACTGGTACTAATCAAACTGCTGTAGCTAAAATCATGAAGTTAGGTGTGTACATTAGGGCGTACCTCAAAAAAAAAGTTCGCCGTACACCTTCGAATATGAAGTATTATTGAAAGGTAGTTTCAAAAAAAAATTTTTTATTTTTTTATGCCGAACGTAGGGGTCGCGCTTTTACATTTTTCTATATAACTTCTGCATTTATAAACGGATTTTAATGTGTGATACATCGATGTTTTTGTCTCGACGAGGCCGATTTTTTTGTCTTTGAAGTCATTGAGCTCAAGCACCCCCTTCTGGTACTTACCCATCATATCTCAGTTGCTACTACCCTAATGTACCACTCTAATATCAGAAAATTAAAGCTCGCATAAAATCATGAATCATGCTTGAGCTCAATGACTTCAAAGACAAAAAAATCGGCCTCGTCGAGACAAAAACATCGATGTATCACACTTTAAAATCCGTTTATAAATGCAGAAGTTATATAGAAAAATGTAAAAGCGCGACCCCTACGTTCGGCATAAAAAAATAAAAAAAATTTTTTGAAACTACCTTTCAATAATACTTCATATTCGAAGGTGTACGGCGAACTTTTTTTTACTTGTAACCTGGTACGCTCTAGTGTACATTCCACTCTGAAGCATATTGGATCTTCAATATTACAACTTTTCCTATCAAAATGGCTGGAATAAAAAAATTGCAGAAATTGGGGAAAATCGGGTTTGAGGGAAATTGTTTCAACCTAATAATATTTAGGGCACATTTTTGAAGATTGCTGTCTAATGTTCTCTTTTTGATTCCACTTGAAGTTTTATATGTATACTAGCTGAACCCCGCCCGCTTCGCCAGGCAAAATACAAATGGTAAAATTAAAATCAGGTTTCATATTGATCTTATCATATTGATATTATCGTGGTTTGTAATATATAGGTTCCAATTTTCAGCGACGTGAAAGGTTTGACCTTCTTATTGGCGGCATGATCACTAAAATGAAAACCCAAAATATGTAATAATATTCGAAGAAATTAATTGAGTTTCATAATTACCGACATATGAAATCACAAAAGAAATGACATTGACATGAAAAAAAAATTAAAACATTCGAAATATTATTTGGTTTTGTTAAACTCACAAAAAAAACAGTAAAATTTTCGTTAAAATCTTCCCGGATTTTATATTTTTCTGGAAATTGTCCCACATCCTATGTCCTTCCTTGGGCCAACACGAATTCATCAAGCCCAAAATCGTGAAAATCAGACGATCCGTTATAAAGTTTTGCGTGTTCACACGGACGGCATTCTCTTTTATAAATATATAGATAGAAGATATAGTAGAGGACTATTAATATTATAATAATGAAGCATCACAATTTTCCTAACATGGTAGTGCAATTCTATGTAAAGTAGAGATAGCCTCTAATCTGCCGGTAATGCTATGGAAAGCACTCCGTGGTGGAGGGTTGTTTAATCGATTTTAATGTTAAACTTTAGCTGATTTGTAAATGTAATACATTCGAATACCTGCTATTTCGATTGAGTTTTTTACTACTTTTCTATCAACACTTTCAATATCCTTTGGCTACAACGATCGAAGGCGTAACAAAACACTGGCTGCTGAAACAATATGAAATCTCTTCCGACAAAATATAAAATAACCTAGAAAATATTTCGTATTACATAAATTCGCTTTAATTCCGAAATTATATTGAAGGCCAAGGAATTACTTCCGAAAAGCGGGTTATTTTTCATCTTTGATGATCCGCCACATCAAATTTCGTTTATGCGGTTTCACATCAAAGAGCGAAGAATTAAGGGAACTTCTTCTTCTATTCTGTAAGAACTAAATCGAAATCTTTAAATTGCCCAAAGAACGTTTCCTCACACAAAAACTATGAAGGCTTAACATACCTGGTGTAGTACCTGTACCTGGACACCACACCACATGTAATTGAAAACCACATGTGACCTCATTGCACTGGTGTTTTACAACAAATTTAAAATAATTTCTAACAATAACAATACGGAGCGGACGTAATCCTTTCCCGACTTGTAGCTCAAAATGAAAAATCCTTCTGAATGTCGCAAGATGATCAAAGAATCCGTCCGGAATAAAAGTGAATGGCAGTGAAAGAGGATATTTGGCAGAGGAATTGGTCTAAAAAACCGGGACGTAATACTGGCTAATCCTTGCACCTCCCAAACAAAGCGTTTAAGGTGTAACACACACGGGGAATGAAAGTGTAGTGCAGGATTTGCCAGTGTTTACAATGTAGACCGAAGAAATAATGACCTGCTCTTTACCAGGGAATATGTACTTGCACCACCTTGGAGGATTCCTGCTACGAGTAACCCAATAAAAGTGAGAAATGTTCCAAGGATTTGGCCTAGTGTCCGCACTGTTTGTATATATTTGTGGTTAGTTGTTTAATCCAGATTTACTTACTTTTTCGTAGATCCTTTTTTATGCCTGCCACAGTAAAAATGTCTGGGGGATTTCCCCTCCTGGATGACCGAAATTAGCTGCATCTAATATTCCTCCACTTGGGGTGTGTTAAGTGCTGCCATTTGACGATGTTTAAATCTTTTTTATCTCGCACTAAAGACAAATTAAACAATTTTTATATGTTAATAAAAGCCGGTGTCCTAGTTCAATCGCCCATCCTCCCCTCTCATGTGTGTGCGTGTGTGTGTCATTCCTGCTTAAGAGGACAACTTAATTCACAGGTAAATCCTAATAATGGGGTTGTAAAACTTAACCGAAATATGTGGCAAATGAATTTATTTCATTTAATACGCATTTGCTATTTGCTGGGTTGCCTGCTTTTATCAAAAGTAATGTCAGGCACACAAATTTTAAGGTTGATCCTGGAATTTGAAAGGAAACACAAAAGCAATCTTTAATTGTGGACAAATTGTAAATTTTAAAAATTGAGTTGGCAGATCTATACGAAAAGGTTAATTAAACATTGATAATGCATCCCACCATGTTTATGTTTAATACAGTAGGGATCAGTATGTTCCGATTTCGATGAAATTATCAAATTTTGTATTTTTCTTTAAGGCGATAGAGCTACATTTCCCGATTAGCAAAAAAGAATGTGTTGTGGGTTGATGTATTTTTGTCATGAGGTAATTTAACAAATTTTTTAACTTTTTTGTGGTATGAGATACACCTCCAGGATGTGGGGTATATTCACTTTGTCATTCCGTTTGTAACACCTTAAAATATTCATCGGAGACCCCATAAAGTATATATATTCTGGGTCGTGGTGAAATTCTAAGACGATACAGCCATGTCTGTCTGTTGAAAGCACGCTAGCTTCCGAACGAAATGAGCTAGGAGGTTCAAATTTTCCCTAAATGTGTCTTATTGTTGTAGATCGGTTGGGATTGAAAGTGGGCGAAATCGGCCCAGAGGGAAAAATTTTTCCCTCACAAGTACTGAAAATACCCCTAATATTTAGAGTATTTCAGCCTGCTTTTTGTATATGTCTGCTTGTATTTACTTGATATTTGGAATGAACATTCCCCTTATAGCATAAAAGCGCACCATAAAGTGATTCTTATTCGTAGGGGACGAAATGGGGCAAAAAGGGATAAAAATGGTACATATTCAACGATAATAGCTAGAAACACGAAATTTGGTGTGGACATTCAAAGTAGATTTATAATGTAAAAGTATTTTTTCCAAATTCGTACTTTTAAGGGGTAAAATGGGAATAAAGGGATAAAAATGGTACCAACCAAACGGCTGCATCTAGAATAATGAAATTCGGTGTATACATTCGTCTGATTGCGTTAAAATTAACGGATTTTTGGAAAATCGTACTTTTTGGGGATAAAATGGGAAAAGAGGGATAAAAATAGTACCATCCAAATGACAACAGCTAGAGTCGTGAAATTCAGAGTATACATTCCTCTCACTGCGTAGACACGAAAAATAAAAGTTTTTTTCAAATTCGTACTTTCAAGAGATATAATGGGTACAGAGGGATAAAAATAGTACCAACTAAACGGCTACTGTTAGAATGATGAAATTCGGGAATACATTCCTTCAATTGCGTAGACACGTAAAATAAAGAGATTTTAGAAAGTCGTACTCATAAGGGTGTAAAATTGAAAAAAGGGGATAAAAACGGTACCAACAAAAAGGCCACTGATAGAATCATGGAATTCGGTGTATACATATCTCTGACTGTATAGCCACGTAAAATATTTTTTTCCAAATTCGTACTTTATTTTGTTGCTTTTACGACAAAAATGGTAGAATCATGAAGTTGTCTTATACTGCGTACGTGAGAGATAAGGTATTTTCAAAATATTTACTTTTGAAATTAAAATAGGATGGAAATACAACCAACCAAACGACTGTAGCTGTAAATCCCCCAATATTTAGGGTTTTTATGATTGCTCCCTTATATTTACTTTATGAATTGAAGTATTATATCCTAAGCCTTGGCTTGTTAATTAAATTTCTTATTTTCATACAGTTAAAATTTGTTGCGGACATTCCTCTTGTAGCTTGGAAGCACAACAAAAAAAGTTTTAGCGGGCAAAATGGGATAAAAAGGGATAAAATATGGTACCAATGATACGACAACAGCTAGAATAATGAAATTCGGTGTGTACATCCCTCTAATTGCATAGACACGTAAAATAGTGGGATTTTTCGAAATTCGTATTTAAGGCTTATAATTAAAAAGAGGGATAAAAATGGGACCTACCAAACCGCTGAAGTTGAAATCATGAAATTCGGTGTATACATTCTGACTATGAAGACTCGAAAAAGGGTTTTTTCGAAATTTGTACATTGGGCGGAGAATGGGGCGAATGGGTATATCTTCAAAATTTATACTTTTCTTATCACTTTGTCTGTATTTCAAAATGCTTCTTCCTAATGGCGACTGACAATCGCCTAATATTTAGGCACACTTTCACAATTACAGCATTTTATTTATATATAGTAGTCGATTTTAAACAGTGCGCATAAGTACACATTATAGTTTGAAATAGTAAACAATTATAGTAAATGTGCATAAAAATATCACAATTTTCGTAATATGGTACTGTACTTCTATGTAAAGTCGACATCCTTTAATCTGCTGGTAAAACTGTGGAATGCACTCCGTGGTGGAGGGTATATAAGATTCGGCCCGGCCGAACTTAACGCCTTCTTACTTGTTATTCCTACGTCTTATTAAGTCCTCTATAGTTTTTCTTTAAATTTTTTCTGATTTTACTTAAATTAGCATTATTTAATTCTTCATTGCCTATATCTAAGACCCTGTTTATAAAATTGGTCGCGGTATTGATAATAATTCGTCTGGGGTGCTTAGATGTGAAATTGATTAATCATCCTGATGATGTTGGTTTTTGGAACCAATCTAATTTAAGCCGATTTCCTTGTCTAATTACTACCGCGTCCAAATATGGTAGTTTGTCGTCCTGTTCTTTCTCCAGAGTGAATTAAATTTGCTATTGAATGAATTTAATATTTGCAATGTTTCTTCCAAGTCGTTTTTCTTTAAGTTTTGTTTTAGATTCGGGGTTTTGTAGTCATCTTCTCTATTGAATTGTCAAGTAATACTTCCAACACAATGTCTGCAATGATTGGCAATGCTGGTGACCCCATCGGCATTCCTCTACGTTGCTCGTAAATTTGGTCCTCATATTTAAAATAACGTGTGTCCTTTATACAAAAAGTCAATAGTTCAATGTATAGGTCTTTGGGTATTTTAGTGAATTCCTTAATGACGTCCCATTCGATTGTTGTTATTGCAACATTTACTGGTATACTTGGAAATAGTGAAACCATGTCAAATGAGATTAATCGATTTAAAATCCTTTATGTCCTTTACATTGTATCCAGAACGCTTCGTTAAGTTTTTCAGTATTTCCACCAAGTACCTGCATAGTTCATTGCCTGGGCGTTAATCGATGAGCATATCGGTCTAACGCCTTTTTTAACCCTTTCATGCCCAATGTTCAACAACATCACGAGTTAGTCCTATGGTTTAAATGTTTTTTTTAAATACAGTGTATTATTAGGGATTTTTTTTGCAATTAGCTTTGAAAAATGATATACTGTAAGTGATGTCAATTTTCTGCTTCGCACATACGCATATTTTCCATAACTTTTTGCAAAATTTCAAAAAAATATGGGTCAATTATCCTTTCGGAGGATACACCGCATCAAACAGTACACTGCTCTTGGATTTTCCGTAGCCCAAATCCTGCAGGTTTGATTGTTGACATACCCATTTAATAGGAAATGGGCTACATCGCTCATTAGCAAATTGTGAATGTTGGTTTGAAAAATAAAACTCAATTATTTTTGTACGTTGTTCGATCGTGTAATGATTCATAATTAATACCCAAGTCTCCCTCACAAAATGCTGAAAAAAACAAAGAACGAATAATAATTAACACCTAAAAACGGCTTTAAGTTCTGCCGGGCCGAACTTTATATACCCTCCACCATGGATTACATTCCACAGAGGCTGTCGATTTTCGTAGAAGTGCAGTAATATTACAGGAAACTATAAATTGTTTAATATGGCCAAACCAAAAGAAACACAAATATTAAAAAAATAATTTTATAAATAAATATAATATTTTAATTATTTCAAACCATTATTTATTTCAAATCAAAAAATAAATATTCTTATATTTATATTTTCAAAAAAGCTTAAATATCATAAATATTGGTAGGTAGTGGTTGCCACAGTTGGTTGTATAAAATAAAATAAACTTAGCTTCATCCAACCAATTTTTGCCGTAAAAGTACGAATTTGGAAAAATCTTCTTATTTCGCGTGTCTTTGCAGATTCATGATTCTAGTTGCGCCCATTTGGTTGGTACCATTTCACCTTTTTCCAATTTTACCCCCTAAAAAGTACGACTATCTAAAATCTCTTTATTTTACGTGTATACGCAATTAGAGGGATGTACGCAGCGAATTTAATCATTCTAGCTGTATTCGTTTAGTTAGTACTATTTTTATACCCTGTTCCCATTGTATCCCTTGAAAATATGAATTTGGAAAAAAACCTTTTTTTTCGTGTCTATGCAGTCAGAGGAATATATACTCCGAATTTCATGAGTCTAGCTGCGGCCATTTTGTTGGTACTATTTTTATCCCCTTTTTCCATTTGAACCCCAAAAAGTACGAATTTGGAAAAATCCTTATATTTTACGTGAATACGCATTCAGAGGAATGTATACACCGAATTTCATTATTCTAGGTGCAGCCGTTTGGTTGTTACCAATTTTATCCCTCTATTCCCATTTTAACCCTTAAAAGTACGAATTTGGAAAAAATACTTTCATATTATTATCTACTCAATTAGAGGAATGTACACAGCGAATTTCGTGTTTCTAGCTGTTGTTGTTTAATAGGTACCATTTTTATCCCTTTTTGCCCCATTTCACCCCTTACGAAAAAAAATCGTTTTATGGTGCACGGTTTTGTTATCGGAGGAATGCGCATACCCAATATCAAGTAAGTAAAAGCAGACATATTGAAAAAATATGCTTAAATACTCTAAAATATTAGGTGTTATTATGGGTTTTTTCAGTCCTTGTGAGGGAAAAAATTTTCCCTTTGGGCCGATTTCGCCCAGTTTCAATCCCAACCGATCTACGACTATAATACGTATTTTGCTAAATTTGGGCCTTCTAGCTCCTTTCGTTTAGATGCTAGCGTGCTTTCAACAGACGGACGGACATGGCTAGATCGTCTTAGAATTTTATGACGATCAAGAATATATACTTTATAGGGTCTCAGGTCGATATTTCAAGGTGTTACAAACGGAATGACCAAGTTAGTATACCCCCATCCTGGAGGTGGAGGGTATAACAAAGTTATAAAGAATTCAAACCATATAGTGCGCCACCCTGTATTATGCAGGATTAATAAATTTTATTTTTGTGTACATATGTAACAAAGGAAGATGAAACCAAAAGTGAAGTCTTAAATTTAAATTATTTGAGTTTCTTGTATGTAAAATTTTTTCGAATTCCTTCTTATTTCTATAGGATGTATTCGAGTACAAGAAAAACTGTGTTTGTCATTCCAAGTGATACATGATAAAGTTTTTTAAAAAGAAGAAACATTTCAAAGTATTGTTTATATTTTACCGATATCTGCAGTATAAGAATTTTAAGAAATATCCTGTTACTCATGTCCTGTATGAATTAGAACCCCAAAATCTATAGAAATCATATTTAAAGTCATACTTCATCAAAAAGCATAGTAAATTTTATATATTTATTAAAAAGAAAATTCGGGCATGAGAGGGTTAATAGTTTGATTTCCATTTAATTTCGCGGGCAAAAAATGTTCTCAATATCTTTTACAGTTATGACTGGTTGAGTAAATATGAATACTCCCAACGCCACACTTTTCAATATTTTTCAAACAAAATCCTCTAAAGCAATCACCAAATTCCTTCAAAATATGCAGACCTTCGAATATTTCTCGATGATTTTACATGGAATTCCTCATTGACTTTAATCATTCAAATCGAATGTCGATCGTATTGACTTGAAAACATTAGTACGCCTTCGACAACAAACATATGTTTCTCTATTTCCAAACTTGATATCCCTTTTCTTCTATCGATTCCAATGTTTACTCTTATCCTCGGCGATATCATGTTCCTGCTGTTTCCAACATATTTTCTATAACGGATTTCTGACAAATTAATGACATTTCCATTTATTTATTTACCCCCGAAACTCAAATAACCATCTAACCCTTTAATTGGCCATCAATAAATACAATTTTATGAAGTGTTTGCGTGCGAGAGCCCGTAAAACAACCCTTTGCGGAACAAACATGAACAAGGAAGTTCATATTTCACATGGCGCCACTCGAACAACACCACTCAACTCAACTCAATCACACGGGCAATGGCCTCTCACAAGCTCACAGGAACCCTTTTGTGGACACAGGACTCACAGTACTCGGGGTAATGGGCAAACACAGTGATGAAGGACCGCTCTCTAAGGACACCATAATTTGTTTATAATCAATTTAAATGAGAAGAAAAACACACACGACCCGCCGGCCGAACACTCGCGAACAATGGTGGCCAACACTTGAAACAAAAGTGTTTGGTCGCCGTAGGGTTAACTGGGTAAGCATGCAAGCGTCAAACGGGGTTAACTAACGCGCTTGCCTTGTGTCTGCTGCTCACCTAGTGCGTGTGTGTGTTTGGAAATGTGATGGGAAGGGTTATTTGCTGACCACCACTACCACGAGTCGTCGTGACCCCCGTAAATGTTTAATATGCCATAAAATGTAGCCGTTTTTATTGTTTTTTAATTGTCCCACGAAGGAAGGAAGCATTCGATTATGATTTCATGTTATCACTCATTCCACTCCCTGCTCCGACAATGATTCGCGCCATATGGTAAAGGTTTTCGGGTTATCGTCCACTGCCATATTTTTGATTGTTTGTCCCCCCACTCCCCTTTGCCTGCCGGAAAATTATCATTAGTAAGTAATTTTCCATTTGAACTGTGATCTCAATTCAAGGTGTATGACGAAGAATGGCTTGTTTACACTTTGAATAGAGAATTTCCGTTTCCCTTTTTACGTGAGCCTTTGTGGCGGGATCCTTCAACACAGCCAGCATGTGATGACGTGAAAGGATAATCATAATTGCTGAGTATTTTCTCTGATAAATGATGGTGTCAGCCCATGTGAAAAAGGGGCTCAATGATGAAAGGGTTTCGTGGCATTTTCAAGGATTATTACTTTTTTTTTGGATTGGGAAGAGCGAGTGATATGTGGGCTATCATGTTATTATCCCATAAAGGTAAACAAACAAATTCCATCTACCTTATGGCTCCTTCAATTGAACATTCGTAACAGAGCGTTTATTTCGTTATTTTGGGGTTTCAACATGGCTTCAAGTCTAATTTCTTATCCCAGAAAGGGATATTGCTACGCTAGACACCATATGTGGCCACCATGGAGTGGTAGCTAAAGAGTTCGGTTTTACCATATTTAAATCCCTATTTAACGATAGTTTCAACTCATTAATGATGGCGATGTTAATGTTATGAAAAGTCTTGTGAAGCTAGAAAGCTTAAAAAGGTAGGCTCCTTTTAGTGATTCTAAAATTTTATCACTCCCACTTTATTGAATGCTAAATGCACTATCTGTGGGAAGAACACTCAATTGGTCCTTAATATAATAATATTTGATTATTTGAGATTTAATATTTGAGATTCATATTTAAATTCATAGGATTTTAGCGATAACGGTTGTCAATCTTGTCAAAAAGACATCTGCAATTTGGAGACATATATCTCTTTAATATCTTTTTACAGTTAAGAATGTTGGAGATCTGAGAACTATTGGGAAGGGTTTCTATCTATTATTCGGAGTATACATTCCTCTGACTGTGTAGTCTGGTAAAATAAAGGAATTTTTATAAATTCACACTTATAGGGAGGAACTGAGCGAAAGGGGATAAACAAATACCAACCAATTATGAATAGATTACATAGATGCGAAAAATAAAGAGATCTTTCATTATTCGTACTTTTAAAGACAATGTTGGGCAAATGGGATTAAATTTGTATCTCTGTGGAAGCACAAGATAATGAATTTTCGAAATTCGTATTTGTCTAAATGGTACCAAGCAAAAGGCTGTAGCTGAGGCTGAATCATGAAATTGCAAATGGGCGAAAATATTGGGACTGAAACAAATATTGGGGGTTTGCACACTAGAGGCAGTTAGAACGGCGGGAGCAAATTTTATAAAAATTAGTGTTTTGTATGTGAGCCCGTTTAAGGAGTGGGGATTGGGGTAAGTGTGTTGGAAAAAAATGTTGAGGAGGGAAAATAAATGTGGGTCCGACGCAGTTTTGGGGCTTTTTATGTATTTTACCCCTTTTCCCTCACCTTCGACACCGATGAGCGCCCACTACACTCACCTCACCACAGCCATTTTTCGGCTCATGACTTGTTTTTCCGAACCTCACAAAATTATGAGTTCTAGCGTATCGGAGTTGAGAAGTCGTACACTATCCTTAGCCTTAATGGACATACCCCAGTGGAGAAAATCTGTAAAACCTTCACAGTTTACTCTGCATTAAGGGTTTTGGATAGATTGATCGAAAATCCAGAAATGCCGGCTCCAAAAGAAGGGTGCCCTTGTAATGGTCGTTTCAGAAAATATATGCTTTTTATTTAAAATATATATTCGCTGAATGTTAATGTTTTATAGAGATATTGTGTTAAAATTGTGTGCTTTTATCGTCTGTTTATTCAGGACAAATGTATACAATAAAGTACTTGTTTACACTTACCATAAAGGTAAGACGATGAAATTAATTTTTCTAAGTGTACTGTACAGTACTTGGTTAAATTTCGAATACACACTACGTGTTGTGGTTATCATATGATTCTTGTGACATTTTAATTTAAAAAGTGGTTCAACCTTGCATTATTTAATATTCGAAAAAAATACTGCAGTGATTTTTTCGGTACGTAAGTTAATTTTTTTGAAGATCTTTACGAAAGATACTTTTTTATAATAGTGAATCTATCCAATTTAATTGGTGGCCGAAGTTGTCTCTTAAAGTTGGGTACAACCACAGGAATTTCCCAAGCAGTTGCCGAAGAACGCTATATATATTCTCCCAATACCCACTGCAAAGAGAAATTCGTCTACTTCCCTGGAACTTTATTGAATTTGGTGATCCAAGCCACTTTTTACAAGTATCCAAGGTCAACAATTCCACGATTATTGCTTGTGGTGTTGTGTCAGTTTTTATACACTCCACGAGAGTATTATGTCTTTGTGCATTTGTTTGTAACACCCAAAAGGAAGCGAGATAGACCCATTGTTAATTATACCGATCGACTTAGAATCACTTTTTGAATCGATTTAACGATGTCCGTCCGTCCGTCCGTCTGTCCATCTATTCTTGTAATCAAAGTACAGGTCGCAATTGTAGCCAGAACCAAATGAAACTTTGCACAACAAAGTTTTTCGGGATAAGGACGAACGCTATTTAATTTGAAGAAAATCGGTTCAGATTTGGATATAGCCCCCATACGAATTTCACTCCCGATTTGACTCTTTTCACGCTAGATACCACATATTAAAACAGATTTTCCTCAAACTTTTCAAAACATCTTACATTTCAACTAGAAACACCTATGGTGAAAATTGGTCAGATCGGTTCAGATTTAGATATAGCCCCCATACGAATTTCACTCCCTATTTGACTTTTTCTGCTGTAGAAACCACATGTTTTAACAGATGTGCTTCAAAATTGGCAAAACATATTATATTTCAACTAGAAACACCCACGGTGAAAATTAGCCAGATCATTTCAGATTTAGATATAGCCCCCATACGAATTTCACTCCCGATTTGACTCTTTTCACTCTAGATACCACATATTACGACAGATTTTCCTCAAACTTGACAAAACATCTTACATTTCAACTAGAAACACCTATGGTGAAAATTGGTCAGATCGGTTCAGATTTAGATATAGCCCCCATACGAATTTCACTCCCTATTTGACTTTTTCTGCTGTAGAAACCACATGTTTTAACAGATGTGCTTCAAAATTGGCAAAACATATTATATTTCAACTAGAAACACCCACGGTGAAAATTAGCCAGATCATTTCAGATTTAGATATGGCCCCCATACGAATTTCACTCCCGATTTGACTTTTTCTGCTGTAGAAACCACATATTTTAACAGATCTTCTTCAAAATTGGCAAAACATCTTCTATTTAAACTAGAAACACCCATGAAACAGACCAAATGAGCCAGATCGGTTCAGATTTAGATATAGCCCACATACGAATTTCACTCCCGATTTGAGTTTTCCGCTCCAGAAACCACATATTTTAACAGATTTTCTTCAAATTTGGCAAAATATCTTATATTTGCATGAGAAACACCCGGTTCAGATTTATATATAGCACCTATACAAATTTCGCTCCCGACTTGATTTTTCCGCCCCAGAAACCACGTATTTTCATCGAATTACCTATTGTGAAATGGGTCACTTCATTCCATGTTTGGATATAGCCGTGATACAAATATTCTTTTCGATTTGACAAATTGAACCAGGACATATTAGCCTATGATTAGGAAACATACAAAAATTCTTCCCGTTTTCACTTTCTTACCGAATTGAATTGTATTCGAATAGAAAGTGGAGTGTATCATATAGTCGGCCCCGCCCGACTTTACCCTTTCCTTACTGGTTTTTTCTTATACTTAAATTTTGTATATGTGAACTGGAAATGGGGCTTTGTTTTTGGTTGTTTTCCAGCTATTCCGGCCCACTAATAATTGTTGTCTATCAAAAAAAACAGGAGTCTATAACATATTCGTTTTGTTGTACAAATCAGAACTTTTCAGGGAAAGGACCCGAACCCCCTTCGACTGCTTGCTAGCTCTTTTAATGACTCCTACTGTCCTAATCTTTGATAATAATATATAATTGGAACTATATTTCATATATTTTTTAAAATGCCTCACGAAACTTTGTTTTCACAAACGATGGCCGACTTAAGTACGCCGTCTACCAAATACAACCGATTTATTTTAAGAATATTGGAATTTCCTCCACACAAAGTGGAAAGAAATTCTCCCAATAAAAGCAAGAAATTTAATTTATTAAATTGAGTGGCCGTAAAAAGCCCTTCGAATCGTAAAAAACAAACAACCAACCATCTTGGAAAAAAACGAAGAAATGCTGCCATAAAAAATGGTGGCAAATTTATGCCACTGGAGAAATAAAGATGCACACACACACACTCCACACTCGACTCGGGCGCGTGTGTGCAGACAGGCCAGCTTTTTAAGCAGGCACACCATCCAACAACCAACCAACCCCACAAATGAAGCAAATGAACACATATGCTAATATGGCTAATCTTTGGAGTTTGCCATCATGCTTCTGTTGTGTGTATGGATGTGCCGATGTGAGGCTGTACATTGGAGTACGCCTAAGCACAACCCCATTGAAATTCCAGATATGGAGAACGTATTCCCGAAACTCATTGTGCCACAACTCGTGCCAACGCAAACGTCATCATTAACATGGGCATCATCATCATCATCACCAAAGACACACAGCACAAGTCACATCACACAGTGGGGGGATTTTGCAAAGTGAGAATAAATTTGGTGGCTGCGATTTTAGAAAATAATAAATAATATTAATTTGTTTAAAATAGTCGTGAGTTAATTTTTTGCTCTGGCCGTTTTTTGGATAAATGGCTATGCTAATAAACAAAATTGTCATAATAATATTTAAATTTGCATTTCTTGTCACTATACAATTTTGGGACCTTCAGTGAGGCCATGTGGAATTTAGTCACATTCTCATAATTTCCTCTCTCTGTGCAACATTCAGTGAGGTCATGTGCCAAGTAATAAATGTCACCATGCCATTTGTAAATAAATTTGCATTCTATTAAATATAGAAGCAAAATGGTCTTGAGCCAGGACAATATCCCAGTTCAAATCAAATATTGATTACAGACCAAAAAAATGCAAACGAAAAAACTAAAACAAATGAGCGTTGGCACGGCAGAAGTATTGCTGGGTAACTATACCTGCATATACACATACTTACATATGCAACTCAATGAGATGCTTGTAAGATGGCATGTGTGCTTTATTACTTGGTGCGATTTTTTAAACTCAAATTCGGCAAGTGAGTTGTGATTCTCGTTCGTTTGTGAGAATCATCTCCTTATAGAGGCCGGGTTTGATGTTGAAAAGTCGCTGCGAAGCCACCTGAATGAAACCTTTAGACAGGGTGGAAATCATGATAGTGGTAGTCTGCAGCCAAGTAATAAATGTCACCATGCCATTTGTAAATAAATTTGCATTCTATTAAATATAGAAGCAAAATGGTCTTGAGCCAGGACAATATCCCAGTTCAAATCAAATTTAGTAACAATCTAATAATTTCCTGCCACTGTGCAACATACGCATAAACATACCTTACATACACACACATATATATAACCACATGAGTACATAAAAGGGGTGGTCTTATGGTTTCATATGTACTGTACCTTGTACATCCATACATACACATGTATGTATGTATGTTTGCATGAAAGGCTGGATGTATGTTCATATGTAAGATGAGTGTGTGTGCGTGTGCTTGTTAGAGACGACTCCATGCGTGTCTGCTGCCATTACTTATTTCACCAACTCATTCATATGTTAAAAAGATTCCCCCTTTTTCGGATTTTTTTTTTGCGTTGTTCGGTTTTTAGGGGTTTTGATTATGTCTCGTGCATAAATAAAAAACAGCCTCCGGTTGAATGTTTCTTCCTCCTTTTTTACTTTGGCCTCCTTGTTTCGTTTGGGTTCGTGTTTCGTACATTCTTCTGCGCCATCATGGCATCTTACAACGAAAAAAAAAGGAAATTTCATTTTTCCCTTTTTTCGTAGCCATATTCCTTTCTTCAGACGCAAAAACATGTGTGCTGCATATGAGGGTGGTATGTAAAGCTAGAATGACAGAGAGTCCATAAAAAAGTAATACAGAGAGGAGATGTGACCTCCTTAAGATGTTTTGGTGGTCATAAGTTAATAGGAATGTTCAGGTTTAGTCCAGTGTTCGAATATTGGTATATTGACACTTCATGGGTGTAGTCAAAACTATGTCGTAGATTAAAATATTAAAAAATTGTGAACAATAACACTGTCCAACAAATGTAGACTTTTTGATTGGTATATATAGTGCAGCTGCTCGAAGTTTCTTTTAACAGTGGATCAAAGTTTTAATTTTTTGGTCGAAGGGAGCATTATTATATTAATTTTCCTATTTACCCGTGAAGAGCTTGATTTACAAGCTTGGTATCTTTGTAGAACATTTTATTCCATAAATGTCCTTTTTGAGACGACTTTTCTTGATTTTATCAAAAAGGGTCAAATTGACCCACAAAGAGAGGTGCTAGAGGGTTAAGATCTTCCACAAAAATAATCCTCATAAGATTCCACAATATAGTTCTGACAATAAGAATTCTCTTAGAAATCAATTTACAACATACATACATTTTTCTCAGTTAATATAATGCTCCCTTCCACCAAAAAATTAAAACTTTGATCCACTATAAAAAAATTATCTACTCAGTATGGCCTTTCAGAATTATATGGTCGCTACTCTGTTCCAACAGTGTTGGACAGTGGTATTTTTGTTTGAATTTCAACCTGGTTTCCCCGTAAAATTACAAATATTGAAAATAGTCCTTATGTTGCACATCTATGTCGTTAGAGGGATGTATACCCCGAATTTCTCTATATTATAACTGCAACAACATTGGTTGGTACCAATTTTATCCTTTTTTTGTTCTTCTTCCCCATTAAAAGTACATATTTAGAAAAAATTCATTTGTATCGCGTGACTTATTTTATTATAGAGGAAATGTAAGATTCTAGAAGAACATTTTGGTTGGTACTATTTGCATCCCCCATTCCCCTGAAAAGTGGAAATGGTTCGTACCAAGTTTATACCTATTTATGCTTCCCCCTTAAAAGTACACATTACCAAAAATCCCTATTGCTTCATGTAAGGAAAATACGAATTCCCAATTTCTTGTTTCTAGTAACCAACGTTTGGCCCTTTTATCCCTTTTTGTACCATTTTACACTCTAAAGTAGATAAATCTACCGATAAATAAAGTGATAAATAAATCGATACATAATAAATAATTCGATAAGTGCATAAATAAATAAAAATCGATAGATAAATCTATGTATAAATAACGAAAGCGATAAATAAGTAAATAAATAGATAAATAAACAAAAAAATCCATAAATAAGTAAATAAATCAAGAAATAAATAATAAATAAAAATGACACCTATAATTAAGTAACTAAATCGATAATTAAGTTGGCAAATAAAACATAAATCGATAATCAAAATATCGATATATATATAAATAAATTGATTAATAGAGAAATAAATCTACAAAATTAAATAATCCTATAAATAAAAATTGCGTTGATAAATAAATAACTAAATCGGTCAATAAATCGATAAATAAAAAATAAATCGATAAACAAAAAGTATGTAAATCAAAAAAATGAATAATTAGACAAATAAATAAAAAATCATAATGATAAATAAATAAATCGATACATAAATAAACATCGGTAGATAAATCTATCGATATATGAAACGATAAGTAAATAAATCGATAAATAAATGGACGATAAATGGACAAATCTAGAGATAAATAAACCGATAAATACAAAATGAAAAGATAAATAAGTAAATAAATCGATAAATACATAAATAAATCTCTATATAAATAAAAAATCAAAAGACAAATCTATCGATAAATAAACCATAAAGTTTGTAATTAAAGCGATAAATAAGTAAATAAAGCGATAAATAAATACATCGATATATAAATAAATAATTCGATAAATAAATAAGTCGAGTAAAAAATAGATAAATAAAAAATAAAATAAATATATCGATATATAAATAAATTATGAAATAAATCAATAATCAGTAGATACGTTTTGCGATAAACAAATAAATAGCGACAAATAAGAAAATAAGTCGATAAATAAATATATTGATACAAAAATAAATAATTCGATAAGTAAAAATACATTGATAAATAATTAACTAAATCGTTTAATAAGTCGATAAATAAAAAATAAATCGGTAAATAGAGAATAAAGCGGTAAGGAAGTAAAATAAATAAATACATCGACAAATAAATAAATCGTTAAACAAATATAGAAGTCGATAAAAAATACATCGACAAATAAATAAAAAATAGAAGAAAACTTATACATAAACAATTTTATTCGGTCGTGTTGTGACCACAGCAATTTTTAAAATCTGTTTTTTATTCTAAATAAATATATGGATATAAAAATATCCGTAAATAAAATAATAATAAATATAAAATCAATACATAAATAAAGCGACAAATAAATTGGCAAATAATTATATAAATCGATAAATAAATAATAATAATATACATAAATATAAAATCAATAAACAAGTAAATAAATCGATAATTAAATATGTAGACCGATAAATAAAATATACATCGATAAATAAGTAAAACAATCGATAACCAAATAAATATATCGATAGGTACATAAATAAATATAAAAATAATACATATTTAAATAAATAAATCGAAGCATAAATAAAAATCTATAAATAAATTGTCGCGTAAATAAATAATCGATAAATAAATAAATCGAAATATAAAAGGAAATCTTATCCATAAGCAGTTTTAATCAGCCTTGTTCTGAATTCAGTAAATTTTACAATCGACTTTTTTATAAATAAATTAATCAGTAAATACATATATCAATGAATAAATAAGACGATTAATAAATAGATAAATAAATCGACAAATTGGCAAATAATTAAATAAAGTGATAAAAAATAATAAAATCGATAAATAAGTAAGTCGATACATAAATAATTCAATGGACAAATAAATAAATAGGCAAATATATAAATAAATCTATAAATAAGTAAATAAATCGATACGTAAATAAATACATCGAAAAAATAAGGTCAAGAATAAAAAATAAATAAAGTGATAAATATAGCTAAAAATAATAATTCGATAAATAAATGAATAAGTAAATCCATAAATAATCGATTAATAAACCGATAAATAAAGCGATAAACGAGTAAATAACACTGTGCAACATTTTTGAAGTCATTTCAAAATAACCATATACGGACACCGCTACATGATAAAAGACCAAAAAAAAGACCCGTGTTTTTTTTTTCCCCCAAAGTCATGCACTTTTTTTTTATGGGCCCCCAGAGATTTGAGGCCTCGGTGTAATTTTATATGTTCACAATTTTTGTTCTTTATGACAAGAGCTAGAACTTTGCCTCAGAGAGTAAATCAAAATTCCGAACGGTTTGCAAGATATGAGCCTGAGAATATGATCACTTTTTTCCAAAAATTACACCGAGGCCTCAAATCTCTGGGGGCCCATAAAAAAAGTGCATGACTTTGGAAAAAAAAAACACGGGTCTTTTTTTTTGGTCTTTTATCATGTAGCGGTGTCCGTATATGGTTATTTTTTTCGTGTTGTACTGTGTAACTCAATAAATAATTCGACAAAGAAATAAAAAATCGATACTGAGATAAATAATCGATAAATAAATATATAAGTCGATAAGTAAATATATCGATAAATAAATTGAAAATAAATAAAAACTAAAAAAATCTTATCCATAAATAATTTAAGCGGCACAGTTGTGACTTGAGTAATTTTTACAATAAAATATAAATATAAATAAATAAATCGATAAGTACATAGAACGATAAATAGGTAAATCGATCATAAAGTACATAAAGCGATAAATAAAAATACATCGATAAATAAGTAAATAAAATAAGTAAATAAAACGATAAATAGGTTTATTCATAAATAATTTTAGTTGGCCGTGTTCTGGCTTCAGGAAAAATATTAAATATTATTAAATATTATTTTTGCAGTTTCGAGATTTTACATTTCTTGGAAATACCTCCGTCGACAACTTTCGTCTGGAATTCCTCCCACCTTATTACACCGCCCTCGCACCATCATATGTACATATGTATGTTCGTGTTACTTTGGATACACTCACTCACATGCCATGGGAAGGAGTGGGGCTTTACTCATGTGTATCAATTTGATTTTCTATTCTGCTGCGGATGTGTTTCTTTCCATTCGTCCGTTTTTTGTTTTTCCTCTCCGGTTCTGGGGATTCTTGCTTGGCCTGATGTTGTTGGGTTGTGCCGGTTGGCTTTTTTTGCATTTGCGTTTTTTGACATTTTCATTCATCATCCACTTTGGGAAATGGTAAAATGCTAATGGCAATATTAGGAATTCAGTTGATTGTTGGGGTTTGTTGTTTGTTTGCTTTTTTGCCGTTGGTGTCTGGGCGGCTCACAGCAAAAAAAAAAAGGTTACAATCTTTCACTCTGCCCCTTCGTAGGCACGAGTTAAAATTTGTTTTGCTTGGGTTTCCATCCTTTTTCGGGGTTTTTTGTTGGTGCTGGGGATGGGGCTGTAGTTGTTGTTATTTATGGGATGACTACGGGAAAAGGGATAGTTCTGTTTGGGCCGAGCAGAAAAAGTTAATATATATAAAGAGCTAAGAATTTAAATCATACATAAATCTTTGCTATACATACATGTACAATGTACATTGTACATAGAATGTGAAGTGCAGGATTTAGAGAAAACAAGTAAAAACGGCGTTAAGTTCGGCCGGGCCGAACTTTATGTACCCTCCACCATGGATTGCATTCCACAGAGGTTGTCGGTTTTCGTAGAAGTGCGGTAATATTGCAGGGAAATATATTTTTTTTAATATAGCCAAACCAAATACAAATATTGAAAAATTAATTTTATAAATAAATATAATATTTTAATTATTTCAAACCACGCTTATAAGGTAATGCTACCAATACGTCAATTCAAAAAATAAATATTCTTATATTTATATTTTCAAAGCCAAAAAAAATTGGTAGATAGTGGGTGCTACAGTTGGTTGTAAAGGGTGATTTTTTAAGAGCTTGATAACTTTTTTTTAAAAAAAAACGCATAAAATTTGCAAAATCTCATCGGTTCTTTATTTGAAACGTTAGATTGGTCCATGACATTTACTTTTTGAAGATAATTTCATTTAAATGTTGACCGCGGCTGCGTCTTAGGTGGTCCATTCGTAAAGTCCAATTTTGGGCAACTTTTTCGAGCATTTCGGCCGGAATAGCCCGAATTTCTTCGGAAATGTTGTCTTCCAAAGCTGGAATAGTTGCTGGCTTATTTCTGTAGACTTTAGACTTGACGTAGCCCCACAAAAAATAGTCTAAAGGCGTCAAATCGCATGATCTTGGTGGCCAACTTACCGGTCCATTTCTTGAGATGAATTGTTCTCCGAAGTTTTCCCTCAAAATGGCCATAGAATCGCGAGCTGTGTGGCATGTAGCGCCATCTTGTTGAAACCACATGTCAACCAAGTTCAGTTCTTCCATTTTGGGCAAAAAAAAGTTGGATATCATCTCACGGTAGCGCTCACCATTCACAGTTACGTTACGATTCGCATCATCTTTGAAGAAGTACGGTCCAATGATGCCACCAGCCCATAAACCGCACCAAACTGTGACTTTTTCTGGATGCATTGGTAGCTCTTGCAATGCTTCTGGCTGATATTCACTCCAAAATCGACAATTCTGCCTATTTACGTACCCATTGAGCCAAAAATGAGCTTCGTCGCTGAACACAATTTCTTTCTTTCTGAACTTTCTTAACAGAGCACGCATTTTGATAATAAAATTCAATGATTTGCAAGCGTTGCTCGTTAGTAAGTCTATTCATGATGAAATGTCAAAGCATACTGAGCATCTTTCTCTTTGACACCATGTCTGAAATCCCACGTGATCTGTCAAATACTAATGCATGAAAATCCTAACCTCAAAAAAATCACTCTTTATAACCAAAATAACCTCACTTCATGATTCATCCAATTTTTGCCGTAAAAGAAAAAGTACGAATTTGGAAAAAAAAACTTTTTAGTTTGCGTGTCTATGCAGTCAGAGGGATGTATACACCGAATTCCATGATTCCAGCTGCGCCCATTTGGTTGGTACCATTTTTACCCCCTTGACTTTTCTACGCAAATAGAATTTCATTATTCTAGCTGTAGTCGTTTATTTATTTTTTATCCCTCTGCACCATTGTATCCCTTGAAAGTACTAATTTCGAAAAATTCGCCTATTTTCCGTGCATACGCAGTCAGAGGAATGTATACTCCGAATTTCATGACTCTAGCTGCGGTCATTTGATTGGTACTATTTTTATCCCCTGTTTTCATTTTAACCCCAAAAAGTACGAATTTCGAAAAATCAGTTTATTTTCCGTGTCTACACAATCAGGGGAATGTATACTCCGAATTTCATGACTCTAGCTGCGGTCATTAGATTGGTACTATTTTTATCCCCTTTTTTCATTTTAACCCCAAAAAGTACGGATTTTGAAAAATTCGTGTATTTTACTTATCTATGCAGTCAGAGGAATGTATACACCGAATTTTATTATTCTAGGTACAGCCGTTTTGTTGGTACCATTTTTATCTCTCTATTCCTATTTTACCCCTTAAAAGTACGAATTTGGATAAAATACTTGTATATTATGTATCTATTCTATTAGAGGTATGTATACGCCAAATTTCGTGTTTCTATCTGTTGTCGTTTAATATGTACCATTTTTATCCCTTTTTTTGCCCCATTTCGCCCCCTACATATAAGAATCACTTTATGGTGCACGTTTTTGATATAAGGGGAATGCGCATATCAAATATCAAGCAAATATAAACAGACATATTCAAAAAACATGCTTAAATAAGCTAAATTTTTAGGGATTATTATGGGTATTTTTAGTGCTTGTGAGGGAAAAATTTTTCCCTTTGGGCCGATTTCGCCCCATTTCAATCCCAACCGATCTACGACTATAAGACGCATTTATGGAAAATTTGAACGTTCTAGCTCCTTGCGTTTAGATGCTAGCGTGCTTTCAACAGACGGACAGACGGACGGACGGACGGACGGACGGACATGGCTAGATCGTCTTAGAATTTTATGACGATCAATAATATATATACTTTATAGGGTCTCAGGTCGATATTTCAAGGTGTTACAAACGGAATGACAAAGTTAGTATACCCCCATCCTGGAGGTGGAGGGTATAAAAATTATCTTGGAATACTAAACGGCGTAGAATTTGTAAATGTTGAGGGTCATTATGTGATGTATATAGAATTGCGTTTTTTTGAGGAATTTTGAAGAGCATTGGTGGTGCTATTAGCCCAATTAAAATTTTGATTATTTCTACTGCACAGAAAGTTAGATTAATTAAAAAAAAAATAATTGTTTGAATTAAAAATCATTTTTTATTTAGGGAAAAATAAAAGAACTCATTCCATTCACACTATGTGAAATTACTTTACTAAAATATTTTAACTGTCGAACTTCTGTTTGAAAATTGTAACCAGCAAGTGTAGTATGATATCTGGCGAATTTTATTTATTTACAAATATTTGTGAAGGCAGATAATTGGTCTTTAATTTTGTGAAACTATGTTTTCATGTCGCGGAATAAAACCACAATTATGCAAAAAATTATTAAAATTATTAAATTAAAACAAATAAATGAATCGGTAATTAAGAAATAAATCGATAAGAAATTAATTACTCGATAAATTACATATTTAAGTAAACCAATAAATAAATATGTAAATCGATAAATAATAGGATATAGGATAAATATATAATTCGATAAATACATAAATAAATCAATACATAATTAAATTAAAATAAAGCGGTAATTAAAAAATAAGTAATTAAATCGATATTTAAATAAATGAATCGTTAAAAAAATAAATCACATAAAAACTTATAATTATATAAATGAATAATTCGACAAATAAATAAAAAAGCGATGAATAAATAAGTCAATAAATAAGCAGATAAATAAAAAAATAGCGATAAATATTTCGATAAGTTAATAAATCGAAAAATATGTCTATAAATTAAATAAAGCGGCAATTCAAAAAATAAATTAATTTGTAAATAAATCAATAAATAATTAAATCGATATTTAAATAAATGAATCGTTAAATAAATTAATCAAATTCCAGTTCAAACTAAATATCGATAAATAAATTAATAGATAATTAATAGATCTTGAATATAAATAAATCGATATAAAAATGAATAATTGTAAAAATAAATAATTCGATAAATAAATAAAAAATCGATGAATGTATAAGTCAATAAATAAGCAGATAAATAAACTAGTAAATCAAAATTTTTTTTTTTCAAATCCATGCTTTATGCAAGCAGAATTCTATTGGGCCTAGAAATTCTTTTTTAGTTATCTTTTGTAGAAGGAAAAATTACTGCAAAATTTCAGTTTTTTATCTGCCATAGAACGGCATATATTCGAAAATGGGTTTTAACTTCGTATGGGAGGTGCCACGCCCACATTTCCATTACCGCCCATTTTGTCACAACTACGCACATTAATGCTAGATGCACTTACACAAAATTACAGTAGGTGTAATTTTGGTTTTAACTTCATATGGGAGGTGCCACGCCCACTTTTGCATTACCGTCCATTTTAGGCGCAACTACGCACATTGATGCTAGATGCACTTACACAAAATTTGAGCACTATACGTGTCATAGAACTGACACTATTCGATAATATGTTTTAACTTCGTATGGGAAGTGGTACGCCCACTATTCCAATACCGCCCATTTTTGGCAGAACTACGCACATTGATGCTAGATGCACTTACACAAAATTTCAGCACTCTAGGTGTCATAGAACTGACAATATTCAATAATAGGTTTTAACTTCGTATGGGAGATGCCACGCCCACTTTTCCAATACCGCCCATTTTTGTCACAACTACGCACATTAATGCTAGATGCACTTACACAAAATTACAGCACTCTAGGTGTCATAGAACTGACTATATTCAATAATAGGTTTTAACTTCGTATGGGAGGTGCCACGCCCACTTTTCCAATACCGCCCATTTTTGGCACAACTATGCGAATTGATGCTAGATGCACTTACACAAAATTTCAGCACTCTAGGTGTCATAGAACTGACAATATTCAATAATAGGTTTTAACTTCGTATGGGAGATGCCACGCCCACTTTTGCATTACCGCCCATTTTAGGCGCAACTACGCACATTGATGCTAGATGCACTTACACAAAATTACAGCACTCTAGGTGTCATAGAACTGACTATATTCAATAATAGGTTTTAACTTCGTATGGGAGGTGCCACGCCCACTTTTCCAATACCGCCCATTTTTGGCACAACTATGCGAATTGATGCTAGATGCACTTACACAAAATTTCAGCACGCTAGGTGTCATAGAACTGACAATATTCAATAATAGGTTTTAACTTCGTATGGGAGATGCCACGCCCACTTTTCCAATACCGCCCATTTTTGGCACAACTATGCGAATTGATGCTAGATGCACTTACACAAAATTTCAGCACTCTAGGTGTCATAGAACTGACAATATTCAATAATAGGTTTTAACTTCGTATGGGAGGTTCCACGCCCACTTTTCCAATACCGCCCATTTTTGGCACAACTATGCACATTGATGCTAGATGCACTTACACAAAATTACAGCACTCTAGGTGTCATAGAACTGACAATATTCGATAATAGGTTTTAACTTCGTATGGGAGGTGCCACGCCCACTTTTCCAATACCGCCCCTTTTTGGCACAACTATGCACATTGATGGTATATGCACTTACACAAAATTTCAGCACTCTAGGTGTCATAGAACTGACAATATTCAATAATAGGTTTTAACTTCGTATGGGAGATGCCACGCCCACTTTTCCAATACCGCCCATTTTTGGCACAACTATGCGAATTGATGCTAGATGCACTTACACAAAATTTCAGCACTCTAGGTGTCATAGAACTGACAATATTCAATAATAGGTTTTAACTTCGTATGGGAGGTGCCACGCCCCTTTGTCCAATTGGTAAAATTTTTCCATTTCCTTGTATTGTCATCGAAAATGATAAAGTGTGCAAAATTTGAGCAAAATTGGTTGAGAAAAAAGCTTTCAAAAATTGATTTCAAATTTTGTGGCACACAAACATATATAGAAAGTAACCTTATATAAAGCATGGAAAAATAGACCGATAAATGAATAATAGAAGCGATTAATAAATAAATCAATAAATAAATGAATAAAGCCACGAGTAAATAAATCGACAAATAAATAACAAAATCGATATATAAAAATAAATATGCAATTCGATAAATAAATCGAAAACAAATAAAAAAGGATAAGTAAAAAAATATGGGTTGAGTCGATATGTAAAAACATTATCGATAACTAGACAGCGGATTTTTATGCAAATTCCAATTTTAACGCCCAAGTAAATATAGGGTCCGCCAAATAACTTTTTTTTTTGAAAATGCTATAAAAAACTACTGAATATTTTCTCAAATTTCTTTTTTTATTTGAAAGTACAATCCTTCCGGTTAATAATGGAAAATAATTTCATTCAAATGGCTGCCTCGGGCACCCCACAAATAATAGTCGAACGAAGTTGAATTTGAAAAAATATGCATGTTGCTATGCAAGATATACTGACATAAAATTGGTTATATCGGTTTATTAAATTGTTTTATAAGTTAAATCATTTGTGTGAAGACGGCATTCAATTATAACCATCCGCTCAAAATACTATTTTGCATAAATTTTAAATTCTAGCTGTATTCGTTTAGTTAGTACCCATTGTATCCCTTGAAAGTACGAATTTGGAGTAAACCTTTAATTTTTCGTGTCTACGCAGTCAGAGGAATGTATACTCCGAATTTTATGACTCTAGCTGCGGTCATTTGGTTGGTACTAT
This sequence comes from Polietes domitor, assembly GCA_947397865.1. Lineage (NCBI taxonomy): Eukaryota > Metazoa > Arthropoda > Insecta > Diptera > Muscidae > Polietes > Polietes domitor. The sequence goes on from OX377622.1 coordinate 114,476,540, forward strand.
TTTAATCCCCTATTTTCCATTTGAACCCCAAAAGTATGAATTTTGAAAAATCCGTTTATTTTACGTGTCTACGCAATCAGAGGAATGTAGACACCAAATTAGGTGTAACCGTTTGGTTGGTACCTTTTCTATCCCTCTATTCGCATTTTATCCCATAAAAGTACGAATTTGGAAAAAAATAATTTCATATTATGTATCTACTCAATTAGAGGAATGTACACAGCGAATTTCGTGTTTCCAGCTGTTGCCGTTTGATAGGTACCATTTTTATCCCTTTTTGTCCCATTTCACCCCCTACGAAAAAAATCGTTTTATGGTGCACGTTTTTGTTATCGGGAGAATGCACATACCCTATATTAAGTAAGTACAAGCAGACATATTGAAAAAATATGCTTAAATACTCTAAAATATTATGGGTATTTTCAGTCCAACCGATCTACGACTATAAGACGTATTTATGCAAAATTTGGACGTCCTAGCTCCATTCGTTTAGATTATAGCGTGCTTTCAACAGACGGACGGACATGGCTAGATCGTCTTAGAATTATTACGATCAAGAATATATATACTTTAAAGGGTCTCAGGTCGAATTTCAAGGTGTTACAAACGGAATGACAAAGTTAGTATATCCCCATCCTGGAGGTGGAGGGTATAAAAATAAATCGATAAGTCAAAGTCAATAAATAATTAAATCTATATAAAAATAGTAAATGAATACCCCAGTTCAAACCAGATATTGATGATGAATAAATCAAATACAATGGATAAAGAGGAAATGAATCGACATAAAAATTTTCTAAATAAATATAGGAAAAAAGTAGAGAAATAAATAAATCTATACACATATATAAAATTATTTTTTCGATATTTTTATTTTTTTTTTTGGTTTGGCTACATTAAAAAAAATTACAATTTTCCTGTAATGTTATTGCATTTCTACGAAAATCGACAGTCTCTGTGGGATGCAATCCATGGTGGAGGGTATGTGATGCCGTTGTTACTTGTTATCATTTCCAATATTTTTGGCTTTTTTTTTAAAAAAAGTAACTTTTTTTCCTCGAGTTTAAGATAGTTATACAAAAAGAATCTCTGGGACAAACTGGTCTATTGTTCGCTGCAGACTTTTGGAAATGGAAAGGTGTGTCTTAGCGGATGCATATTGTCAATATTTATGTAAGCGAATGACATAACATTTTGCTGCATTATTACTCTGTTGAAATAATTTCTGTGGTCCTCTGAGTAAACATATGAAACATTACGTATGCGAAATCCATCATCGTCATCAATGGAATCTAGTTGAACAAAAACACAAACACCGAAATCTTATCAAAATCTCAAAATGCTGCTCGTGTTGTTTTTGAATTGAATCGAACAATTGTGGACATTGTTGCCACAAAGATAAAGATTAAACACAACGACGCATGTCATACGTCGGGCAGAGTACGTCTCTGTGTAGGTTGGCATTACCAGGCAACAAATGCGCCTGCGCGCCCTTGCATACACCGGGGCAGCAGTTGCAACTGCGCATCTTCTGCAGACATGTGATGATTATGCAAGTTGTAATTGCAATTGTATGAATTTTGAATTTTGAATTCAATATTAAATGCTTCTGTGGCCCATTGTTACATTGTTTCGATTTGTACCATATGCTGCGCTGTCATCTCCTCCATGGCATCTACGATGAGTGTGTCCTGTCTGTGCCTGTGTGTGTCCTGTTTCTTTTTAAGTCGAGGAGATATTTCCAAGGATAACAATTGTTTTTCCTATTTTTTTGTTAGTTTGGAGATGGCATGTGCTTCTTTGGTGTCTTTCAAGTGGTCAGTTTTTGTTCGTTTCGTCTGTTTTTTCGTCGTAAGCCATTATCATGCATCCTTTTGTTCGGGTGTGCAGCAGCAGGTATGTGGACTGACCACAGTCTTATCTAAAGTGTGGTAACATTGGCACGAGTGTTGTGTTGCAATTGTCCACAAAAAAGCATATTGTTATCATTTTTATTATCAAATTAAGGATGTTAGCCAGGATATATGACATAAACATTCAGGAGCCTTGGCAGCACCAAAGGCCTACTTTTGAATGGTATAAATTAGTCTGAAAGCATCCTTGAAGAAAACTTCAAAGTCTTTGTAAATGGAGCAAAGTGTCCTCCGGCTTAATAGCCTTTTCAGACTGCTTGCGAAATCTAGCTGAAATGGCATGAGGTCGATTTACCCAAGTCAGATGTAAATCGGCCTTGAGCTGAGATCGATTGATTTCGCATGCAGTTTGAAAAGGCTAAAAACGATTAATACAAATACGTCTTATTTAGTTCTCTAGGATGTTAGGATATTGTTGCTGGATTTCCGAATATCGTCTTCATCCAAAACCAGTGCAGTTTTCCCTTTCGATCACATGAGCTTCTTATGCTACACTTAAAGGCGGAGCTTCCCACAACTCAACTCAGCAGAGTAACAGCCCACCCCTTTCTCTTGCAAGGTATTGGATATAAAGAATGCATTTTATTTGAAATGAAATAATTTCCAACTCACTACCAAAAATAGATGTACCAATCGCAAAAGCTTCCAAATAACAAAATAAACTTCAGAGTGAATGCATTTCCCCTTCGTTCGGGTAGAACCATAAATTTCTATATAAAGAAAAAAATTACAGCCGAAGAAAGAAAAAAGAAAACAACAACCAACAATAATAAAATAAAATTATTTATAGAAAAAGATTCAAATGAGTGGGGTCGACGACATCCGGGCAACACAACTTACAAAGAGAGGGGCAGTATCTTGGAATGGGGGACATACATATGAGGTGTTTAACAATAACCACACTTGTATATACTTCCAAAGATACGTAGGAGAGTATGTCTGTAAAATATCTGAATTTGTATATAAATAGGGCAAGCAAGTGTGGAGGTTTGTGTGCACTGTACATAGAGTAGAATATGTTTTAAATTAGACAAACTTATGTGAGCTTTCACTTCTAATTTTAGGGAATTTTGAAAAAAAAAACCCAATCGGAAATATTGAAAGTATATGTTCTTTTATTTACATTTAAGTAAAATTTCCATAGAATATTCTATAGGGTCCGCCATCTAACGTTTGTTTTTGCAACTATTCAACCGTTGGACTATTATTTGTGGGGTGCCCGAGGCAGCCATTTGAATGAAATTATTTTCCATTATTAACCGGAAGGATTGTACTTTCAAATAAAAAGAGAAATTTGAGAAAATATTCAGTAGTTTTTTTTTATAGCATTTTCAAAACAAGAAGTTATTTGGCGGACCCTTTATTATACATATATTCATTATTTGCAAAAATGCATGATCAGCGACAAATTTTATTAACTTACCAGTAAAAATTTGTTGGGGGGCACTTTTGATACCCTCCACCTAAGAATGGGGGTATATTCACTTTGTCATTCCATTTGTAACACCTTAAAATATTCATCTGTCTGTTGAAAAGTTCAAATTTTCCCTAAATGAGTCGTATTCACAGAAAAGATGTTTGCCTCTAAAATTTCAATCACTAATTTTATTGCAGAAATCTAAAAAGTTGATTTGAAATGTAATCGGAACAGTTAAAACTTTCATTGAATTTATTTCGTATATTTCAATCACAACTTCCACAGAGAATATAAAAAACTGATTAAAACAGTGATCGGAACAATGAAAATAATTATTGTTTTTGTTTCATTTTTATTATTTCTTAGAAAGAAGTCGGGGTTAACGCGAGTTGTCAACAACTCAAATCGAAGACGCCTTTTGAGAGTGTCGACTTAGTTCGGTGGAATATGTTGTTTATCAGCGCTTCTCATTTGTCATATGTGAACGCTGGTACTAATATGAACCCTGATTTAAGTCAAAGACAAACATACGTTGCGAAAGTTCAGACGAGATGGGCTAGCGCCTATCGTGCAGTCAACTTTTAGCTGTAACAATAAAGGTTTCACTTGCCTTTTTGCTAATTTTGGGTTCTGCTGAAGACTTCAGACGAACTGAAGTTCCATGCCGACGAATGGTTTATGGGAGGAGGATGGGAGCATACTAACTTTGTCATTCCGTTTGTAACACCTTGAAATATCGACCTGAGACCCTATAAAGTATATATATTTTTGATCGTCATAAAATTCTAAGACGATCTAGCCATGTCCGTCCGTCTGTTGAAAGCACGCTAGCATCTAAACGAAAGGAGCCAGAACGTTCAAATTTTCCATAAATGCGTCTTATAGTCGTAGATCGGTTGGGATTGAAACGGGGCGAAATCGGACCAAAGGGAAAATTTTTCCCTTTTATTTTAGAGTATTTAAGCATATTTTTTCAATATGTCTGTTTATATTTGCTTGAATTTTGGTATGCGCATTCCCCTTATAGCAAAAACGTGCACCATAAAGTGATTATTATTTTAGGGGGTGAAATGGTGCAAAAGTAGATACATAATATAAAAGTATTTTTTCCAAATTCGTACTTTTAAGGGTTAAAATAGAAATAGAGGGATAAAAATGGTACCAACCAAACGGCTGTACCTAGAATAATGAAATTCGGTGTATACATTCCTCTGATTGCATAGACAAGTAAAATACACGGATTTTTCAAAATTCGTACTTTTTGGGGTTAAAATGAAAAAAGGGGATAAAAATAGTACCAATCCAATGACGGCAGCTAGAGTCATGAAATTCGGAGTATACATTCCTCTGAGTGTGTAGACACGGAAAATAAACTGATTTTTCGAAATTCGTACATTTTGGGGTTAAAATGAAAAAAGGGGATAAAAATAGTACCAATCAAATGACCGCAGCTAGAGTCATGAAATTCGGAGTATACATTCATTTGACTACGTAGACATGAAAAATAAAAGGTGTTTTCCAAATTCGTACTTTCCTGGGATACAATGGGTACTGAGGGATAAAAAGGTACCAACCAAACGGCTACACCTAGAATAATGAAATTCGGTGTATACATTCCTCTGATTGGGTAGACACTTAGAATAAAATGATTTTTCGAAATTCGTACTTTTTGGGTTTAAAATGAAAAAGGGTATAAAAATAGTACCAATCAAATGACCGCAGCTAAAGTCATGAAATTCGGAGTATACATTCCTCTGACTGCGAAGACACGAAAATAAACGAATTTTTCGAAATTAGTACTTTCAAGGGATACAATGGTACAGAGGGATAAAAATAGTAATACGACTAAAATAGTAAACGAATGTTGAAATTCTAATTGCGTAGAAACGTCAAGGGGTAAAAATGGTACCAACCAAATGGGAACAGCTGGAATCATGGAATTCGGTGTATACATTCCTCTGACTGCATAGACACGCAAATATTTTTTTCCAAATTCGTAATTTTTCTTTTACGGCAAAAATTAGTTGAATTATGAAGTTAGGTTATTTTGCACTATGTACGTCTGATAATGGATTTTCAAAATTTGTACTATTGGAATTAAAATAGGATGGAAATGCAACCAACTGTAGCACCCACTATCTACCATTATTTATGGTATTTAAGCTTTTTGAAAATATAAATATAAGAATATTTAATTTTTGATTTGAAATAAATAATGGTTTGAAATAATTAAAATATTATATTTATTTATAAAATTGTTTTTTCAATATTTGTATTTATTTTGGTTTGGCTATATTAAAAAAATTATATTTTCCTGTAATATTACTGCACTTCTATGAAAACCGACAACCTCTGTGGAATTCAATCCATGGTGGAGGGTATATAAAGTTTGGCCCGGCCGATCTTAACGCCGTTCTTACTTGTTAATGAATAAAACAATACAATTCATTAAACGTTTCAGAAAAATCAACGACTGCTGTAATCGACTTTTTTAATTGAATACTATCGAAGAAATCAATGACTGCTGTAATCGAATCAGCAACTTGTTTGATTGAATACTATCAAAAAATCAAAGACTGCTGTAATCGAATCAGCAATATTTTCGAAAAAAAAATCAATCACTGCTTTAATTCAATATATCATTTTTTTTACTATATTTTTTTTTTTCAATAACTCCAGCCACAAATTTAGTAATTGGATTTACAATTTTCGTCATAACAGGAAAACTAAAGAAAAAAATTATCAAATATACAATTTTCGTGATTGAAACTGATTTCTATTTTTTTCTGTGTAGTTGCAGATCGGTTGGGATTGAAAGTGGGTGAAATCGGCCCAGATGGAAAATATTTTCTCTAAAAACACTGAAAGTACTCTCTAATATTTAGAATATTTAAGCATTTTTTTAAATTTCTGCTTTATATGAACTTGAAATTTGTAGCGTAAAAGCACCAAAAAGTAAATACACGTTTTAGCGGGCGAAATGGGACAACAAGGGATAAAAATGGTAAATGATACAATGCTACCTAAAATAGAGGGATTTTTCAAAATTCGTACTTTTAAGGGAACAATTTGAAAAGAGGGATAAAATTGGTACCTACCAAACCGCTGAAGTTGAAATCATGAAATTTGCTGTGCACTTTCATTTGACTGTGAAGATGCCAAATTAAAAAGAATTTTTTCGAAATTTTTACTTTTAGCCGGAAAATGGGGCGAATGGGGATAAAAATGGTACCAACCAAACGGCTGCAGCTATTATAATGAAATTCGGTGTGTACACTTCTCTTGCTGCGTTGACGCGAATAATAAAGAGATCTTCCGATATTCGCAGCATCAGGATCTACATGGAATTAATTTGGCTACAATCAAACCGTTGTTGCTAGAATCATGATATTCAGTATTTGAACTCGTCAAGTTTTTTCTGAATTAAAGATCATCATTAAACAATCCAATCTTCATTTCTGGGGGGGCTAACCGCTGCAATTTATTTTCGTGACCCATTCTAATGTACATATTCTGGCCGAACTCCCTTGTGCTTCGAAATATTGTGAAGGAAACCGGAACCTACGGAAACTGACAGATATTATTGCAAGATCAACCATCTGTCTTTTGTATCTATCGGAATGAAGAACCCGCACTCGTTATTGCTGTGCAGATGGAGCAGCTTCTCGGTACAATTCTCACCTGATTCAAGTAGAACGGACCTCAATATATCGAATGTATATATGTTTGTAGTTATTGTTCTGCAGATTAAAGTAGAACGGTCCACAATATAAGAATGGTTCCTCAAAGATGCCATAGATCTGAATCGGACCAACCACCTCTGCTCAGAACGAGTTGTAGTGGAGTGTAGAGCAGATTTTTCTCTAGCTCTAAAAGACGCATATCGCAACCGACTCTGGTCAAATTTAAAACAACGAGTTATACTATTCCTTGAAACATCTACGAAGAATGCTGGACACAAGGGTCAAGGTTTGCTATCCGCCAATATTTCGAATAATTTTCCAACAACTTCCACAACCGTTTAGTACTGAAAGATACACACATACATACATATGTATATGGCATGTATGTGCGTGTGATTGAGGGAGGGAAGGTTACACTATCAGTCTCCGTTGATACAATTGATGCAATTGACACATTCCCCCTTCCTGTCAATCAAAGACTAACAAATGTGTTTTCTCTCGATTTTGAAATTGAGCCGCAAAAAAAGAACAGGACAAAATTATATCATTTTGGATAACACAACATATCCCCCCCCCCAACCCATTGCCCGACACATCACATATGAGAACATCTTGGTAAGTTCATATATCAAAGAACGAAAAAAAAACCGAAAAACGAAACATCAACTCAAATCATACCCATCCATGAGGAATAAACAAAAAACCATTTGAAAAAGACATTAGAAACATGCGTTGTCTCTTCTCGGTCACTGGCGGTTTTTTGTGTGCCACCTTCTGCACCATACCGGGCAGCGGATAGCGGTCCGGTGCGTTTGGTCCAATTCCAACTTAAGCTGGGGGATGTGGAAGTGTAAAAAAACGAACTCTCCATCGACCACAGCCACAACAATGGCCGTGGCAACAATAATAAATGATCATTTCGGTCTTAGGCAGAAATAATGGGATTTTTGCTTTATCAGCGGTCAAATGTCCGTCCGTCTGTCTGTCCATCCGCCTGTGTTTGTGTATTTATGCATATGGCCATGTGTGTGCGTGTGTGTTTCGGCCATTTGAGATATTTAGATGTACTCATATGTTAAGTGGAGTATATAAGTGACCACTTTATGCGTTATGGCCATATTGTCACCCTCAACTATTGAATGACGACACCATCAGCAGCCCATACGTAAAGAAGCCTGTCGGCAATCATGCCCCAAACCAAGCGAACGTAGGTATGGCGTTTTTTATTTTCTTAGGCAAATTGTTCAATGGACACCCTACAGTTTGGGAAAACTCATATCTGATTTTTTACTCAAATATGCTGTTTATGTACTCTAGGACCATGGTTCAGAATCAAAATCCATCGACCAAAATTAAATAACTTTTGTCCTAGTTGACATTTTTGAGTTTTCTAAAAAACTAAAATTAGACAATGACCCAAGGATTATTTTGAGATATAAACATTAAAAATCGGGAAATCGGATATATTTTTGAAATTGGTCCAGAGTGGACTACTTTTCGTATTTTTTTCAATTTTAAAGAAAAATCAAATCAAATATTGATTACAGACGAAAAAAAATGCAAACGAAAAAACTAAAACAAATGAGCGTTGGCACGGCAGAAGTATTGCTGGGTAACTATACCTTGATATACACATACTTACATATGCAACTCAATGAGATGCTTGTAAGATGGCATGTGTACTTTATTACTTGGTGCGATTTTTAAACGCAAATTCGGCAAGTGAGTTGTGATTCTCGTTCGTTTGTGAGAATCATCTCCTTATAGAGGCCGGGTTTGATGTTGAAAAGTCGCTGCGAAGCCACTTGAAAAGACTTTTGACATGGTCGAAATCATGATCGTGGTAGTCTGCAGCCAAGTAATAAATGTCACCATGACATTTGTAAATAAATTTGCATTCTATTAAATATAGAAGCAAAATGGTCTTGAGCCAGGACTATATCCCAGTTCAAAACGAAAATTAATATTTTTATTTTTATGTTTTTTATCATATCTTTACGTATTTTTTCATAATGCGAAGAAAAAAATATATTTTTTTTCTTGTATGACAGATTTTCACGTTTTTTTTAGATTTTGAAAATTGAAAAGACAAAATCTCTTTTTTTGACCTTGTCGAACTGTTTCTCACACATTTTAAGAGGAATATATATATTGAAAAGTAGGTACGTAGATCAGAAGATGAGTAAGTTTCCTTTCCTGTTCATGCTAAATTTTATAACAGTCGGAGTTCGTTTGCAAAATCAAGTGGTCTTCGGGTTTTTGGGCATAGTATCGGCAAGTGAACTCCGATTGTTATAAAATTTAGCACGAGCATAAAGGAAACTTACTCATCTTTTTATCTGCGTACCTAATTTTCAAAATATGTATATATTTCGTTAAAGACTTTTGAACGAAAAAAATTTTGTGTTGGTTCAAAGTCAGACATTTGTTCAGTTCGACAAAGTCAAAAAAAAATACGTTTTTTCATTTTTCAAAATCTGAAAAACGTGAAAATCTATAAAACAAAAAAATTAAAATTTTTTCTTCGCATTATGAACAAATACGTAAAAATATGAAAAAAAAAACTTAAAAACAAAAAATAAAAATATTAATTTTCTTTAAAATCAAAAAATACGAAAAGTAGTCAACATTGGCCTATTTTTAATGTTTATATTGGGTCCTTATCTAATTTTGTTTTTTTTTACAGATCTTAAAAATGTCTACTAGAACAAAAGTTATTGAATTTTGGCCGATGGATTTTGATTCTGAATCACTGTGTGTCGTCGATTCTGGTTCTATGAAAGGTTGTTCTCAAGACTTACCTTATGGGAGGTATACAGTAAATAATCTCATCAACATTCCAGAACCGAGAAAGACTAGCTTCTCTAAATCAAGGTGTTGTGCATGACATAATTTTGTACTCACTGATAGGGACCAACTATTTAGAGCTGGCTTTGATTTATTTGAAAGAAAATATACATGGATTTTTAGGCCTAAATGTCGCCAGGATTTAGTAGGTGGTAAGTGGGGCAAAGAGGGTTAAAAATTTTACAATCTAAGACTTTGCAGCTGAAAACTGGGTGAAACTCGGCTTGTACATATCTCTGACTATCGAATTAACTGGAACGGAATTAAAAACTACTTATAGGCTATATAAATGAATATGCAAACTGGGTACTTTTTGGGGGATGAGGGACAAAAAATGGATAAAAATTGTACCATCAAAGAGTTTGCTGCTGCCCTGTACAATGTACAGTGTACATCCCTCTGACTAAATAGATAGGTAACAAAAAGGAATTTTTCAGAAAATGTACTTTTAGGGTGGAAAGTGACGAAAAAGGGATACAAATGTCATTTATTGTGCGGAAACGCAACATAAACTATTTTTCAAACTGTGTACTTTTTGGGGAATGAGGGACAAAAAAGGTGTACAAATTGAATCTGACTAACGGAAAGGATTTTTTTCAGAAAATATACTCTTAGCGAGTGTAAAGCGCAATCTAAATGGATTTTTTGAAATTTTCTTATAGGGGGTGAGCAACAAGTGATAAAAGTAGTACCAACTAAAGTATTGGAGCAATAGTCGTGAAATGTGGTGTGTAAGTTCCACTGACAACGAGAAGCGCAAATCTAAACGAATTTTTCTAATTTTATACTTATAAACAATGAGCGGGATAGTTTTGTGTTTAAAATGAAATTTTGTGTTTAAATTTCTCTGACAACGTAGACTTGCAACATAAATGGATTTCTCGAAATTTGTACTTTTAAGTTGCGAGCGTGACAAAAAGGGATAAAAATGGTACCAACTTTAGTATTTTTCTGACCATATAGAAGCGCAGTAGTTTGATTTTTCGAAATTTGTACTTTTAAGGGGTGCGCGGTACGAAAAGGGATAAAAATGCTGTACAATCATTTAATTACGCAAGCGCGGAATATAAATTAATATTTCAAAATTTGTACTTAAAAGGGGGGATACGGGACAACAAGGAATAAATGTGTTACGAAATAAAGTACATATTTTTAGGGGAAGCAAAAACACATTTTACCTATAGTGATTTTTTTTCTCTGTGCCGATTTCGCTCACTTTCAATCCCAACCGATCTAACCTCCTCATTTCGTTCAGTTGCTAGCGTGTTTTCAACAGATAGACGGACATGGGTAGATCGTCTTAGAATTTTACCACGACCCAAAATATATATACTTTATGGAGTCTCCGATGAATATTTCAAGGTGTTACAGACGGAATGGAAAGATGATTATGCCCAAATCCTTAGCCCTAATCTGGGGTATGTCAAAAATGGCGACATGAAAAATTTCCCCATTGAAAAACTGCCAAAAAATAAATGAAATGAAAAATCGTATAAAAATGATAAATGAAAACAAATCAAAAATTGGGCCAAAAAAAATGAAAAATGCCCCAAAATTACGTCTAAAAATAAATGAAATAACACCCAAATCAAAAGTTAAAGAAGAAGGAGCGAGGCTAAAGAGTAACTATTATTTAAGTTTAAAGTGATTATAAAAACATTTTCAAATATCAAAGAGCAAATGATTTTGACTACCCGTATCAGTTTTATGTCCATTTTGCAAATGTCTACCTTTCAAAGTCGAAGTAATCGGAAGATCAAATTTAAAATTTTAAATAGCCCACCATATATTATGTAAGGTTTAGAAGAATTTCTCATATTTTTGGGCGTAGCCCCAGACAAAATACAACAATTAAGGTATCCCGTAACATTTTAAGAATAGTATTAATTAATTTGTACTAATTTAATTTATTAGTTATTTGCGTTATATATTAGTTCATTTAAATAAAATATATTTTTTTATACCCTCCACCTCAGGTGTCATTCCGTTTGTAACACCTTGACATATCGACCTTAGACCCTATAAAGTATATATATTCTTGATCGTCAAAAAATTCTAAGATGATCTAGCCATGTCCGTCCGTCCGTCTGTTGAAAGCACGCTAGCATCTAAACGAAAGGAGCTAGAACGTTCAAATTTTCTATAAAGAACGCTAGCATCTAAACGAAAGGAGCTAGAACGTTCAAATTTTCCATAAATGCGTCTTATAGTCGTAGATCGGTTTGGATTGAAACGGGGCGAAATCGGCCCTCACAAGGACTAAAAACACCCATAATAATCCCTAATATTTTAGCATATTTAAGCATGTTTTTTGGATATTTCTGTTTATATTTGCTTGATATTTGGTATGTACATTCCCCTTATAGCAAAAACGTGCACCATAAAGTGATTATTATTTGCAGGGGGTGAAATGGGGCAAAAAAGGGATAAAAATGGTACATATTAAACGACAACAACTAGAAACACGAAATTCGGTGTGTACATTCCTCTAATTGAGTAGATACATAATATAAAAGTATTTTTTCCAAATTCGTACTTTTAAGGGGTAAAATAGGAATAGAGGGATAAAAATGATACCAACCAAACGGCTGTACCTATTATAATGAAATTCGGTGTATACATTCCTCTGATTGCATAGACAAGTAAAATACACGGATTTTTCAAAATTCGTACTTTTGGGGTTAAAATGAAAAATGGGGATAAAAATAGTACCAATCAAATGACCGCAGCTAGAGTCATGAAATTCGGAGTATACACTCCTCTGACTGTGTAGACATGGAAAATAAACTGATTTTTCGAAATTCGTACTTTTTTGGGGTCAAAATAGAAACAGGGGATACAAATAGTACCAACCAAACGGCTACACCTGGGAAATTCGGTGTATACATTCCTCTGATAGCGTAGACACGTAAAATAAACAGATTTTTCTAAATTCGTACTTTTTGGGGTTAAAATTAATTAATTAATTAAATAGTACCAATCAAATGACCGCAGCTAGTTTCATGAAATTCGGAGTATACTTTCCTCTGACTGCGTAGACACGGAAAATAAACGGATTTTTCGAAATTCGTACTTTCAAGGGATACAATGGTACAGAAGGATATAAATAGTACCAACTAAACGACTACAGCTAGAATGATGAAATTCTAATTGCGTAGAAACGTCAAGGGGTAAAAATGGTACCAACCAAATGGGCGCATCTGGAATCATGGAATTCGGTGTATACATTCCTCTGACTGCATAGACACGCACAATAATTTTTTTCCAAATTCGTAATATTTCTTTTACGATAAAAATTGGTTGAATCATGAAGATAGGTTATTTTGCACTATGTACGTCTGATAATGAATTTTCAAAATTTGTACTTTTGGAATTAAAATAGAATGGAAATACAACCAAATGTAACAACCACTATCTACCAATATTTATGGTATTTAAGCTTTTTGAAAATATAAATATAAGAATATTTATTTTTTGATTTGAAATAAATAATGGTTTGAAATAATTAAAATATTATATTTATTTATAAAATTATTTTTTCAATATTTGCGTTTGTTTTGGTTTGGCTATATTAAAAAATTATATTAATAATATTGCACTTCTACGAAAACCGACAACCTCTGTGGAATGCAATCCATGGTGGAGTGTATATAAAGTTCGGCCCGGCCGAACTTAACGCCTTTTTTACTTGTCCATTCTACCGAAAATTGTTTGCTTTAGTTCACTCCATTGTGTAGCGCACCCACTGGTCTGCTTGACCGCCACTAACCATTCGAGTGTGGGCATTTTGGTTTAATTTTTCAGATGACTTACTTGACTAGTGTCACGAGTGAAAAAAACGAAGCAAAAAAGTGGGTAACAATTGTGTTTAAGATTCCTATCGATAAGGACCAATATTGCAAAGATACGTATCCCACATACTCTCTGGCATGTGTGTGTCTTGCAACAAGGAGTTGGCGGCGTAGGTGGTATTTGCCACACACACACACACCGCACAAAAAACTATGCAACATTATAATGGTGTAAATCCAACCAAAAGAAGAAAATAAACTTTTATTTTTTTTTTGATCAACGAAATGGCGTTGATAATGTTCTCCCTCCCTCTCTCGCTATCTATCTATGTAGCGTATGTAAAGATGAGCGACCACTTAGGAACATTTGTTTTCGGTTTTTGTTCCTCTGTCCAGTGTGATGTTATTAAGTTCGTTCGTTCGTTTTTCATTTTCATTTGAGTAATCACCGGGGGAAATTGGAAAATCTGTGTTTGCTTTTGGCCGTCCTAGGAGGACACTAGTCCGTTGGCTGAAGGTGAAAATGGAAATGTTTGGGAAACAAATGATTTGAGATAATGATGAATTTGATAAAGGTTGTTCTTCGATAACATGCGAGTGGTTTTAGCAAATGAATGATGTTCTGTTGTTTGTTTCGGAAATGCTAAACTTTTTCTTTTTTTTGGCCAAATTTTGAATATTTGTGGGTGGGTTGGATGGTGGGAGGAGTGCCACATACACACCATACATATGTGGGCATTTTTAATGATGGATGACCAAACAGATTAGTCGGCTGCTGAAACACCTTCGTTGGCGTTAAATGATGTTATGCAAAAAACGTGTATTTTACATTAAATCAATATTACGTGGAAAAGGTCCTCAGGATCTTGATCGTAATTGAATGAGGTTTGTTTTTTGCTGCGAAACTTCAGAAACATTAGTGGCATCAACATTTCCACAGATTTATCCCTATTTGTCTTACTCCGAAAATCATCGGTCATCAGTCATAATGACTTTGGAGCAACTTCACGCATCAATTAACAATGACTTTTGGCACGTATCTTCCTTGTGTGGAAACGTCCTGTGTACACTCAACACTTTGAAATATAAAGTCCTTCAATAGTTAGACATTTTTGAGTTCTGTAAAAAAACCAAAATTATTTTGAGAATTAACATTAAAAATCGGGAAATTGGTTATATTTTAGAAATCGGCACAAAGTTAACAAATTTTCGTATTTTTCGATTTTAAAGAAAATTAAAATTTTTATTTTCTTGTTGAGCGCCCCGGTAGTCGAGTTGGTAGCGTGCTCGGCTATCAGCGTGGGGGTCGTGGGTTCGATTCCCACCAGAGGCTCTGGTCTGTCGCTGCAATAACTAGCTACAGTGGTCTTAGTCACCCCGACTCAATCCCTGCGCCCAAAATTAGAATATAAATTTACTTTGTATTGTAATTCGTAATAAATAAATAAATAAATATTTTCTTGTTTTTATATATATTTTTATATTTTTACGTATTTGTTCATAATGCGTAGAAGAAATTTTATTTTGTTTTGTTTTACAGATTTTCACGTTTTTCAGATTTTGAAAATTTAAAAAAACCTAATTTCTTTTTTTGACTTTATCGATCTGTTTCTCTCACATTTTAAGAGATTTTGCACTCAAACATAATATATACATATTTTGAAAGGATGAAGAGTACCCCGTTTTTTTTCAGGGTAACTTTTGCCTGCACGAAGTTGCAGCCTTGGAAGATAGGATACATTTAGTGCAAAAAGTCAGATTTTTTGTTTCAAGAACTTAATTTAGTCATTTTCGTCTCATTGTTTTCTGAAAGTAGGTACGCAGATAGAAAGATGAGCAAATTTCCTTTATCCTCATGCTAAATTTTATAACAATCGGAGTTCATTTGCCGGAAATATGCCCAAAAACCCAAAATAGTACCTTATTTAGCAGACATATAGGGTATATAGATTTTTTGTTCCAAAATAATCCTTTGATGCTTTTATAATTTTGGTTTTTTTACAGAACTCAAAAATGTCTACTAGAACAAAAGTTATTGTTTTTTGATTCTGAACCACTGTGCGTCCGACAATTTAAAAAATCGTTACACTTGAACCGGTTGATATACGTATGAAACTATAGGCAAAATGGAGTTTATTGGCGTTTTTAGTTTTTCATTTCCTCATCCTGTAGCCCCTTCACAGGACTTCGAAGTTCAATATTGTAAATAGTAGTTATAAGTGATAGTGTTAAGTGTTAATTATAAGTTTTATATAAAAAAATGATGAGTAATTCCCTTTTTAGTAATTCGTATTTTGGGGGAATTTTTTTGATATATTATAGATTTAGTATAAGTGACATGTATGTATAACTACAACATATAAACGTTAGAATATATAGTACTAGAAAAATACTTTAAGTATGTTAGTAATAATGTAAGAATGACTAATGTTAGCTCTTAAGCGCATTTAAATGTTGTATTAAGGACATCGAATTCAATAAAGCCAGCAAGCAACTTTAAATACTTATTCGCACCGCTATAGCGTCAAATTAAAAGGAGAATATCTGTTAAAATACTTCAAATATTAAATATAAATACTTCAAATATAATGCTTATAATATAATTTCAAGTTTACCCCTTAGTTTATTTATATTTTACTTTTTAAGAGGAAAAATTTGAAGTTGTTGTCAATGTTAAATTAATACACATAGAAGCTTGCAATTTTAAGTGTTTTTAGCACATATTATATTCCGTTATAATAGGGTGCGTAAGTATTTAAAGTATTTTTTTAAAAAATATATCCTTTTGAAATTTGTAGTCCTTTTAAGGGGCAAAAGGATGAGGAAATGAAAAACTAAAAACGCCAATAAACTCAATTTAAAACATATAAATTCTGGTTGAAGTGTAATATAGACTGTCGGACAATGTAATAATTATACCATAAACATTACATATTATATTATATATTATTTACCTGGCGTTGTGCGGGTTCATATTCCCTATTCCCCTAATTCGTATGTAGACATACAGACAGAAATTGATTATATATAGGTTATATTTTGTTTATGAGGATATATTTATTATACCCTCCACCTCCAGGATGGGGGTATACTAACTTTGTCTTTCCGTTTGTAACACCTTGAAATATCGACCTGAGACCCTATAAAGTATATATATTCTTGATCGTCATAAAATTCTAAGACGATCTAGTCATGTCCATCCGTCTGTCCGTCTGTTGAAAGCACGCTAGCATCTAAACGAAAGGAGCTATAACGTTCAAATTTTCCATAAATGCGTCTTATAGTCGTAGATCGGTTGGGATTAAAACGGGGCGAAATCGGCCCAAAGGGAAAAATTTTTCCCTCAAAAGGACTAAAAATACCCATAATAATCCCTAATATTTTAGCGTATTTACGCATATTTTTTTCAATATGTCTGCTTATACTTACGGGTATGCGCATTGCCCCGATAACAAACACATGCACCATAAAGTGATTCTTATTTGTAGGGCGTGAAATGGGGCAAAAAAGGGATAAAAATGGTACATATTAAACCACAACAGCAAGAAACACGAAATTCGGTGTGTACATTCCTCTAACAGAGTAGATGCAAAATATAAAAGTATTTTTTCCAAATTCGTACTTTTAAGGGGGGGTAAAATGGGAATAGAGGGATAAAAATGGTACCAACCAAACGGCTGCCACTAGAATAATCAAATTCGGTGTATACATTCCTCTGATTGCATAGATACGGAAAATAAGCGGATTTTTCGAAATTCACACTTTTTGGGGTAAAAATGGAAAAAGGGGATAAAAATAGTACCAACCAAATGACCGCAGCTAGAGTCATGAAATTTGGAGTATACATACCTCTGACTGTGTAGACACGGAAAATAAACGGATTTTTCGAAATTCGCACTTTCGCACATGAAAAATAAAAGTTTTTTTTTTCAATTTCGTACTTTCAAGGGATACAATGGGTACAGAGGGATAAAAATGGTGCCAACCAAACGGCTACACCTAGAATAATGAAATTCGGTGTATACATTCCTCTGATTACGTAGACACGTAAAAGCAACGGATTTTTCGATATTCGAACTTCTAGGGGTTAAAATGAAAAAAGCTGTTAAAAATAGTACCAATCAAAGGACCGCAGCTAGAGTCATGAAATTCGGAGTATACATTCCTCTGACTGCACGTATATACACGTATTTTTCGAAATTCGTACTTTTTGGTGTCAAAATGGAAAAATTGAATTCGAAATTCGTACATTCAAGGGATACATAGGACAGAGGGATAAAAATAGCACTAACTAAACAACTACAGCTAGAATGATGAAATTCTAAGTGGGTAGAAACGGCAAATAAAAAGTTTTTAGATAGTCGTACCCTTAAGGGGGTAAAAATGGTACCAACCAAATTGCCGCAGCTGGAATCATGGAATTCCTCTGACTGCATAGACACGCAAAATAAAAAGTTTTTTTTCCAAATTCGTACTTTTTCTTTTACGGCAAAAATTGGTTGAAATTAGGTTATTTTGAACTATGTACGTCTGATAATGGATTTTCAAAATTTATAATTTTGGAATTAAATTAGAATGGAAATACAACCAACTGTAGCACCCACTATCTACCAATATTTATGGTATTTAAGCTTTTTGAAAATATAAATAGATGAATTATTTTTTGAATTGACGTATTGGCAGCCTTGCCTTATAAGCTTGGTTTGAAATAATTAAAATATTTTTTTAATATTTCTATTTGTTTTGATTTGGCTATATAAAAAAATATATTTTCCTGTAATATTGCTGCACTTCTACGAAAATCGACATCCTCTGTGGAATGCAATCAATGGTGGAGGGTATATAAAGTTCGGCCCGGCCGAACTTAACGCCGTTTTTACTTGTTTGGAGTGATCAAATATCTCCAAGGAGTCACAAAATATTGGTCCTGATTCTGTGGCTTCAGTTTGAGTCCTTTCGCGCCAATCTCTTATCTTCTTGTTTGTACCACTCTCAACTGCCACAGTAGTTATTGTTCGCTTTCCCTTTTTTAAAATGCCCAACGTTACTCGTATGTTTTGTTTTTCAGTTTTCCAAGTAGTGGAGGACCTCACAAGTAGCACTGTGGCAACTCTTTCAATGAGTTTACTACCTTGAATGGCACCTGTATGAATGACAGCGATGTCCCCTCGTAGTAACTCTGAGAATAAATAAAGTAAATTCATTAAGGGAACGTAAATTAATCCTTTCGTTTTTGGCAGCCTTTTCTTGTCATTTGCACTAATGACTTTTTTTTGAAGATTTTCACAAATAAATGAAGGTCCAAAAACAATTAGGATCATAATTAGAGGAGAAGGGAGGAGAAGAAAAAATACAAAAAAAAAACGGATTGAAAACTGTCTTAAGAAAACACAAATTATAGGAGATTAGGGTAGCAAGCCAAAAAAACGAAGGCTTGTTTTTTCCCTTTTTCCCTCAGCTGAAAAAGAACACTTGTGTTATTCTTGGGCCACCCACACACAAGATGCATTTATCCTTCAAGGATTTACAGTCGCTTACTGGGTTGCTGAATTACACAGCAACAATTGCTATTTTCTTGTTGCTTTTGTAGAGGATTTTTTAGCTACAATTTTCCCAAATCATGAACTGTTATAATTAAAGAAAATGTGAAAATATGAAATTTTTCAAAATTGGAAAAATTGCAATTCATCCTTGAATTGAAGGATTAGGACAACAGTAGGCCAAGCCATACATACTTAGGTAGCACATTTGCCACAGAGAAAACAATAGGAATATGGTGCAGTGTTTTGAGGCATTTCAAATTTCATATTTTCATAAATTCATAAATTTCACAAATTTCATAATCCTGCGGACTCGAGTAGTTTTGCTCAACGCTGAGGGGAGTCCATTTAGTGGCGATCACTCATTGACTTCACATGTTGTGTGGATGTGTGTTTTGCATACATTTCCGCTTCGCTTTATGAAAGAAGCATGCTCTGATAATTTAAAAATGTATAATGCACTCAGCGAGGAGCGGGGAAAGGGACTTCGTCATCACCGTGCTGAGGGTCTGTGCAAATTGAAAAATTCTTAGAATTTGTCCAAGAAAATGTCCTTGCATTGTCTTGGCCGCTCGTGTGTGTGCGTTCCTCGCTGTCACTGTGCATTATTTGCATATGCTTGATCCTTTGTCTGCTTTCTTTCTTGGACACTCACATTATTTTCGCTCCCTTTTTCCTCTCTTTTTTGCATAATTTATTGTAGAGCATGACCAAACTAATGAAAATGTGAAGCATGTCCTTTGTGACATATCCTCGTTTTTTTAAGATTTGTTGTTGTTTTTCTTGTTGTATAAAAAGTGCATTCCTTTTTTTTTGGTATGTTTTTAATAATTTTTAATATTGTGACTTTTAAAGGTCATTGGGCCAAGGAGGATTTCTTAAATTGATTTTCAATGTATTTTTCGTTGAAGGACATTGACAACGCGAGAGATGTGTTTATTGTTTGGCAAGACAATGGGATTTGTTTCTTGTTTTTGTTTTTTTTGGCCAAAGGTGAGAACATTTCAACAGCTTCTTGATTTATCAATTTTTTTTTGCTATTCATCAAAGATCAAGTCAGTCGTGTGTGAAAAAGGATATCAAATTTGAATACATTTAAAATTATTTGCTTAATGAAATGAATCAAATGTTTAAAAATGCTATGTATGTGAGAATAAGATATTCCATGAATATGTTTGGATTATTGAAATTGGAAATATATTGATTGCAAATATTGCCGACAAGGAAATTCAAAAATTGAAAATACTGGCTGCACAAATTGGCGCCATTTGCAAGGGGCGCAGAACAGCTTTTGGATATCCGTAACTTGCTTAATTCCACGACTTCTGACATGGTTAAGATATATTTAAGTTACAACAAAAACACCATAGAAAAGATCGAACTGATCAAACCCTTAAGATGACTGAAGTCTTCAATCTAAATATTTGAAATAAATAAATAATCAAAAACAACAACGCCTGACAACAACAATAGAAGCCTACAGACGGACAAATCAATGTTAAATTAGAAAGGTTCCATTTTTATCGTTTTTTTAAAGGTGACAACATTATTTCACTTGTAAATTGGTTTTTTTATACCCTCCACCTCCAGGATGGGGGTATACTAAGTCTGCCATTCCGTTTGAAACACCTTGAAATATCGACCTGATCGTCATAAAATTCTAAGACGATCTAGCCATGTCCGTCCGTCCGTCTTTTGAAAGCACGCTAGCATCTAAACGAAAGGAGCTAGAACGTTCATATTTTCCATAAATGTGTCTTATAGTCGTAGATGGGTTGGGATTGAAAATGGGCAAAATCGGCAAAAAGGGAACATTTTTTCCCTCACAAGGACTAAAAATAGCCATAATAATCCCAATATTTTAGAGTATTTAACCATGTTTTTTGAATATGTCTGTTTATATTTGCTTGATATTTGGTATGCGCATTCCCCCGATAACAAAAACCATAAAGTGATTCTTATTTGTAGGGGGTGAAATGGGGCAAAAAGGGATAAAAATGGTACATATTTTTCCAAATTAGTAATTTTAAGGGGTACTATGGAATATAGGGACAAAAATGGTACCAACCAAACGGCTGCCCCTAGAATAATCAAATTTGGTGTATACATTCCTCAGATTGCGTAGACACGTAAAATAAACGGATTTTTCGAAATTCGTACTATTATGGGGAATTGCATAGACACGTAAAATACACGGATTTTTCAAAATTCGTACTTTGTGGTGTTAAAATAAAAAAAGGGGATAAAAATAGTACCAACCAAATGACCGCAGCTAGAGTCATGAAATTCGGAGTATACATTCCTTTGACTACGTAGACATGGAAAATAAAAGGTTTTTTTTCCAAATTCGTACTTTCAAGGAATACAATGGGTACAGAGGGATACAAATGGTACCAACAAAACGGCTACACCTACAATAATGAAATTCGGTGTATACATTCCTCAGATTGTGTAGACACGTAAAATAAACGGATTTTTCGAAATTCGTACTATTAGGGGGAAAATGGATAAAGGGGATAAAAATAGTACCATCTAAATGACCGCAGCTAGAGTCATGACATTTGGAGTATACATTCCTCTGACTGCGTAGACACGAAAAATAAAAGGTATTTCCAAAGTCGTACTTTTAAGGGATACAACGGGGACAGAGGGATAAAAATGGGACCAATTAAACGGCTATAGCTAGAATGATGAAATTTGGTGTGTACATAACTTTAATTGTGTCGACACGTAAAATAAAGAGATTTTAGAAAGTCATTCTCTTAAGCGGGTAAAATAGGAAAAATGGGATAAAATATAAATTGAAATTAAATATAAAGGAAATATTTACGGTATTTGAAGCTATTTTGAAAATATTAATATAAAAATATTTATTTTTTGTAGTGACTTGAAGAATTATTTCCTCGCCTTATAAGCGTGGTTTGAAATAATAAAAATATTATATTTATTTATAAAATTATTTTTTTCAAAATTTGTGTTTGTTTTAAATAAAAAAATATTAATATATATTAAAAAATATTAATATATATAAAAAAATGTTAATATAATATTAAAAAAAATTTTTTTCCTGCAATAGTACTGCACTTCTCTGTGGAATGCAATCCATGGTGGAGGGTATATAAAGTTCGTCCAGGTCGAACTTAACGCCGTTTTTACTTGTTTTTTCATACAACATGTGCGAGTTTCTGTAATTTTTAGCAAAGAACATATAATTAAGACGCGTTTAGTGCCCTTTTTGAATCGTTTTGTCCAACAGACCCCCGGTTCATCCTCTCCAAAAATGACCTTTTTCAATATAGGATAAAAGCCAAAGTTGTGCATTAGTTACCATTTTCTTTATCCTTGAATAACTTATGGTATAATTATTGTCCAAACAAACACTGAATCCAAAAATAGCTTCCATTGCCCTTAAAAATAGATTAAAATGAGTGTAGAATAGAGAAAAGATACAATCAAGTTTTCAGGAGAGGGCAAATATATTCAGGACATTTCGAAAACATTGGCTAGAAGTCCTTCTATAATTCAATACATTTTAAAACAATCCAAAAGATTGAAAATAAGGGCAAAAGTGCACACAATAAAATATTGACTGAAGCAGAAGAACGATATATTGTCCGAAATTCGAAGGAAAATCCATTCATGAAATGAATTCATGAAACTACAGAAAATATACTCCATAATGTCAATTTGAACGGCAAAAGAGCTAGGAAGATGCCATTGATTACTGCAAATAAGAAAGTCCGGTTAACTGTCGCAAAAACGCATAAAGATAGGGACTTGTCATTTTGGAAGGGATGTGATTGAATGGGATCAAAATGAGTCTAGTTTTTGCCGAAAACTGGTTGAAATTATTCCCAAGACATTGGAGCATGTTATCCAGTCCAAAGGTCTACATACGAAGTATTAATTCCCCTTAATTTTCTCCATTTTTGTACCCTCCACCTAAGGATGGGGGTATATTCACTTTGTCATTCCGTTTGTAACACCTTGAAATATTCGTCGGAGACTCCATAAAGTATATATATTCTGGGTTGTGGTAAAATTCTAAGACGATCTAGCCATGTCCGTCTGTATGTCTGTCTGTTGAAATCACGCTAGCTGCCGAACGAAATGAGCTAAGAGGTTCAAATTTTCTGTAAATGTGTCTTACGGTTGCAGGTCGCTTGGGATTGAAAATGGGCGAAATCGGCCCAGAGGGAAACATTTTTCCCTAACAAGGACTGAAAATAACCCCTAATATTTTGACAATTTAAGCATTTTTTAAATTTCTGCTTTATATTCACTCGAAATTCGTTGCATTCACTCCTCTTATATCGTGAAAGCACCAAAAAATAAATAAAAATGTAAGCGAGCGAAATGGGACAAAAAGGGTTAAAAATGGTACCAATGATACCACAACAGCTACAACAAGTAAGAAGGCGTTAAGTTCGGCCGGGCCGAATCTTATATACCCTCCACCACGGAGTGCATTCCACAGTTTTACCAGCAGATTAAAGGATGTCGACTTTACATGGAAGCACAGTACCATATTACGAAAATTGTGATATTTTTATGCACATTTACTATAATTGTTTACTATTTCAAACTATAATGTATACTTATGCGCACTGTTTAAAATCTACTACTATAAATAAATAAAATGCTGTAATTGTGAAAGTGAACATGCCTAAATATTAGGCGATTGTCAGTCGCCATTAGAAAGAAGCATTTTCAGATACACACAAAGTGATAAGAAAAGTATAAATTTTAAAGATATCCCCATATACGCTAAATATTGGGGGATAGAGAGTGTATTTTCAGCTACAGTCGTTTGGTTGGTTCTATTTCCATCCTATTTTAATTTCAAAAGTATAAATTTTGAAAATACCTTATCTCTCACGTACGCAGTATAAGACAACTTCATGATTCTACCATTTTTTTTGTCGTAAAAGCAACATAATATAGTACGAATTTGTAAAAAAGTATTTTACGTGGCTATGCAGTCAGAGGAATGTATACACCGAATTCCATGATTCTATCAGCGGCCATTTTGTTGGTACCATTTTTATCCCCTTTTTCCAATTTTGCCCTTCAAGAGTACGACTATCTAAACTCTGTTTATTTTACGTATGTACATAATTACATTAATGTACACACCGAATTTCATCATTCTAGCTGTATTCGTTTAGTTGGTACTATTTTTATCCCCTGTAGCCATTGTATGCCTTGAAAGTACGAATTTGGAAAAAACGTTTTATTTTTCGTGTCTACGCAGTCAGAGGAATGTATACTCCGAATTTGATGATTTTAGCTGCGGTCATTTGGTAGGTACTACTTTTATCCCCTTTTTCCATTTGAACCCCAAAAAGTACGAATTTTGGAAAGTTCTTTTATTTTACGTGTCTACGCAATCAGAGGAATGTATACACCAAATTTGATTATTCTAGTGGCAGCCGTTTGGTTGGTACCATTTTTATCCCTCTATTCCCATTTTACCTCTTAAAAGAACTAATTTGGAAAAAATACCTTTTTATTATGTATCTACTCCATTAGAGGAATAAACACACTGAATTTCGTGTTTCTATCTGTTGTCGTTTAATATGTACCATTTATATCCCTTTTTGTCCCTTTTTCCCCCATTTCACTTTATGGTGCACGCTTTTGTTACCGGGGGAATGCGCATACCAAATATCAAGCAAATATAAACAGACATATTCAAAAAACACGCTTAAAAACGCTAAAACATTAGGGATTATTATGGGTATTTTTAGTCCTTGTGAGGGAAAAATTTTTCCCTTTGGGCCGATTTCGCCCCATTTCAATCCCAACCTATCTACGACTATAAGACGCATTTATGGAAAATTTGAACGTTCTAGCTCCTTTCGTTTAGATGCTAGCGTGCTTTCAACAGACGGACATACGGACGGACGGACATGGCTAGATCGTCTTAGAATTTTATGACGATCAAGAATATATATACTTTATAGGGTCTCAGGTCGATATATCAAGGTGTTACAATCGGAATGACAAAGTTAGTATACCCCCATCCTGGAGGTGGAGGGTATACAAATATTTTCAAAAAATCTTAAATTGCAAAACACCGATTGGAAAGTGTTTGGTATATTTTTTAACAACATAAGTTGACTTCGTATTCAGAAACCAATACCATATCAATGCGGTAAATAAGAAATGGCTACCATTTTAGTAAAAAAATCTGATATTTTGGAACATATTTTCCCCACTTTGGGAATTTTGCTGGAAAAACTTGACAGCCATTATTTTTCGACAGATTTTTTCCAACATAATTTCTAAACTTTGTTATTATATCTCAATTTTTGTAGATTTTTTTTCGCAATATTTAATATGACTTTGTTTTTCTAAAAAAATACTTTTTTCCACAAAAAAACGTACATACCTCGACATACTTTAAACACAACGAAATTTGACGTACATTTTCATATTTATTACGAAACTTTTGCTCGAACACTGTTAATGAAAAGCTTTGTTCATAAAACGAATATCAATGTAGGAGCTTCATTTCATTTTGTCTAGGTCAAAGGTGTTAATACAGAATTAAATATCCGCTAAAATGTCCTCCTTTAATATCCCCAATATTATTCTCATAATTTAACAAATTTTTTTACAATTTAGTGTATGCTTGAACGCCAAGGCTGTTGGCGACAATTTAAAAAAACTCCCCATGGTCATAATCAAATAACTCCGTATATATTCCCAAGTATCGCTGTCTTTTTTTGTCATTTGTTGTACAACCACAACAGCTATTGTCTCTGGAGTTGTTTAGAGATTTGGGTTTCGTTGAGCCTGCTTTCACAGTCACTGTAAACTTCATTAACACTGTCAATAAATCAACAACTTTTTAGGCAAAATCCACAGAGCAAAAAAAAAAACAACGAAAGAAATCAAATGATATATCCTTATCACACATGCCTACATGTGTGTGTGTGTACGAATGTATGAGTATGAAGTCCTTGTTTAGATTTCGATTTTAATGCATCAAATATGTATCGACCAACCAGAGAACATGTCGTGTAAAGATGCTCCCGTGAGATTGTACTTTGATTAATGGCCATATATTCAAAAAAGGCCAAATAAAACCTAAACCATAAATCCCCAAAAAACACTAAAGTTTTCAGCAAAGAATAAAAAAATGGCAATGGTTCAAAACCATTAACGAACTTTTTTGTCAAAGACACTTTTCGCCAACATAATTGACATTTTAAGACACGAAGAGCCAACCACACAGAAGTAGTGGAGGGGAATGTAGTGGGAAAAGTTTACTCAAATCGATACACGATTTTAATCAAAATTTGGCTTTCCTTTGTTGTTCCCGGCTCGTTGCTATGAAAAATAAATCCTCTGGTTTGCCATTTATTGCCTGCATTCAAATTGCCGGCGAACACGCGAAACGTTTAAATCAAACGTCTGCCGTCTGTCTTCGAATAGAGGTAAATTATAAATATTGACTCCTTTCCCCCATTCATTCATATCCTTTTGGAGTGTGAACACAATAACCATTTGATTTGAATGTTTTATGTGACGGGTTAAAAGCGTTGCGCTTTGTTTACCATGTTGCCATGTCGTTCGTTGTTGTTGTCAATAAATTTCCAATCATTCATTTTCATTTGGGGAAAGGAAAAACTCAATAGAAGGTTGAATTTGAAGGCGAGGTGAGGCGAAAGTATGGAAATTTTTTTCAGAGGTAGTCCAAAATTGACTAACCAACAAAATTATTTTTAGGTACCAACATTTGTTCGGATACACTTTCAATACCATCCACCTCCAGGATGGGGGTATACTAACTATTGTCATTCCGTTTGTAACACCTTGAAATATCGACCTGAGACCTTATAAAGTATATAAATTTCATGACTATAGCTGCAATATTTTAGTTGGTCCCATTTTATCCCTTTTGGTCTCGTTCACTCCTTATAAGTACAAATTTAAAAAAAAATCCATTTAGATTGCTCTTCTACGTTGTCAAAGTCATTTAAACTCCAGATTTCACGACTATAGATGCAATACTTAAATTAGTACCATTTTTCGTCCCTCACAACGCTTAAAAGTACAAATTTTGATAAATCAAATTTTAATGCTCTTATATTTGTATTCTTGATCTCCATAAAATTCTAAGACGATCTAGTCATGTCCTTCCGTCCGTCTGTTGAAAGCACGCTATCATATAAATGAAAGGATATAGGACGTCCACATTTTTCATAAATGCGTCTTATAGTCGTAGATCGGTTGGGATTGAAACTGGGCGTAATCGGCCCAAGGGAAAAATTTTTCCTTCACAAGGACTAAAAATACCCATAATAATCCCTAATATTTTAGAGTATTTAAATTTTTTTCAATATCTCTGCTTGTACTTGCTTGATATTGAGTCATTTCCCCTATAACAAAAACATGCACCGTAAAGTGATTTTTATTCATTGGGGGTGAAATGGGGCAAAAAGGGATAAAAATGGTACATAACAAACCACAACAGCTAGAAATGCGAAATTCGGTGTGTACATTCCTCTATTTGACTAGATACATAATATAAAAGTATTTGTTCCAAAATTCGTACTTTTAAGGGATACTTAAAGGGAAACTTTTAATAACAAAAATAGTACACACCTGCACGTGGAATAATGAAATTCGGTGTATACGTTCCTCTGATTGCGTGGACACGTAAAATGGACAGATTTTTCGAAATTCGTAGTTTTTGGGATTGAAATGGAAAATAGGGATAAAAATAGTACCAACTAAATGACCGCAGCTAGAATCATGGAATTCGGTGTATACATTCCTCTGAAATAGATTCTTCCAAATTCGTACTTTTTTACTTTTACGGCAAAAATTGGCTGAATCGTGAAGTTATGTTATCTTGACCTGTGTACTTCAGATAATGGATTTTTGAAATTATTACTTTTATAATTAAAATAGGATGGAAATACAACCAACTGCATCACCGACTATCTACCAGTATTTATTGAATTAATGCTTTTTTGAAAATTTCTGTCTTATATTTACTTTTTGGATTGACCTAAAGTATTATTTCGATATAAAGAATTGCGTGATTGAGTGACTGACTGACTGATCACTCCCCAGACCAAACGGCTAGAGCTAGAATCATGAAATTTGGTGTGTACATTTCTCTTACAGTGTAGATGTGTGTTTCGAAATTCGTACTTTTAATATGGGGTAAAAAGGGATAATAATAATATGGGGTAAAAAGGGATAAAAATGGTACCACCGCAATGACCAAACGGCTGGGACTAGAATCTTGAAATTTGGTTCCTCTTGCGGCATGAAGGCATCCCAAAAAATTTTTGAAAAATTCGTACTTTTGGGGGGTAAAATGGGACAAAAATGGTACAAACAACACGACTGAAGCTAGAATCATGAAATTTGGTGTGTACATTTCTCTTGCAGAGTAGAGATGTGATAAGACAGGATTTTTCGAAATTCGTACTTTTAAGGGGTAAAATGGGTTAAAGAGGGATAAAAATTGTACCACCGCAATGACCAAACGGCTGGGACTAGAATCTTGAAATTTAGTAAAAAATCTTTTACAGCTTCAACGCGCCCAAGAAAATATTTTTCAAAATTCGTAATTTTTGGGGGTGAAATCAGGTAAAAAGGGATAGAAATAGTACCAATAAAATGGATGGACCTGAAACCATAAAATTCGGTGTTTACATCCCTCAAAATGTAAAATGGGATAAAAAAGGTACCAACAACACGGATGACGCTACAATAACGAAATTCGGTGTGTATATTCGTTTTACAGCGCAGATCGCTAATAAGAAAGCATTTTTCGAAATTTGTACTTTTAAGGGATTAAATTGGACAAAAATTATACCACCAAATAGCTGGGCCTAGAATCTTGAAATTTGGAATTTGGGCATTACTTTTATAGTACGAATGCGACCAAGAAAATATTTTTCAAAATTCGTCCTTTTTGTAGGTGATATCTGTCAAAAAGGGATAAAAATGGTACCAATCAAACGGTACCAAGGGGACAAAAATCAATTTGGTGTATAAATTCCTCCAGCTACGTAGGATCTGGAATCGAGAATTTGGTGGGAATATGTAGTTGGGAATATGTAGTTGTTGACAAATTTTGTGAGCATTTACAGGCGATTTGCCCAGAAATAAATATCCTTACACCGCATACGAAGTAGCGGCTATTTGCTAGTATATAGTATAAACGTATATAAAACTTACCTTATAAGTGTGGTTTGAAATAATAAAAATATTTTATTTAGTTATAAAATTATTTTTTGGAGGGCACATAAAGTTCTGCCCGGCTTGACTTAACGCCGTTTTTACTTCTTTGTTACCTTAAATACATAAATTGCAAATAGAAATATTTTATTTTTTTTTGTTTTTTTTTTTTTTTTTTTTTTGTAAAAAATCCATTTCAAACCAAAGACATTGCAAAATTCTGGTAAAAATGTATTGTTCTCAAAGAGCTCTTTTCTTAAATATTCTTTATTGCAAAAATTACGGCATGAATAGCAGATTGGTAGCCTTAAATATATGATTAGATTGGCGCCAGTTTCCCCTAGATAGCTCATATAGTGGCTATATCCCTTTGTGAGAACAAACAAATATCCTTTTTGCTTAAACTAAGCTTATTTAAAGATACATTGCACAAAAGATGAGCCGACAAAAATATTAATATTCCATAACAATGAGGACAAAGACAACAACAACAAAAATGCAAACTATCTAAGTTGCATCTGCAACGTGCAACATGCAAAAATGTATTAGCAAAGGACATGAAAAAAAAACTACATTCAAATTGGTGGTGATGGGTTTTGCAAATCAAAGAAAGACCACTACAGTTGGCATAACGCCAACATCGGGGGGAAGAGGAAAGAGAGAGAGAGAGAGAGCGAGCGAGCCAAAGTATCCTTTTATCTGGTGTCATTTGCTGTTGTTGTTCTAGATATTTAAAATCATGTTCCTTTTGAATGCACAGGAGGATGACGATGATGATGATGAAGTGTATGCTGATGATGTGGAAAGTGGTGATGTGATGGTGGTGGTGCTGGTGATGGCGGGAAACTGTACATTGTGTACTCTGCAACTGTGAGTCCTTTGGAAAATAATAGGCAGGATATGCAATCAGTCACAAAACATATAATACTGTGAAATAACAAAGAAAATACGGGAAAAAGGACAGAAAAAAAACTGTTAAATGAAAATCTAACACACACACACACAGCAACACACATGAGCAGACACATTGCCCAAAAAGGATGAATGAGAGAGGATGGCGCGGCGCGATCGTAACGGACTTGGGTTGGGGTCACTCTAAGGTCATCAACGGGATTTTTAATTTTCCATTTTCCAACTGCAACAAAATTGATTTGGCAGTCTTTTGTGTGCAGCGGCGGCTGGGCATGGTATGTGTGTGCTTGCCACTTGGGCTAATGCTGCTCCCTGCTCGGCCGCGGTGCCGTGTGTGACTGTGTGTTGACAGGGGATGCAAAATTGCAGGCAGCATGCGGCCTGCAACATACATGCTTTGGCTTGCATACAATTTATTTATTGTGTAAATTTTTGGGTTGATTTTTGAGTTTTTTTTTGCGCAAAAAAGGGGAGGTTTTCTGTTCGAGATCTTATTTAAAATTCATTTTTTCCAGGCCATGTCCTTAAAAAATTCAGAAGATGTTCTCCCTACTTGAGCGGGTCTTTGTCGGCGTCGTATACTTTTTAACCTTTGTCTGTTTTTTGTCCCCTTCATCTTTTAAGATTCTAATTCAAATAAGATAAAGATGCGGGCTGGGCGCAATCAATTTTTTGCATGCGTTTGCCACACTTCTGGTGTTGCATGATTTTTGTGAGCAGGCCATTTTTTAAAGGATCTGTTCGGTTTTTTGTTTGCTTTTGGGAGAGGGACACGCGCCTCATTTGATGGTTATTTAATCGTGGCCATTAATAAGCAGATATCTGCCGGCTCTTTTCGCTCCGTAGCAGTGTGGTGATGTTTGTTGTCCTTAAGCGCCTTAGCTCATTCCTTGCTTCTGCTGGGGGAAGGTTAATCACAAGATGCAGTTTTTTTGTATACTTTCACTACTTTTGCATATGTTGCATGTAAATTGATATGCCACATAAGCACATGCCACATATGTACCTCCTCTACACCCTCTCCCAGGACATGTGCCCATAAATGCGCCATTTTTTGGTTCTCCCTTTGGCAACGCGTATGTTAAACGCTGGCAGTTAACTGTCACACACGTGTGTCTATGTGTGTGTGTGTGTGCCTCATAGAGTGGTTTGTTTCCAACGAAAGCGTTGCTAATGCCAAATACGTGTAAGCTTATATACCCACATATGTATGTATGTATGTACATCGTAGCTACGCTCATATGTCTATGCCCGTGAAAGGGTGCACAGTATTATGTCTAAGGGTTGCACATAAGGGTTAAGGGGATATCAGCATATGTACACACATGTGTACATATATATATGTGTGTATAGCGTAACACATAGAAACATATATCTGGCAACTTTGAAATGGCCAAATGTCTGTCCACATTGTTCTTCCATCATCGACGACAGTGTTTGATTTGCTCTGAAAATCTCAAAACTTTCTATGATTTCACAAAAAGTATTGTGAATTATTTTGAAAATCCTTTTAAATAGTCAAAAATTAACGACATTGTTGACAGAATTTTTTGGATTGCATATTAAGTCTACATATGACCCGCCAAACAACATAATTAACATATTTCCGCAGAAACTAATATTTCCAATAATTCGATGAAGGCGAGGGAAAATATTAAAATATTTATCTCACTCCAGAGTTTAGCAAGTGCGAAAAAAGATATGACCAGTAGTTTGAGTTTCTTTTGGGGGGACTTTATTAAGCTCTGTGTCACAATAAAAATTCATTTTTATGTCTGTTTTTTTGGGCTGTCGGGGTGGTGTAACCCCTTAATGAAGATAGGTAAGGACTATAAAATCCTATTGAAATATAAAGAAAAATAATAAAATCCTTCCATTAAAAATTTTATTTATCGCCTTAAATGCCATATTTTTAAACGATCTTAATGAAATTTAGTATATATCACTCTTTTTGTACTCTAACCATTTGGCAATTCCACAAGATTTCGACGACCCAACATCGATTTCGACCATCATCGATTTTGATGAAATTTGGCACATACATTCTACTAGTGGTTGCGTGCAATATACTGTTTACCGTAGCTCAAGAAAAACCTGTTTTATAGAGGTTTTTCTTTTGAACGCGCCCATCTCACTAACGGACAATAATAAAAGCTAAGTATTTTGGGAGAACCCGTAAAACAAACGAATCTTTCATTTTATTCGGGAACATCGACAACTTATATTTTGAAGCGACTCTAATGTATATACATAGATATGAATGACAAATTTGACCTTGCTCAAATAAGGCAATACTTTGAAAACACAACCGTAATTTCTTAATCTATGGCCACCCCACTCTGAATTTTTGATATTTTGTAGTGAATAACATACGTTAAAATACAAAACAAAATAATGAAAATTAAAGATATGTTTTTCAGGATATTCATGCAGATTCGGAAACGCACTACTTTGAGCTACGGTAAACGGTATATTACCCGCAACCACTAGAAGATAGAGGTGGAGAAACATCGATGCTTGCTACCATCGATGTTTTCGATGTTTTTAAGCGAAACATCGATGTAACATCGATGTTTCTGGTGAAAATATACATATTATTGTAAAGTATGCAAAATGAACGTGCATATACACCAAACTGGTAAAAATACTAATAATTAAAATAAATAAAATAATAAATATAAAATTTTATTTATTGAATAAAATAAAAAAAACATAACATTTTAATTCATAGGTTAAAATAATAATAAAAAAACATAACATTTAAATTCATAGGTTAAAATAATAATACGTTTCACAAACGTATTTAAAAATGAGAGATCGTGTGTAAAAAATAGAGATCGAAGATTTGTTTACAAATTTTCAAAAATTAACTGGTTTTTGTTAATAAACATAAGTTTATCGACCACGAGCGGCTTGAGGCGCGTTCGGCGATCGGAAATAATTTGCCAGCCTTGCTGAACATTCGTTCCGACTCGCAGGAAGTTGCTGGCACGCATAAATATTTTTTTGCTAGCTCTTTGATAGCCACCATACTTTCTGCATTCGTCTAAAAAAAGTTTCATTAATTTCAGAATATTAAGTATAATAACATTTATTAAATTTACCTTCCAAAACGAAAGGGGATCGCATTCTTCTGGTTCATTTATATTTTCCAGGTGCTGTCTCAAAATTATAATGGCATCCGCTCGCGATGATTTTATTTTTGACTTAATTTTGTTTTGCAAAAAAGAAAAATTGGGTTTTTGAGAAGATTCAGGTGGTATTGGCTGCTCCCGTGGAGTTCTTGACAAAACGGTGTACATCTCCTGCTCCAAAGCCTTAACTGCCTGGTCTGCATTTGAAACCGACTTAAAACCATCCTTTTTAAATCGAGGATCTATTAGGGTTGCTATGCGGGGAACAGTCCTTGATTCGTAGTGTGCAAATCTATCTCCTAAACGGCTACTTAACATTTCGAAGGCACAGACAACTTCTGCAGTTTTAAGATTAGGTCTTAAGTTTTGCAATTTTTGATGCAGCTCGCATCTTAGAGGAATGACCAGAGAAATTGTTGCATTTTTGCTGCCAGAGTTGCATCTTGGAATGGAGCAAGAAGTTCCGGAAGCTCCTTCAGAATATCGATTTCCTCAGCGGAAAATGGAATCGGAGCCTTAGATGTACATAATAAAACAGATGATAGTGGTTCCTTCGTTTCTAAAAGTCTTTTTATCATTTGGAAGGCACTGTTCCATCGAGTTTGCACTTCCTGAATGAGGCCAAGTGGGTTTTCAATAGTCTGGGCCTGCTTAAATTTGGCCATTGTAATTGTGCTGCGTTTCATAAAGGAAACAATGGACTTACATTTAGCCAAAATGGGCACAAGTTCTTTAAGTTGAAGGACATCTTGAACTAGCAAGTTTATGGTGTGTGCGAAACATGGAAAATGCCTAATCTCCAGAAGCTCGCATGCTTTC
The DNA here is from genome assembly GCA_947397865.1 of Polietes domitor. NCBI lineage: Eukaryota > Metazoa > Arthropoda > Insecta > Diptera > Muscidae > Polietes > Polietes domitor. The sequence continues at coordinate 114,510,805 of OX377622.1, forward strand.
TTCATAGTGCTGTCGTTGTCGGTCACTATAGAAACAACTTTTTGCATCAGACCCCACTCCGTCAAAACCTCGCGAATTGAGTCTACAATATTCGCAGCAGTGTGGTTGGTGGGCGTTAAAAGGGTAGTTGTTGACAAAACGGCTGAGTTTAGCTTGAATTCAGAATTAATAAAATGGCAGGTTATAGTCAAATAGCCCTCACTTGCTTTTGAAGTCCAACCGTCTGTTGTGAGTGCGACATACTCCACACATTCCAATGTAGACCGAAGTTGGTCTTTTAAAGTCTCGTAAACTTTGTGAAGCGATACATCTCGTAGGTAGGTTTTACTAGGTAATTTATACCGGGGATCCATTTTATGCATCAACGCACGAAATCCATTGTCATTGACAATACTAAATGGTTGCACGTCTAGTGCAATCATACGCATTACATATTCATCTAGTTCTACCTTACACTTTGAATCAGCTGGATACTGCACATCTCTGACTAAAAATGCATCCAATTTCGTTGGTGCAGGAGGATTTTTTGAATAATTATAATAATTATTTTTTGATAATTAGGATGCATGCGTTTCAGATGATCCATAAGGTTCGTCGTGTTGCCAGCCGTCTTTAACACTTTTCCGCATTGACCGCACGTAGCCTTTGTCCTTTCCTTTGTTCGTTGAAAATGCTGCCAAACATACGAACCTTCCCGCCTGCATTTTGACGACTCAGCCTCACTGACTTCCTCTGACGTTCCTGTAAGGGAGAAAAAATAACATTATAGCCATATAATGTCGGACGTAAATGTGCGCTGGAATTTGCCGCCCAAAAAAGTAAATAAAGTCCCGCGCACCACTCTGCATCACACACGTTTGCTTTAACTTTTACTTACTTTTAAGATGTTTCTCCATTTTTGATAGATAACCCCACGGTTGCCACCAACACCTTATGTTATAAAACACGAAACAAATTTCCTATATATTAAGTAAAAGTTATAAACTAGAAATTAATAAAATTACAGTTAATCCTTACCTTTTGCGTGTTTTCTTTCAATTTGTCGATTTTTATAGAGGTGACAAAGAAAACATCGATAGTCGTCATCAAACATCGATGTTTAACAAAAATGCAAAAACATCGATAGTACCATCGATGTTTTCTCCACCTCTACTAGAAGAATGTATGCCCTAAATTTCATCAAAATCGGAGAGGATGCAAATCCAAACCTATGGTTTTTGGGACGTTTTCTGTTGGAATTACCCTATAGCCTTCATACATATGAGTTTTCCATGGTATAGGGCGTTTTCACGGAAGGAGGCAAATCTTTTTATAATTATGAAGCAGAAAAATACGTTCCACATTCATTTTGGATATGTATATATTTTTGGGTGATATATATACCAAATAAAATTATTAAAATTACCAACAATACGAATTTTGGAAATTATTAAATGTTTTTTATACCCTACACCACTTCGTGGACTAGGGTATTATAAGTTTTTTTCTGACAAACGTTTGTAACACCAATAAATAATCTAGCTAGACCCACCATTAAGTATACGTATCGGCTTAGAATGACAGCTGAATCGATTTACCGATGTCTGTCTGTCCTTCCGTCCGGGCGGCGGGAATTCAGTAGAAAATTTTACATATTTCTTCGCATATTTTTTGTCCATCATTTCCACAATTAAATTAAAAATGTTGTATACAAATTTAGATCACATATCTTTTAAACAGGTATGTCAAATATTACAGTTGGATGACGAAATATTTTTAAACTGCGTTCGGATGTAGACTTAAAATCCACTTTTTCGGACTTTCCTGTCAAGCTCCATATGAAAAAATAAAATACGGGAAAAATAGATTTTGGGCGTGTATCTGAACGCCAAAAATAAAGTATTTAAAGTTTTCGAAGCGACAGGATAAAGAACAAACATTTCATTTAATGCACTAATTACTATTAATGAAATAAGAAATAATAAAATAAGAAATATCTGATCTTTAATTAATTTTGAAAATTGCGCTTTATTAGAAGAATTCTGTTCGTTGTGAAATATATATTTATTTTACATTAATTATTTTACATGAACTCATGGTAAACAGTATGTTGACGATTTTCCGTGCTGTCCCGGGATCCCGGGAATTTAAAAAAATAATTCCCGTTTCCCGTGAAATAAAAAGTACGGGAAAATGCAAACCCTAGTCTGTCCGTCTGGTGTCCATCTAAGCTTGTTCGCACTTTACAGGTCGCAATTGCTGTCCGATTATCGTGAAATTTGGCAGAATTTACTTTTTTTGGCCAAGGATGATCGGTATTGAATTTGGAGGAAATCGTTTCAGATCAGATAGATATAGCCTCCATACAAATGTCGCTCCCGATTTGACTTTTTCCGCTCTAGAAACCACATATGTTACCAGATTTTCTTTAAAATTGGCACAATATCTTAAAATCCAACAAAAAACACCTTCACCATAGGGTAAGATCGGTTCAGATTTAGATATAGTCCCAATGCAAATGTTGCTCCCGAATCTTTAACCGATTTTGGCCAAACTTTACATATTATATTTCACCAATAAACATACATGGTAAGAGCGGTAAGATCGTTCCAGGTTTCAATATACCCACATACAAATGTCATTTCCGATTTAACATTTTTTGTCAAACACACACATTTACAGGATTCAAAAATCCTTCCCCATTTCACTTTTTTACCGAATTGAATTGTAGTGAGATAGAAAGATACATAGAAAGATACACCCGTCTGTCTTTAACCTCCGGCTCCGTCCGTCTGTAGCCTTTCCATACTTGTTGGGGAGATGCCCATATGTCCTTTGGTATAACCCAAATGGGGCCCATTCTGCTCTATTACAGCTCTAGAAACTACATCTTACATCGGATCTGCATCAAATTTTGCAGATCATTATATGTTTCAACTAGGAATACCTACCGTGAATGAGAACTGTATAGGCCCATATTTAGGCACAGGCCCCAAGTGTTGTTATAGGCCCCTTCAAATGTCCGTCAGATTCATCCTATTACCGCTGTATAATCTGTATTTATCATTGGATCTTGATCAATTTTTCCATATCATGTTATATTTACTTTACTCGGAATATCTGCTGGGAAATTATATAAAATACTTTATTATTTACCATATTCATTAAATTTGACTAAAGATGAATTTATAGTAGATGTATAATTTATATGAACTACATAAAATTGCTCCCATGAAATAACTGGTTTTTGTAATCAAAGCGAGGTACATACGCAGGGAGTGGTATAGGGTATTATATAGTCGGCCCCGCCCGACTTTAGCCTTTCCTTACTTGTTTTAAATTAAATTACCTCCACCAAACAAATCGTATAAATTGTTTCATTATGAAATAAACTCCATTAAAAATTGAGAAGAAAATATAAGCAAAGAATATGATGGGGATTCCCAAAAATGATCATTTTTAGTAAAATAATAGCCAAAGTTGTCCAATAGGGGGTTTCATTCACCTTATGGTCAACAACAGATCTAAATATTTGTCTAACGAATTTTGACAAAATTTTTCCAAAACATTAATCTTTTTTGTGAAGTTTATCTCTCGTTCGTTTACAGCAATCAATTCGGAATTGTATAGAAATAATTTGCATATATTAATTAGAGATCAATATTTTCAGATGCCAAGGGAGATGTTGCTAATATTTCCAGAATGTAGAGACATGACTTATCTGAATTTGAAAATTAAATTTCAAATATTTCACGAGGACATTATCACACATTCCTTTTTCAGTGTCACCCCTCGAATATTTGCATTTTTCCCTAATGCAACTTCACCCAAGAGAATGTCCATAAACCATTGACGACATTTCAAGACTTCCTTCATATGACCGTTACAAAATCTTAAGAATTCAATGACACCGAAAAGCATTTCACAATTCCCAAAGAAAAGAAACAATGACAAACTCTTTGAACAAAAGAATACAAATAAATGCAATTCATATCATATCATCTCATAGAAGAGATGCACGATCACGTAAGATTGTTCAAGCAAATGTGAACAATCCCTAATGTTCATAAACACACACAGCCATTAACAATGACCGGAGATACGCAAAAGGATGTCCTTATGTACAAAAGCATGTGCTGCGCTGTGCTGTGCCCTTTCAGCACAAGGGTGATTTTTATTTACTAAAAATTCAAATTTTATTGACATTTTATTTCAGCAGATTTGCACATCCTTGCAGAGCATAACGAATTCGAGGGAAAAAATTTCCATTTTGCATAATTGCAATAAATGTTATATGCTGTGTATTATCCCTTTTTCGTCATCAAGGATTTTTACCCTATTTTCCTTTGTTGTCCTTTTCCATGTATGTACATGTGAATGTGCATGTGAACGACAAAATGAATAATGACCGCTGACGTCTGTAGAGGAAGGGTGTATCATTATTGTTGGCAGTTGTTGGCCATGCGAAATTAATGAATAATTTTTAGGTGGTTGATCCATGCGCGAATATGTGTATGGAGGGGGAATTTATATCCTTTATGTATTTATGTATGTATATATGCCTACTCATGACTCGCTTCATTTCCCTCCATTGTAATTTGAGAATTTGCATTTGGCCTAATGTTTCATGCATTTCCCAAAATGTTTATTTTTTTTGTGGATTGCGTCAATTGTTTTGCGGATTTTTTGGATTTACTTACAGCTTAAGGATATCCTTTAGCAGTTTAGCATTTCCAAAAGCCAAATATCTTCTGTTTATCAAACTATACTTGGTCCCAGGTGGCATGTTTTTGTCATCAGCGCCATATCCGTTCATAAAAAACATAATCAAAATCCACTTTTTTGTTATTTTGTTTGAAATGAAGTTTGACAGGCAAAGTCCGTTCAAATTGGATTTCGGTTGCATATCCGAACGTAGCATTGGATTATTTTCATTAACAAATATACGAGGAGTGTCAGAGCTGAAGTATGTTAAAAATGGGCGATTAATTTGGGGGGGGGGGGGTACTATTTCCAATTTGGGGGGTACTATTTCAGTAATTTATGACATTTCATCATGAAACAGAGTCTAAAGAGTGATTTTTTTGAGGTTAGGATTTTCATTAGTATTTGACAGATCACGTGGGATTTCAGACATGGTGTCAAAGAGAAAGATGCTCAGTATGCTTTGACATTTCATCATGAATAGACTTACTAACGAGCAACGCTTGCAAATCATTGAATTTTATTATCAAAATGCGTGCTCTGTTAAGAAAGTTCAGAAAGAAAGAAATTGTGTTCAGCGACGAAGCTCATTTTTGGCTCAATGGGTACGTAAATAGGCAGAATTGTCGATTTTGGAGTGAATATCAGCCAGAAGCATTGCAAGAGCTACCAATGCATCCAGAAAAAGTCACAGTTTGGTGCGGTTTATGGGCTGGTGGCATCATTGGACCGTACTTCTTCAAAGATGATGCGAATCGTAACGTAACTGTGAATGGTGAGCGCTACCGTGAGATGATATCCAACTTTTTTTTGTCCAAAATGGAAGAACTGAACTTGGTTGACATGTGGTTTCAACAAGATGGCGCTACATGCCACACAGCTCGCGATTCTATGGCCATTTTGAGGGAAAACTTCGGAGAACAATTCATCTCAAGAAATGGATCGGTAAGTTGGCCACCAAGATCATGCGATTTGACGCCTTTAGACTATTTTTTGTGGGGCTACGTCAAGTCTCAAGTCTACAGAAATAAGCCAGCAACTATTCCAGCTTTGGAAGACAACATTTCCGAAGAAATTCGGGCTATTCCGGCCGAAATGCTCGAAAAAGTTGCCCAAAATTGGACTTTCCGAATGGACCACCTAAGACGCAGCCGCGGTCAACATTTAAATGAAATTATCTTCAAAAAGTAAATGTCATGGACCAATCTAACGTTTCAAATAAAGAACCGATGAGATTTTGCAAATTTTATGCGTTTTTTTAAAAAAAAAAAGTTATCAAGCTCTTAAAAAATCACCCTTTATATATCGGATCTGATCCCCACCAAATACTGTTCAGCTATGAGCTTGCTAAATGCCTTCGTCAATAAGCAAAATTGCCTTATTTCGGCCACTGTGGATGTGTGTTATAGGCTGCAGACTAAAAATCCGACAATTCATAAAAATGCCAAAAATGAATCTTCAAATTATTATTAGCAGTTATATACGTGAATAAAATACAATTTTTAGTTTAGTTATCGGTGATTTGAGTATCGAGAATTAAATCTCTAAATAAATTATTCGTGAACCACAATGAAAGGAGACAATAAAAAAATCATTATTAAGCACATGTCAACAATCAAGAGCGATTTACTCGTCAGAAAATTCTTTTAAGTGAAAAGGAGGGTATCGTCACAAGAAATACAGAACAGTCACTTTTGATAATTTTACAGGAAAAGCAAAAAACTGAATAATATGAAAACAATACAATAGCGATTATTCTGGACACTTTCAAAACACAAAAATGCAATTACATTTGAAGGTAAATCGCGTTTCATCATCCCACCGAAAAAATGGGACTATACAGTAAAAAAAGTTGTGTCCTCACAGAAAGAATTGTCTTCATAATATTTATTGTTTTGTCTTAACCTCAGTGAAAGATTTCATTAAAAAGTCACCAAAGAAACTTTTCATAAAATGTATGTAACATGTTACATAAAGCACAAATCAATGAAAAGTGTCATAGAATTTATGAAACATTTCTTAAAAACTATGAAATGCAGTTCTTCATCCGAAGAACTTTTGTCACAAAAAATCATTATCATTTTCACAATATGATGTATGAAAATTTTCATAGATTTTATGAAGAAACATCATTAATTTTATGAAAGAGTTTCATAAATAGTTTCCAATATAAACAAAAAAGCCAGAAAAAGGTCTGACTCATTGACTAACCAATCAACACACGACACCATTGCAATGACCATGTCTTTGACCCAAATGTCAGAGTTAACAGAGTACAAATGAGAATTGCTAGCATTCAACGAGTAAAGTCAACACACTAAAAATGTAGTTGTAAGTTGTGAAACATTTCATAAAAACTATGAATCCTTCATTATATTTATAAAGACATTTCACAACTAAAATATTTTATTGGTTATGACATATTTCATAATATTTAAGAATTGTTTCTTTAATACTATGAAATCTTTCTTTGGTCTTATGAAACTAAGTATCACTAATTTAACAATTTTGTTTTATGAAATATGAAATGTTTACGAACAAATTGTATTTCATTTTATTTATGAATTTTTCATACATATTACGAAAAAATTTACTAAATTTATGAAAAACCTTTTATGAAATCGCTTCATAAATATTATGAAGGAACATTTTTCAGTGCTGGTGACGGTTTTAAGGGAAAAGTATAAATCATTTCAGAAGTATTTTGTAAACAATAGTCGATTATTTATTTCCAATTTTGCTACAACTATGTGAAATATAAGTAAGATAGCAAGATTGAAAACGAACTATGTATATCAAATTAGGTTCAAAGTGAAATATGACAGAATATAGGAAATTTGAAGCGAATTGGAAGAAGTATAATAAGGAGTAACATTTCTATGGTGCTATGTCTAAGTCTGAACCGATATGAAATACTTTAATCACAGTTGCAAAAACAACGGTACTTCTCAATGCTTTTTGGAGTTTGTTATGACCATAAATCCATCTTGACAAACGACGAAAACTGCTTGATATAAACATAAACTTTTATGAGAAGGGATATGTTTATTGCAAACAAACTAACTTCGTCCAAAACACAAAGTAACAAACGAAGTTCATTTGTCTCAAATTTCGTTTCTACGTAACGACTTTTTATACCCTACACTACTTCGTGGGCTAGGGTATTATAAGTTAGTTTCGCGCCAAATGTTTGTAACACCAAGAAATAATCGAGCTAGACCCACCTTTAAGTATACCGATCGGCTTAGAATCACCAGCTGAGTCGATTTAACGATGTCTGTCTGTCCGTCTGTCCGCCCGTCCGTCCGTCTGCTGTCCATCTAAGCTTGTTCGCACTCTACAGGTCGCAATTGTTGTCCGATTCTCATGAAACTAGGCAGAAGTTATTTTTTCTGACCAAGGACCATCGGTATTGAATTTGGAGGAAATCGGTTCAGATTTACATATAGCCCCCATACAAATGTCGCTCCCGATTTGACTTTTTCCGCTCTAGAAACCACGTATTGTACCCGATTTTCTTTAAATTTGACACAACATCATATACTCCAACTAGAAACACCTATGCAGAAATTCGGTAAGATCGGTTCAGATTTAGATATAGCCCCAATACAAATGTCGCTCCCGATTTGACTTTTTTCGCTCTAGAAATCACGTATTGTACCCGATTTTCTTTAAATTTGACGCAACATCATATAATCCAACTAGAAACACCTATGCAGAAATTCTGTAAGATCGGTTCAGATTTAGATATAGCCCCAATACAAATGTCGTTCCCGATTTGACTTTTTCCGCTTTAGAAACCACGTATTGTACCCGATTTTCTTTAAATTTGACACAACATCATATAATCCAACTAGAAAGACCTATGCAGAAATTCGGTAAGATCGGTTCAGATTTAGATATAGCCCCGATACAAATGTCGCTCCCGATTTGACTTTTTCCGCTCTAGAAACCACGTATTGTACACGATTTTCTTTAAATTTGACACAACATCATATAATCCAACTAGAAACACCTATTCAGAAATTCGGTAAGATCGGTTCAGATTTAGATATAGCCCCAATACAAATGTCGCTCCCGATTTGACTTTTTCCGCTTTAGAAACCAGATATTGTACCCGATTTTCTTTAAAATTGGCACAACATCTAAAAATCCAACTAAAAAACCTATGGTGAAAGTGGGTAAGATCGGTTCAGATTTAGATATAGCTCTCATACAAATGTTGTTTAACCGATTTTGGCCAAACTTTACATATTATATTTCACCAATAAACATACATGGTGAAAGGGGTGAATCGTTCCAGGTATCAATATACCCTCATACAAATGTCCTTTCCGATTTAACATTTTTTGTGAAGTACATACATTTACAAGATGCAAAAATCCTTCCCGATTTCACTTTTTACCGGACCGACATTTTATATCGGAAGTTTTTCAAATTTTGCAAATTATATTATATTTGTATTTCATACTAATAATACTTACTTTACAAGTGATCTATATGGGCCCATTTTTGAATGTAGCGCCCTTACAAATGGCCCCCTTTTTTATTATTACCCCTGTAGGACCCACAATTTGCATCGAAAGTTTATCAAATTTTGCATTTTGTATTATATTTCAACTAAGAAGACATATTATGAAAGTCAAATATATGGGTCCATATTTTGGTATAAGCCCCATACAAATTGGGCCCCCATTCTACTCTATTACATCTCTAGAACCCACATCGTACATTAGATCTCGATATAATTTTGCATATCATGTCGTATTTCAACTAAGAATACCTACTTTGAAAGTGATAAGGAACCACTTTTTAATGTAGATCCCATAAAAAGGGGCCCATTTTAATTTTTAGCCCTCAAGAACAAATTTTACATCGGATTTTTTTTCAAATTTTGCAGATTATATTATATTTCAACTAAGAATACAAAGTCAAATATATGTGTCCATACTTTGGAATAACCCAAATGGGGCCCCATTCTACTCTAATACAGCTCTAGAAACTACGTCTTACATCGGATCATGATATATTTTAACTTTGAATACCAACCGTGAATGAGAAATATATAGGCCCATGTTTTGGACCAGGCCCCAAGTGTTGTTATAGGCCTTCTTTCAAATGTCGGTCCGATTCATCCTATTACTACTGTATAATTTGCATTTGTCTGCCGGAAAATTGTGTCTATTATTTACCATATTTGTTAAATATGACTAAAGATGAATCTATACTGTATAATTTATATGAACTGCATAAAATTGCTCCCATGAAACACCTGGGTTTAGTAATAAAAGCGGGGTATATACCCAGGGAGTGGTGTAGGGTATTATATAGTCGGCCCCGCCCGACTTTAGCTTTTCCTTACTTGTTTTCTCTCTATAGATTTTCTGCAAGTGGACCTTGTTATATTCGCTCAGCAATATTTTTCAGTTTTTCGTGAATTGCTTAAAAAGTTCTTTTGCGTCAACAAAGGGGCCATAACTTCTACATTTAACCATAGATGTCTTACATGTAGACAGTGTTTTCTTCGTTAGAATTAAAATCGTTAGATATTAGAGAAATAAAACAAAATATTTTTTACCATTTTTTTCTAATTTCCATGACATTTCTTTCGTGCCAGCAAAAAAAAAATATGTTTGTTTTTTCGAAAAAAAAAACAATTTTCAAATTCTGTGTGAAAGATAATCTCGCACATTCGTATCCATCATAATTATCATTAAAGGTACCTTTGGCGAAAATTGGTATCGAAAAAAAAGTTATCCATATTTTTTTAATATCGTTTTAGAGTTTAGTGTAATTTAAAGACCCAGCAAAAAGAGGGCACCCGAAGAAGTTCATCTTGTGGTTCGGAAGTAGTGAAAATCTCCACCAATGAATTTGTCACATTGTCCTTTATATTGAAAGACTTTCAAAGTTATTTAAAGGTATTGCAAAGGAACCAGGTTTTCGCTAGTTTTCATTTCTGTTTTAAAAAAATCGGCCGCTACGGGGCGTACCTTCTGGTTGCTGCTAACCATCTGAGCTATCTGCGGTTGTGAGTGATGACAATAGGAAATTTAACAAAATAATTTAGAAAAAAATTCTAAAGACACTTGACTTTACAGCCAGCATTTATCCTATTTCGCTCTTATTTTAGCATGGTAACGTGGGAAGTAAAATGTTATAAACGACGATATGACAGAATTTGATAACTCTAAATCTAGAAAATTTTTTAAACACTGCTAAAATAAAAGTGAAATAGGATAAATGTTGGCTGTAAAGTCAGTAATATTACAGGAAAATATATATTTTTTTAATATAGCCAAACCAAAACAAATACAAATATTGAAAAAAATATTTTATAAATAAAATAATAAATTATTTGAACCGGGATATTGTCCTGGCTCAAGACCATTTCGCATCTATATTTAATAGAATGTAAATTTATTTACAAATGACATGGTGACATTTATTACTTGGCTGCAGACTACAACGATCATGATTTCGACCATGTCAAAAGTCTTTTCAAGTGGCTTCGCAGCGACTTTTCAACATCAAACCCGGCCTCTATAAGGAGATGATTCTCACAAACGAACGAGAAGCACAACTCACTTGCCGAATTTGCGTTTAAAAAATCGCACCAAGTAATAAAATACACATGCCATCTTACAAGCATCTCATTGAGTTGCATATGTAAGTATGTGTATATGCAGGTATAGTTACCCAGCAATACATCTGCCGTGCCAACGCTCATTTGTTTTAGTTTTTTCGTTTGTATTTTTTTCGTCTGTAATCAATATTTGATTTGAACTGGGATATTGTACTGGCTCAAGACCATTTTGCATCTATATTTAATAGAAAGCAAATTTATTTACAAATGGCATTGGCTATATGTTTGCCTTTCGTCATTTGCATATACCCCAATTTTTATTTTTTTTTTATTATTTAATTCAATAGTTATGGCTTTGCAGGCTCAAAATACATTCTTTTTAGTTTTTGTTTTGTTTGAAAAGTGATCGATTTTCGATCGAATTCCTGGTAGTTCGATCAAGTTTTTTTCTTCTCACAGAGGAAATTTTGTATATATTTTTGTAAATTTACATATGGGTTATATATACATCCGAAAACCTCAGCACAAAGTGCAATGAGGATTTTGACTAAAGGCTAGCAAATTTAGTGAGCACCTAGCCTTGTAAAGCATCTCTAAAAATTATTAAGTCGGCTCTAAAATAGTAGGACCCTTACAGTCAGTATAGTATAATGTTCCGCTCTACTCAATCATTGATAGAAGCTCCTCCATATTTTTTCTGGAATGTTTGTGAGTGGGTTGGTTTCTTTTATTACATTTTCCCGGTAGTTTTTTTCAAATATGTCCAAGTCTTAAATCTCAAAATCTTTACCAAGACATTTCAATTCATATTCTTCTTCAGTTGCAACTCACAGCATTCCAAGTTATATGTTCTGCTAAGAAACGTCCAGTTGTCAACAAAACCAAAAAGAGATAATTTTTTTAAAATTGCCAGACGACTAGTTGCTGAGACACTTAAAAAGAGATTGCAAAAAAGGTCCTTTTGTGTTAAAAAGGAATGACACGCGATCAGTGTCAAAGACGTTCATCTGAAGGAGCCTTTAATGTTCTTACCTTGATGAAAAAAACTAGGTACCTTAAGACAAAATAACATATTTTGCATTTAATCAGTAATTGACCTCAACTCAGAACCCTCAAAAGGGATGTCTTTTCTTTTTTTTAAGAACCTCCAGCAGCAGCATCCCCTAAAAAGTGAAAGGAAGGCCGGGTACTTTTTTAAATATAAATTTTATAAAAGAAAAATTAATCTAAACATGAAAGTGTGCCAGGGCACACCGATGGATGGCTACCTTTTTTTTGTAATTTACCGCTGGCATATGTGAATATGATTAAAAATGACACGGGTCTATGTGTCTGCCTGTAGGGGAGAAAGATCCTCACACAGAGCATCCCTAAAAAATCGAAAAGCATCTTTTTCGAGAGTTTTTTGTTTTTGAATTTGTTTCAGGGGTAAAAAAGGAACGTGTCTTGTGTTTTTTGCTCTTGCTTTTGAAATGATGATCTTCGAAGACAGAGGCAGAGCGTACTTTCATGTGGCCTTTATTTATAGCATCTTCTGCTGGTTTTTTAAGACTCTGGCACGCGTATGGCAGCATCTTCCACTCGCTCTTGTCAAAGGAATTTTGTATAGGTTGTGCTTATCTTTTACCCCAGTGGCAAGTCATTATGGAAAGTGGGAAGTGGAAAGTGATCGTTTGTTGTGGTTATTTTTGTCACGGTCTTGGGAGGTGGATGGTTGGGGGGAGTTGACATCTTTAGAGTGTTCATTAGTCGCACATTTACATAGGCACATTGTTAGCATAACTTTCCGGGGAAAATCCTCCTCAGGAAGGGGATGCCGAAGCAGTTCGGTTTCGGGAGATTTTGTTTAAGTAACACAAGCTGTGTGTGTGTGTTTTTTTCTGGTGGGGTTCGGTACTTGGTTTGGTAAAAAACAGCCCGCTCGATCACTCCATCCACACATGCAACGTGGTGCAACGTGTGGCATTGTTGTGGAGTTTGGACGAGTGTCTTAATTGCTGTCACTCGTCATTTCCCCCCTCTCGGCCCAGGCATTGGTTTCGGCAGGGGGAATGGGGGATTAATGTGTTGCACACTTCATTTGACATTGAAGTGCCTGGTATGTCAGAGTGGGTTTGTCGTCTTACATCCACCCTCCCAACTGACGAACAACATCAGAAAAAACAAAACAGAAAACTTCACCTTCCCTCAGCAGGGTAATTTGCATTTGAAATGCATTTATATATACAGCTCCCCCGACCATCAGAAAATTGAGTCTATTTATTGGGGCACAGTGGTTCAAAAAAAATCAAAATTATTTTTTTTTTTGATTTTTTGGGTATTCCTATCGCCTAAACCAAAAATGAACAATGATCCAAAAATGTTGGGTGTTTCTTCATAATAAAAAAATGGCGACATGAAAAATCGCCCAAACATAAATTGGACAAAAAATAAACTGGACCCAAAAAATAAATGAAAAATCACCTCAAAAATGTTGATGCCCTGAATCTCAGGGTATTCAAAGCAAATTTTGACCAAAAAATGAAAAATGGTCCGAAAAAAATACAAAATAGCCCAAAACGGAAAATGAAATTACACCCAAAAATAAATGAAAAATTGTCTAAAAAATTAATTAAAATAACTGAAAAATCACCCCAAAAATGTTGATGGGTAGTCAAAAGATGAAAGTCACCCAAAACCAAAAGTGAGCAATCATCCAAAAATTGTGGGCAATTCGTCATAATTAAAAAATTCAGACATGAAAAATCGCCCAAAGCAAAATGTGGGCCAAAAAATGAAAAATGGTCCAAAAACAAATGAAAAATCACCCCAAAATTTGTTTGAAAAAAAAAAAATGGGCAAAAAATGCAAAGTGGCCCAAAACGGAAAATTCAATTATTTCCAAAAATAAATGAAAAATCATCAAATCAAAAATGAGAAATCGCCTTAAAAAAATTAATAATTTTTCTGAGAAAAGTTTTTCATATGAAAAATGAAAATCCAAAAAATTGGTTGGCCCAATTGGTGATATTTCATATTTGGTTTTAGGTGATTTTTTAATAATGACAAATCGCCCAAATAATGCCTAAATTTTGTTTGAGTTAAAAATGAATGATTTTTTTTGGTAATTTTTTGATAATTTTTTATGGGCCGATTTTTCGGGTACCCTGGAAAAATACCCACAAATATTGGGATATTGTAAATAGTAGTTATAAGTGTTAGTGATAAGTGTTAATTTAAGTTTTATATAAAAAAAAATGATGAGTAATTCCCTTTTTAGTAATTCGTATTTTGGGGGAAATTTTTTGATATATTATAGATTTAGTATAAGTGACATGTATGTATAACTACAACATATAAACGTTAGAATATATAGTACTAGAAAAATACTTTAAGTATGTTAGTAATAATGTAAGAATGACTAATGTTAGCTCTTAAGCGCATTTAAATATTGTATTAAGGACATCGAATTCAATAAAGCAAGCACAAATATTGGGGCGCATAGTGGTTTTAAAAAAATCGATTTTTTCATATCACGATGACCTGAATATCAGGGTATTCTAATCGCCTAAAACACCCATTCGTCATAATGAAAAATGGCGACATGAGAAATCGTCCAAAAAATGAATGAAAATTCGCCCAAAATAAAAATTGAGCAAAAAATGAACGAAAAATTAAATTACGCCCAAAAAGGAACTGAAAAATGACGGCATGAAAATTCACCGAAAAAATTTAATGAAAAATCGTCCAAAACATTGAGGGAAAGAAATGAAAAATGTCCCAAAAAAAATGAAAATGTAAAATCGGCCAAAAATTGGGTAACTTTTCATATGAAAAGTCACCCAAAATTTGATTAATTTTTCATATGAAAAGTCGTCCAAAAAGTGGGCTATTTTTCATGTGTAAAATCGACAAAATTGGGATAATTTTTCATACGAAATATTTGGTTTTGGGTGATTTTTCATAATAATTAATCGCCCAAATTACAAATATGATATATTGTCCAAAAATTATTAATGTGTGGGTTTTTTTTGTAACCTGAAAAAATATTTTTGTAGAACATTTTGCCCAGTTTATGTTTTAGGGGTATTTTTTTACACACTTGCAGAAAAGGCACCCAAAAGACCCCTATATTGAGGAGCTAGAGGGTTAAAGTGTTCAAAAAAATATTCCTCGTAGATTTTTAAGTAATAGTGCTGAACACATCCTATACTTAAAATTTAAGGATCACAAGATTTCCTATGTCGATTCATCATAAGAATGAACAAAAGAGGTGTTATTTACCATTATATACAAAAAGGTACCAAGAAGACTCATATATTGAGGAGATAGAGGGTTAAAATGTTTCTTGAAGTGTTTAAATAATATTGCTGAACACATCCTTTACTTCAAATGTAAGGATAACAAGGTTTCCCATGCCGATTCATCATAAGAATGTGCAACAGAAGGAAATATTGGCACTCCTCTAAAATGACCTCCATACGTAAATTTTCAAAACGCCGTTACAAGTATATTCCTTTTTCTAACACCTCTATCTGTAGGTCATTTTGGTATTTGTAGGTCTACTTTGGTTTTTAATTTATTTATAAAAATATTTCAATATTTCACAATTGTTTGAATTCCATATTCATAAAGATTAAAGATTATTTTTTTCTAAAATTTAAATTTTCGTTGAAGGTCCTTTAATATTTGATTTTGGGAATCACAACTGCTTATATTTTCATTCAAAGGTAATTATGATGGCTACAAATGTTCCAAATATCACTTTCAGATAGAAACAGGAACAACTTCCTAAAAAGTGAAAAAAAAAATATATTTTTTTTGAAAAAAAAAACATTTTATGGCGATACGAAAAAATCATACAAATTGAAAACAAATTGGAAAGGATTATTTTGTTCTATTTTTGAATAGCTAACATACTAATGAAGAAAACATGTCTATATGGAAAATATCTATGAATAAATGTGGAAGATATGACCGTTTTTGGAGATATCTGTTTTTGAAAAAGATTAATTTTGTTCTTCATCAGAAGAAAAAATAAAAAAAATGTATCGGAGATGTAATTTTTTTTGTGTGGACTCACGCATACTGATCCATAAAATTAACACAAATTTTTTATATTTGTTTTACTATAGGGTCCGCCATCCAACGTTTTTTTTTTCAACTATTCAACCGTTGGACTATTATTTGTGGGGTGCCCTCAGCAGCCATTTGAATGAAATTATTTTCCATTATTAACCGGAAGGATTGTACTTTCAAATAAAAAACGAAATTTGAGAAAATATTCAGTAGTTTTTTTTATAGCATTTTCAAAAAAAAGTTATTTTGCGGACCCTTATAATTTAAAAATTTTAACGACATTACAATATTTGCACTCTCATTTTGGGAATATATTTTTATTTTATATATATTTTCAATTAAAGATAATTATGATGGCTACAAATATTACACTCTCACGTAGAAACAGTGCTTTAGGAATAACTTCCAAAAAAAATTGAGATATTTTTTTTTTCAAAAAAAAAAAACACAATTTTTGCTGACACAAAAAAATATAAAAAAATAGAATAAAATTGAAAAAAAAATATTTCGGTTTATTTTTAAATAGCTAACATACTAACGAAGAATGTCTATATGTAAAAGATCTACGGATAAATGTAGAAGTTATGACCCTTATTGTAGAAGTAAGAGAATTTCAAAAAAAGAAAATTTTTACCAATTTTTTGCATAAATTGATTTAGTCATTCATGAAATTGGAAAAAATTTATTTGTTTTATATTTTAACGAAGGAAGCAATCTGTACGGGTAAATGATTTATGGAGAAGTGTAGAAGTCATGGGCCTTCTTTTATCAATTTGAGCATAAACTTTGTAAAAAAATAATTTAAGATTTTTACTAATTCTTTTGGATCTACATAACTTCTACGTTTATCTATAGATTTGCTTAAAAATAGGCCTTATTTTCTTCGTTAATGTGCTAGTTATTATAAATTAGTTAGTTATTATAAATTATTTATCTTTTCTGTGCTATTTAACCAAAATTAAAAAAATCATGATTAAAAAAAATTCCAATCTTACCAATTCAAAAATAATACAAAATTATTTTTATTTTTTTTTTGGTGCCATCAAAAAATTATTTTTTTCAATTTATTTATTTTTTTCAATTTATTGGAGACTGCTCCTAAATACTGTGAAATACTCCACATAATTACCCTTAGTTGAACTTTAGTTGTTATCGGACTTTTATTCCTAAAATGATATCCAAATATTAAAGGTACCTTTAACGAAAATTGAAATTTTAGTAAACAAATTTAAAACATATCTATAATTTTTTTAAATATAGTTTTCGAGTTTAAAAAGCCAAAATATAATAAAATTTAGTTTACATAAATTTTTTTGTTCATAAAAAATAAATAAGAAAAAATTTTAATAATTTTTAAAATTTTAAAAAATATATCCATATTTTTTTAGTATCGTTTTCTAGTTTAGAAAGCCAAATATAATAAAATTTATTTAAAAACACTGAAGGTGTATTTTTTTGTTTTTAAAAAATAAATTAGAAAAAATTTTAAATATTTTTTTTTTGTTATAAAAAAATAAATATAAAAATTTAATTTTTTAAGATTTGACAAGTTTTTGTAAAACTAGAAGCAAATTGGCATGCAATTAGAAAAAATACTTGTATCTCATACCATATACAAGTTAATTTTGGTTTAAATTTATCTAATGACAAAAATAGTTTATTTCCGATCCACACTGGTGTCTTTTTTCTAAATTTGAGTGTGATCGTTTCACATATTTGGTTTAGTGTAGACCAAGAGGAGGAAATCTTAAAATTGCCTCCCCCACACATATTTTCCCTTCGCAGCCACTGTGCCCGCCTGCCTGTGCGCTCGCTCGTCTGATGTTTAAGTTGTCGTACGCCGATGTCGCCTTCCAATGTTTATTATTTAATGGCTGTCATTTGATCGTGCCCACAGTTGTTACGATTAAAGAGCCACCGAAGGAAGAAACCACAAAAAAACACAACAAAAAGAAAAAAACATAAAAAAGTTTTATCAATAAACTGTGGAATATGGTTTCATATGTGTTTTCTAAGTTTTTATACAAATAAAAAATAACATTTTCTTGCCTCGTTCTTTGCTTCCGCGAGGGGAGTGATACAGAGTGAGAGAGATGGAGAATGAGATGCCTTGGAATAGTGGGGGAGGGGTGGCCATCAAAATGATCTATAGCGACACGTGCTGTACTAAAAGTGACAATTTTGTAATTTAATTCAAGTTCATTTTCACCACCATCAGATCCAGCCGGACTAAAAATAGTACCAATTAAGCTGACAATGCTTCAATAAAAAACAATACGTGTCAATAGAATGTATTCCGTGGGGAAATCATTCCTGGAAGTGCATGTGGAAAGTGTTTTGGTAAACCCTGAAAAAAATTGTGGTTTTCTGGAGCGGAAGTGATAGTTTTTTGTTCGATCTTCCAAATTGCACCACACTGACCGATAAAGATTTCGAAAAACAAAACTAAAAATAACTCTAAGTTCGTCCAAGTCAAATATTTTGTAGCCTAAACCATGGAACGCGGTTCGTAATGATATCTAAGATACTTTCTTATGCTTACCAGATTGACAGCTTAAATAGAGAGGCGTGGCTTGAGGCCAACTTTTAAATCGATGTTGTAACTAAATTGTACATTTTTGAATATTTCCATATTCTGTGCTCATTTTTAGAATTTTGTATATTTCATAAAACGAAATTTGTAAATTAGTGAAACTTAGGTTCATAAGATCAAAGAAAGATTTCATAGTATTAAAGAAAAATTCTTAAATATTATGAAATATGACATAACCAATAAAATATTTGTGTTATGAAATGTCTTCATAAATATAATGAAGGATTTCATAGTTTTTATGAAATGTTTCATAACTTACAACTACATATTTAATGTGTCGACTTTATTCGTTGAATGCTAGCAATTCTCAGTTGTCCTCTGTTAAATCTGACATAAGTATGAACCCTGATTTAAGTGAAAGACATATTCATTGCAAAGACTCTCGCAATGGTGGTGTGTGTTGATTGGTTAGTCAACGAGTCAGACCTTTTTTTCTTTTATTACTATTTATGAAACTCATTCATAAAATTAATGATGTTTCTTCATAAAATCTATAAAAATTTTCATAAATCATATTTTGAAAAATAATGATTGTTCAGATGAGGATGTAAGAGCCCATGGTATCACAATGGACCTCTTCTGGTCTAAGTGAGTCAGATGTTTAATTCCTTACTTGAGGCTTGCATGAGTTCTCAGGTCGAAAACCTGCTTGTTGTGAACAGAGTTCTGGGTCCAGAGCAGATGTTGTTTACGATAGTCTTGGCTTTCAACTTGTTGAGCACTAGGGGTGGGATAGTGCACGACTTTTTTGATTTTGATATGCTAGAACTGTTAATTTTGTGAGGTTCAGAAAATAAATAAATGACCCAAAAAATGGGGGTGGTGTGGTGAGTGTAAGTGGGTGCTCATCGGGGACAAAGGTGAGGGTAAAGTGGTAAAAATACACCAAAACTGCCTCGGAGTCATCCCCAGAGGAGTTAAATGTAAGACCGACCCCCCACTATCCAGCATCTAAACGAAAGGAGCCAGGACGTCCAAGTTTTCCATAAATGCGTCTTATAGTCGAAGATCGGTTGGGATTGCAACTGGGCGAAATCGGCCTAAAGGGAAATTTTTTTCCCTCACAAAGACTAAAAATACCCATAATAATCCCTAATATTATAGAGTATTTAAGCAAATTTATACACTCCATGAGAGTATTATGTCTTTGTGCATTTGTTTGTAACACCCAAAAGGAGGCGAGATAGACCCATTGTTAATTATACCGATCGAATTAGAATCACTTTTTGAATCGATTTAGCAATGTCTGTCCATCTATTGTTGTAATCAAATTACAGGTCACAATTATAGTCCGTTCTTAACAAAAATTGGCACAAGTATGTTTTGTGGATCAAGGACGAACGCTATTTAATTTGAAGCATATCGGTTCAGATTTAGATATAGCTCCTATACAAATGTCGGTTCAGATTTTCCAAATTTTTACTCTCTAGAAATCACATATTGTACCCGATTTTCTTTAAATTTGGCACAACATCTTATAATCCAACTAGAAACATCTATGCAGAAAGTGGGTAAGATCGGTTCAGATTTAGATATAACCCCCATACAAATGTCGCTCCCGATTTGACATTTTCCTCTCTACAAAACACATTTTCCTATTTTCTTTTAAGATTTTTTTGTCAAACACATACATTTAAAGAATACAAAAATCCTTCCTGTTTTCACTTTATTGTATTGTATTGAATTGTATTCGGATAGAAAGTGGAGTGTATCATATAGTCGGCCCCGCCCGACTTTAGCCTTTCCTTACTTGTTTTAAACATAGTTTTACGTATTTGTTCATAATGCGTGGACATTTTTATACCCTCCACCTCCAGTATGGGGGTATATTCACTTTGTCATTCCGTTTGTAACACCTTAAAATATTTATCGAAGACCCCATAAAGAATATATATTCTGGGTCGTGGTAAAATTCTAAGACGGTATAGCCATGTCCGTCTGTCTGTCTGTTGAAAGCACGATAGCGGCCGAACGAAATGAGCTAGGAGGTTTAAATTTGTCCTAAATATGTCTTATGGTTGCAGATCGGTTGGGATTGAAAGTGGGCGAAATCGGGCCAGAGGGAAAAATTTTTCCCTCACAAGGACTGAAAATAACCCTAATATTTAGAGTATTTCTGCATGGCTTTTGAACATATTAGCTTGTATTTACTTGATATTTGCAATTCGCATTCCCTTTGTAGCATAAAAGGGCACCATAGAGCGATTTTTATTTGTAGGGGGTGAAATGGGACGAAAAGGGATAAAAATAGTACCTATCAAACGACAACAGATAGAAACACGAAATTTGGCGTGTACATACCTCTAATAGAGTAGATACATAATATACAGAGCGCCCCGGTAGTCGAGTTGGTAACGTGCTCGGCTATCAGCGTGGGGTTCGTGGGTTCGATTCCCACCAGAGGCTCTGGTCTGTCGCTGCAATAACTAGCTACAATGGTTTTAGTCACCCCAGCTCAATTCCTGGACCCAAAATTAGAATATAAATTTACTTTGTATTGTAATTCATAATAAATAAATAAAATAAAAAAAAACATAATATACAAGTATTTTTTATAAATTTGTACTTTTAAGGGGTTAAATGGGGATAGAGGGATAAAAATAGTACCAACCTAACGGCTGCACCTAGAATAATGAAATTCGGTGTATACATTCCTCTGATGGCGTACACACATAAAATAAAGGGAATTTTCCAAATTCGTACTTTCAAGGGATTCAATGGGAGCAGAGGGATAAAAATGGTACCAACTAAAAGGCTACAGCTAGAATTATGAAATTTTCGAAAGTCGTACTTTTAAGGAGTAAAATGCGAAAAAGGGGATAAAAATGGTACCAACAAAATGGCCGCAGATAGTATCATGGAATTCGGAATTCCTCTGAGTGCATAGCCACGTAAAATTTTTTTTTCTTTTACGACAAAAAATGGTTGAATCATGAAGTTGTCTTATACTGCGTACGTGAGAGATAAGGCATTTTCAAAATGTATACTTTTGAATTTAAAATAGAATGGAAATACAACCAACCAAAGGACTGCAGCTGAAAATACACTCTCTATCCCCCAATATTTAGGGTATTTATGATTGCTGCCTTATAATTACTTTATGAATTGAAGTATTATTTCCATTATATATATATGTACATAGTATAAAAATACTGGTAGGTAGCCTTGGTTTATTAATTAAATTTCCGATTTTCATACAGTTGAAATTTGTTGCGGACATCCCTCTAATTGCATAAACACGTAAAATAGAGGGATTTTTCGAAATTCGTACTTTTAAGGGATATAACTGAAAAAGAGGGATAAAAATGGGACCTTCCAGCCCGCTGAAGTTGATATCATGAAATTCGGTGTATATATTAGGTGGTCTGACTATGAAGACTCGAAACAAAAAGGTTTTTTTTTCCAAATTTGTACATTAGGTCGGAGAATGGGGCGAATGGGGATATCTTTAAAAATTAAATCAAAATAATGCCGTCACTTTGTCTGTATCTGAAAATGCTTCTCCCTAATGGAGACTGACAATCGCCTAATATTTTCGGCATGTTCACTTTCACAATTACAGCATTGTATTTATTTATAGTAGTAGATTTTAAACAGTGCGCATAAGTAGACATTATAGTTTGAAATAGTAACACTAGTCAACAGTCAAAATGTACTCGGGATGCGATAATTTTTTCTGTGTAGATAACCTTGACATGAGCTCGAAAAACGCAATAAAATTTTTTTTTTCGTTTGGTTTTTTTTTTATTTTTTTTTTTTTTAATTTAAAAAATTTTTTTTTGGTTAATTTGTTTCGTCCGGCATAACTCGGGAACCACTAGCCCGATTTAATTGAATTAAATTTTAAAAAATTTAAAATTACAATTCCCTTAATCTGTTCAAATATTGTTTTCCTATACAAGCAACAGTTTCCAAGTTAAAAATGAATATATAAAGGAAAAAACTTATTTTTTGCCTAAAGATTTAAAATTTTTTTTTTAAAAATCCATAAAAAATCCAAAATGAAAAAAAATGTCAAATCTTATTACTTTTACGTAAAGTCACATAACCTATAAGCAAAATGAGACAAAGATCATGAAAATCGATGCACGCGTTTCGCTTTTATTCGCAATTGAGTAAAGGTATGAATTTCAAAAATTTGCTCGACATATGCACAACTTTGTCTATGGTAAGGTTTTTTCTTTTTTATTACAAAAAAATTAAAATTTGTTGGGTGACAAAAATATATGACTTTAAATTAAAAAACAATTCGATATATGTACAAGAAATTATCCTAAGGATATCAACATTAATTAATTATAAAAAAGTTTTAAAAAAATATATCTAAACACAAAAATAAAAACCTTCAAATTAAAAATAATTATGTGCTTTTGTCTTTCTTTTATATTGTTGTGGGTCTGTTTCTCTTATCAGGAACCAGATATAGTCCCCCATCATAGCTTCGTTCCAAAATCCTTGGTATCGGTGCTCAATTTCTTTCGTTTGCTGATGAAAACGCTCACCATGCTCGTCACTCACATCGCCCAGGTTGTCCGGAAAGAAGTCCAAGTGCGAGTGTAGAAAATGTATCTTAAGCGACATATTTGCTCTAATTTTTTTTATAATTTTGGAGTAGTTGTTCGACGATCTCTCTGTAATTTGAGCTTTTGTTGTTTCCAAGAAATCCGGAAACAATTTGCCGAAATGAGTTCCAAGCTGCAGCTTCATTTGGTGATAAAATGTGCTCAAACTGTTGGTCTTGCAACAACTTTTTAATTTGCGGACCGTCGAAAACGCCTTCCTTAATCTTTGCCGATGAAAGGTGAGGAAAAATGGTTTTTAAATAGGCGAACGCTTCGCCATCTTTGTTGATAGATTTCACGAAGTTTTTTATGAGTCCGAGCTTTATGTGAAGAGGTGGGAGAAAAACATTTTCCTTTTTTATGAGTGGTGTATATTTCACGTTGTCGCTGCCGGGGATGAAGTTAACTCTTTCTGTCCAACTCCTCCTGGTGTAATGATGTTGACGATCGCGGCTGTCCCAAAGGCAGAGAAAACAACAGTACTTTGTGAATCCACCTTGTAATCCACAAAGGATACCGATAACCTTAAGGTCGGCACAAACTTTCCAATCGTGCCTCTCATAGTTAAGGCACTTTAGTAGATTGTCCATGACTTCGTATGTTTCCTTGGTGTCAACGGCATGAGCAATTGGAATCGAAGGTTTCTCGTTGCCGTTGTGCAGTAAAATTGCTTTAAGGCTCTGCTTGTTGCTGTCGATGAAAAGACGCCACTCTCCTGGATCGTAAGAGTACCCGAGTTCACCAAATAATCCGGGAATGTCCTTACAAAAACAGATGTTGTCTTTTTTTGTGTAGTACCTTGCGTATGGTTCATGACGCTTCCTGTAGATTGTTGTCACCACACCAGGAGCCAAGAAACCGAACTGTTGCATGCGCGATGCATGCAACTCTGCATCTTCCTTGGAGAGTTTCAATTCTCTAACCCAATCGTTCAGTTCTGCTTGGGAACATAAGCGTTGACCTCCATGCAATGTATTTGTTGACTCGCATTCTGATGTGGTTTCTACTGTCTCCGGATCTGATGTTGGATGTATCGCCTCATTATTAGATGCCCATCTTGAAACGGACGGTTGCGGGTCCACTGGTTCTTCGGAAAATGGCACTGGAAAATTCACTGTTGAAACAGCAGCGTAAGTCCATCGTATATTTTTTCCCACGCCTGTTTTTTTGCTAAGACAGAAGTAGCAATCTGTTACATGGCAAAGCGGAGCTCTCCAAAGCATTGGCATGATGAGTCTCGGCTGTCGTCTGAAAGAATTTCAATAATAAGTTATATATGTTCTTGAATTTCGTAATCTACACTTACCTTGAGTCAGCTAGCTGTACGTAGCACCTTGGACATAGAGCACTTGTTGTCCACCGCTCATCTATGTTTGAGACCTTTAAATTGAAGCTCTCTTCAAATGAATCTCTCAATTTAGGTGAAAAACAACGCTTGTTTTTTTCAGAAACGTTTTCTCCGCACATGTAACAAAAATTACTTGGATTGGTATTGCATTCAAATCCTCGCGAACGTTTGCTCATTTTAACTATCGCGTTCGTCGACACTTGTTGAATGAGTAAAATCGATCAATGAAGACCTATTTATACTGTGTATTGTTTAGTATTTTACTGACAGGTACTTATAAATGGGTGTATATTTTTTTACGGTGGCTACATACCTGTTTCACCATGTGTGAGTCTTAAATTTTCCGAATAATGACCACCCTTAAATGTGGGTTGCATTTCTGTAAAAAAAATCATACAGGTAGCCAACGGAAAACCCAAATAATTAAAAAAGTCCCCTTTCCTTTTTTCCTTTTAATTGTTCACGCACATTTATTAGCGTTTATTACTTTGCTTACGCAATCATAAAAATTAAATAACCCTTTGTTTATTCCGTTTTGTTAATTCTGAGAATCAAAAAAAAAAAGAAAAAACCTTACCATAGACAAAGTTGTGCATATGTCGAGCAAATTTTTGAAATTCATACCTTTACTCAATTGCGAATAAAAGCGAAACGCGTGCATCGATTTTCATGATCTTTGTCTCATTTTGCTCATAGGTTATGTGACTTTACGTAAAAGTAATAAGATTTGACATTTTTTTCATTTTGGATTTTTTATGGATTTTATAAAAAAAAAAATTTTAATCTTTAGGCAAAAAATAAGTTTTTTCCTTTAAAAAGAGTGATTTTTTGAGGTTAGGATTTTCATGCATTAGTATTTGACAGATCACGTGGGATTTCAGACATGGTGTCAAAGAGAAAGATGCTCAGTATGCTTTGACATTTCATCATGAATCGTCTTACAAACGAACAACGCTTGCAAATTATTGAATTTTATTATCAAAATGCGTGCTCTGTTAAGAAAGTTCATTGCGCGCTTCCATTTTATGGTCAGTTTAATCGACCCACTGAAGCGGCTATTCGGGCTATTGAGACTAAATTTCGCTCCAAATTTACATTGTTGGACATTAAACCACCAACACGCTTACGTAGAGTGCGAACTGAAGAAAATATCGCAGCTGTATCGGCCAGTGTTAATGATGACCACCAATTTTCGATTCGTCGCCGTTCGCACCAATTGGGTCTCTGTTACTCAAAAACGTGGAAATGCCAAAATTGGACTAAGCGGATGGACCACCTAAGACGCAGCCGCGGTCAACATTTAAATGAAATTATCTTCAAAAAGTAAATGTCATGGACCAATCTAACGTTTCAAATAAAGAACCGATGAGATTTTGCAAATTTTATGCGTTTTTTTAAAAAAAAAGTTATCAAGCTCTTAAAAAATCACCCTTTATATTCATTTTTAACTTGGAAACTGTTGCTTGTATAGGAAAACAATATATGAACAGATTAAGGGAATTGTAATTTTAAATTTTTTAAAATTTAATTCAATTAAATCGGGCTAGTGGTTCCCGAGTTATGCCGGACGAAACAAATTAACCAAAAAAAAATTTTAAAATTTAAAAAAAAATAAATAAAAAAAAAAACCAAACAAAAAAAAAAAAATTTATTGCGTTTTTCGAGCTCATGTCAAGGTTATCTACACAGAAAAAATTATCGCATCCGGAGTACATGAAATTTTTTTCATTTTGTTGAGTAGTGTAATTAAATATAGTAATGTGCATAAACATATCACAATTTTCGTAATATGGTTCTGTACTTCTATGGCGACATCCTTTAATCTGCTGGTAATACTGTAGAATGCACTCCGTGGTGGAGGGTATATAAGATTCGGCCCGGCCGAACTTAACGCCTTCTTACTTGTTTATTTTTATACCCTCCACCTCCAGGATGGGGGTATACTAACTTTGACATTCCGTTTGTAACACCTTGAAATATTGACCTGAGACCCTATAAAGTATATATATTCTTGATCGTCATAAAATTCTAAGACGATCTAGCCATGTCCGTCCGTCCGTCCGTCTGTTGAAAGCACGCTAGCATCTAAACGAAAGGAGCTAGGACGTCCAAATTTTCCATAAATGCGTCTTATAGTCGTAGATCGGTTGGGTAGTCCTCACAAGGACTAAAAATACCCATAATAATCCCTACTATTTTAGCGTATTTAAGCATGTTTTTTGAATATGTCTGTTTATATTTGCTTGATATTTGGTATGCGTATTACCCTTATAGCAAAAAACTGCACCATAAAGTGATTCTTATTTGTAGGGGGTGAAATGGGGCAAAAAAGGGATAAAAATGGTACACATTAAACGACAACAGCTAGAAACACGAAATTCGGTGTGTACATTCCCCTAATTGAGTAGATACATGACATAAAAGTATTTTTTTCAAATTCGTACTTTTAAGGGGTAAAATGGGAAAAGAGGGATAAAAATGGTACCAACCTAACGGCTGTACCTAGAATAATGAAATTCGGTGTATACATTCCTCTGATTGCATAGACAAGTAAAATATACGGATTTTTCAAAATTCGTACTTTTTGGGGTTAATACGAAAAAATGGGATAAAAATAGTACCAATCAAATGACCGCAGCTAGAGTCATGAAATTCGGAGCATACATTCCTCTGACTGTGTACACACGCAAAATAAACTGATTGTTCGAAATTCGTACTTTTTGGGGACAAAATAGAAAAAGAGGATAAAAATAGTACCAACCAAATGACCGCAGCTAGAGTCATGAAATTCGAAGTATACATTCCTTTGACTACGTAGACATGAAAAATAAAAGTTTTTTCCAAATTCGTACTTTCAAGGGATACAATGGGTACGGAGGGATAAAAATGGTACCAACCAAACGGCTACACATGGAATAATGAAATTCGGTGTATGCATTCCTCTGATTGGGTACACACTTAAAATAAACAGGTTTTTCGAAATTAGTACATTTTGGGGTTAAAATAGAAAAAGGGGATACAAATAGTACCAACCAAATGACCGCAGCTAGAGTCATGCAATTCGGAGTATACATTCCTCTGATTGCGTAGGAATCGGAAAATAAACGAATTTTTCTAAATTCGTACTTTCAAGGGATACAATGGTACAGAGGGATAAAAATAGTACCAACTAAATGACTACAGCTAGAATGATGAAATTCTAATTGCGTAGAAACGTCAAGGGGGTAAAAATGGTACCAACCACATGGTCGCAGCTGGAATTATGGAATTCGGTGTATACATTCCTCTGCCTGCACAGACACGCAAGATAAAAAGTTTTTTTTTCCAAATTTGTTCCTTTTCTATTATGGCAAAAATTGGTTGAATCATGAAGTTTGGTTATTCTGCACTATGTACGTCTGATAATGAATTTTTTTTTGTACTTTTGGAATTAAAATAGAATGAAAATACAACCAACTGTAGCTCCCACTATCTGCCAATATTTATGGTATTTAAGCATTTTGAAAATATAAATATAAGAATATTTATTTTTTGATTTGAAATAAATAATGGTTTGAAATAAATAAAATATTATATTTATTTATAAAATTGTTTTTTCAATATTTGTATTTGTTTTGGTTTGCCTATATTAAAAAAATTATATTTTCCTGTAATATTACTGCACTTTATATAAAGTTCGGCCCGGCCGAACTTGACGCCGTTTTTACTTGTTTTTTGTATTACAGATTTTGAAAATTAAAAAAACGTAATTTCTTTTTTCGACTTTTTCGTGCTGTTTCTCACACATTTTAAAAGATTTTGCACTTTTGGCTGCACAAAATTGCACACTTGGAAGATGGGATATATTTAGTGCAAAAAGTCCGATTTTTTAGTTCCAAAACCCAATTTAGTCATTTTGGCCTCATTAACTTCTGAAAAATAGGTACGTAGATAGAAAGATGAGTAAATTTCCTTTATTCTCTTTGTAACAATCGGAGTTCATTTGCCGATACTATAATACATACGGAGGATACTTTTTGGACTGGGGATCGTTTACAACATTTTTGGTGCTTTATTAACTGTCCCTGGTTTTTATCTGTCCCAACTTTGTGATGGGCGCAGTTGCATATGACAGTGTTGGCGGATTGCGGTATTTCGAACTATTAATTAATTTATTTGTTATAATTTTTTGCTAAGCTTTGCTATCGAATAGCAAACACCTTCCAGGAGAATATACGAGTTCAAATTTCCTACGAAATAATTACCAAACATGGATAGTTCTGGAAGTCAGCTGGGACAAGCCTAAGATTTTAAAATTTTGGCAATATTACATAAGCATATACAAGCGAGTTCAAAACCTGCAACATCCTTTAGCTAAACTAAACCTTCTTTTTAATTTGGACTGTAAAATTAATGACCGAAGTCAAAAAGAGATCCCGCATCTGCTCGAAAAAGAATACCACGATGCCCTCTGTATTTATTGCAACATGTTAGATGTTGTAATTGTTCCTCATTTTCAAAAGTCCTCTTTAAAACGGCCGTGCAGATGTTTGAAATTCAAAGATAGCAAGATTTTTATACCCCCATCTCTAATGGAAACCCCTTCAATAAAATGTCTCTTTCAAAGAAACCCTATCGCAAAGCATTTAAGATGAGCCATAAACGAACATCTATCGCACAAAGATATGGGAATGATTCATCGAATGCAATGCAATGAAAAGACCAATCGACCAACTATTATTATCCTTTATATCCTTGCACAACTGGTCAATGCAATTAACAGTAGTCCACTCTTTTGGCTGGTGGTGGTGTTAAATTGAAAATTGTTTTTTTAACCCCCTTTTTCAGTTTTGCCGAGCTGGGCCTACACTCGCTCTTTCTCTCTCACGATCCAAAGTTACCTTTGTCGTCGTCCATCATCAACGGGATGGCTACGCATTCCACCCTTAACTCTATCGGCCATTGTTTACTTAACTGGACACTGGCTAACGCTGAATGGATGGACAGACTGCTGGACATAACGAACGTAATGTTAACGTCGTTATGCGCAACAATAACAACAACAGCTGGTCACTTCCATGTCGATACTCACGAACGATTAAAGGCTACAGTTACGCGCCAATATTCTTTGCAACTGTATTATTATGAGTCCGTGTGTGTCCTTATGCAGGACTAGGAGTGTGTTTGTGTGTGTGTGTGTATCTTATCGTGTCCCACAAAGATGGGTAACAATTACGCAAAATTTTGTGTGTGTGTGTGTGCGATAAAAACAATACACCATCGATCCCATCGTTACGTATAGGCCGAGTCACATAAAGGATACCGTCGGTGTGTCTGTCCTTATGGACGCACCACACCGCACCCATCATGAGTTGGCAAAGGATTTCCTTCCCGTAGAATGGATATTAATGGATTTTCGATACAACAACAACACCAACATCAAACGTTTGAGGAAAATTTCAATAATTTTCTTTTTCGCTGTCCATTTGTTATGATTGACGTTTCGTTCGTTTGTTCGTCCTTTCGTTCATCGGACGTTATGTTTTCCCTCTGCGCCCCCTCCAAATTTAATGAATCGTAAAGTATCTGCCGAATGCGAAATAATATCGTAAAGGTTTATGTTTGTTAATCATAAATAAAGGAAGGTAAAAGGAGGCCTGGAAGGAGAATTTAAGGAAGCCAGCCAGGATATACAGAAATTAACCTACACAGTTCATCGACATGTGATATTTTTGGAATTATGCTTTTTAGATGAATTTGCAAATTTTATTCACAAATCACGCCATCATTTAATTTATTCGTATGATTAAATGACTTGTCTTAAAAGAAGATGTCCATTGTGATACCACGGGTTTTTACGCTCCTCTTCGGAAAAACCGAGAGACTTACGAAAAACGTTGTCTTGCCAACGTCCAACCTGCAAAGAAAGCTGAAGCCAGAGCACAAATGTCTTTTAGCCATAACCGGACAGAGTCTCAGTCTCGTCCTCTGGTTACGTGTCACGTGTACGCAGTGCCCAGTCAATACTTAAATCTGAAAGTTTAGTTTAGCTAGGCTATTATGGCTTAAATAATTCCGCCATTTTTTTTAAATCTTAGAATGTCACAGTTTATTTGTAAATATTTCGAAGCAGATTTTAACTAGGAAATATTCCATGAAGTTTGATATTCGATATTAGAACTTCGGGTGACCTCACAAATTAATTTATAACAAACTAGCAGTACCCGCTGCTTCGCACGCGAAAAATCCAGTTATTTGTTAATTTTATCCGTTTCTGTTTTTGGATAGTATTTATTTAATTTTTTTGTGGATATAAATAAATCTAAAATAGTAATTTGGAAACCTCCTATTAGCTAGCACTCACACACAGTCAAAGGAATGTGCTTGTCGATATGCACTATTTTAGCTAAACTACTTCGTATGTATACTTTTTATAATTTTCTACCAAGTTTTGAATAAAAAAAAAATATATCCTCGATTTCATGTTTCTAGATTCAGCCAGCCAGTTTATAACTTTTTGCACTTCTTTCCCAAAAAGTACACATTTTGAAAAATCAAATAATATGTACTTTATTTGGTAACACATATATTCCTTGTTGTCCCGTATCCTCCTTTTAAGTCAAAATTTGGAAATATCCATTTACGTTTGTACGTAATTAAAGGATTGTACAGCATTTTTATCCCTTTTCGTCCCGCGCACCCCTTAAAAGTACAAATTTCGAAAAATCAAACTACAGATATCGAGAAATCCATTTATGTTGCAACTTGCAAGTCTACGTTGTCAGATAAATTAAAACACAAAATTCCACGACTATAGCTGAAATACTTTAGTTGGTACTATTTTTATTCTGCTCATTGTTTATAAGTACAAAATTCGAAAAATTCGTTAAGATTTGCGCTTCTCGTTGTCAGAGGAACTTACACACCACATTTCACGACTATAGCTCCAATACTTTAGTTGGTACTACTTTTATCCCTTGTAGCTCAAGCCCTAAACGAAAATTTCGAAAAAATCCATTTAGATTGCGCTTTACACACAGTTTACACTCCAAATTTTCCGACTATAGCTGCAATTCTTAAATTGGAACCCTTTTTGTCCCGCCTACCCCCTAAAAAGTACAAATTTCGAACAATCCAATTATACTGCGCTTCTACATGGTCAGAGGAATTTACATACCAAATTTCACAATTCTAGCTGTAATACTTTAGTTGGTACCATTTGTATCCCTTTTTGTCCCGCTCGCCCCTTAAAAGTACAGATTTCGAAAAATCCAACTTTACTGCGTTTCTATATGGTCAGAGGAATTTACATACCAAATTTCACGTTTCTAGCTGTAATATTTGAGTTGTTACCATTTTTATCCCTTTTTGTCTCGCTCGCCCCCTAAAAATACAAATTTCAAAAATTCCAATTTTACTGCGCTTCTATATGGTCAGAGGAATTTACATACCAAATTTCCCGTTTCTAGCTGTAGTATTTCAGTTGTTACCATTTTTATCCCTTTTTGTCCCGCTCGCCCCCTAAAAATACAAATTTTGATGAATCCAATTTTACTGCACTTCTACATGGTCAGAAGAACTTCCATATAAAATTTCACGATTCTAGCTGCAATACTTTAGTTGGTACCATTTTTATCCCTTTTTGTCCCCCCCAACCCCTAAAAGTACAAAATGCATTTATATTGCGCTTCTATGTGGTGAGAAGAATTTACATACCAAATTTCACGATTCTATCTACAATACTTTATTTGGTACCATTTTTATCCCTTTTTGTCCCGCTCACCCCTTATAAGTACAAATTTCGAAAAATCAATTTATATTGCAAGTCTACGTAGTCAGAGGAATGTAAATACCGATTTTCACGATTCTAGCTGCAATTCTTAAATCGGTACCATTTTTATTCCTTTTTGTCTCTTTCCTTCCTTAAAAGTACAAATTTCGAAAAATCCCTATTTGTAGCTCGTCTGCATGGCCATTGCAAGGACGAAGGTTCTATGTTTATCCCTTT
Organism: Polietes domitor; assembly: GCA_947397865.1. Lineage (NCBI taxonomy): Eukaryota > Metazoa > Arthropoda > Insecta > Diptera > Muscidae > Polietes > Polietes domitor. The sequence goes on from OX377622.1 coordinate 114,543,622, forward strand.
TTGGGCCATTTGACCCCCTAAAAGTACGAATTTTGTAAAACCCTTTCATAGTTGACGTCTACGTCATATTTGGGAACTACCCCGCAAATTTCATGACGCTGGCTTCAGGCGTTTGGTCTGGGGCTGGTCAATGATAAGTCTGTCAGTCAGTATCGCAAATTAATTAATGGCTTAAAAGATCGACACCCGTCACCACTGTCATATGCAACTCTGCCAGACGGACAGATCACATAGCACCAGAAATATTGTAAATGGTCACCAGGCCCAAAATTATCCTCTCTATAGCAGACAAATTTTGGATAACAGACGAGATACAGGAGAGCATTGTCAAAATTTAAAAAAAGAAAATCTATATGAATGCAATAGCAATGCAGAGTGATTTCCCACATTATGAGAAGCATACTACCATATGCTCTGGGTCCGGAACTCTGTTCACATCAAGCGTTTTTTCAATCTTGGAAGACCTGCGTAGACCAAATAATGTTAGTTGTGGTGTTAGTCAGAAAGTAAACTTCTGGCTCCAGACCAGAGACCACGGGCTTTTACACCGCTCATCGGATCCAATCTGTGCGACTCACGTAACACCTTTTTTACCCACGTCTATACTGGCCAAGCTCATGCTTTCAAAGAAAGCAGAACCCAGTGCCACTAAACGCCCATTGTCCATAGCTGGACAGAGAAGGTGTTAAATTCAAGAAGACAAATGGTCACGCGATTGAGAAGTCCCATTAGGACCTTGTGATGTAGAATTGATAGTCTCAAGGATGTGTTTGAAACGCGTGAAGTAGAGTTGTTAACTTCAGTCATCATTTCTGTTCCTCTGGAGTTTTCACGGTTTTCGAAGAGATCAAAATCATTATTGGTCGCGAGGGATCATTTCAGTCTGGGAATGATTCATCGAACGCAATGAAAAGACCAACCGACCAACTATTATTATCCTTTATATCTCATGTATTTGGACGGAAACTTTAGTAATCAATTCTTTTCCAGTTGCGCAGTTTTCGGAGAGCTCAGGATGATTGTTGGTCTGTAGGGAGTATTTCTGCCTCGTGTAGTGGGGTGATTACTCTAGCAATAAATTATATATATCTCTTGAGTTTTCGCGGAGTTCGAGAAGGGTATTGGTCGTGAAGTAGAGTGTTAATTCTAGTAATCACTTCGTTTCCTCTCGAGTTTTCCAAGACTGTATATTCACGTGTCAGTTGCTGGGACCTCCGAGACTTGTGAGGTAGAACATGAATATATTTTGTGACTTGGCTACCAAGTCTTTCCAAAAACTTGCCAAGTGGCCCAAGCTTTTAGAGAAAGCAGTATCCAGTGTCACTAAACGTCTATAAGCCACAGCTGCATAGATTGGGTATTCAACGCCCTTAATCTCCTGCTCGTTCTCGCAGCTCCTACAAAAGTCATTTGACTCGATTCCCAGACTATGGGCATGTGTACCTTTTACGCTGTGCCGCGAAAATACAGAAATCAATGCAGACAATTGAAATCCTTCCAGTGAACGATAGTAGATCGTCGTCTTTATATCACATTTTGGCCAGATCATACTCCCTGAAAGGTAATTTAAAAATAATTAAAATAGAACCGGCCATAGATGACTACAATTCCACATGGAATCAGAATTTTTCCAGAATAAGATTTAACGAACTTGACAATTTGAGAGTGATTTGAAAGTTATGAAGATATCCACTTCACGAATTTAGAGCTGATCTAATTTTTATTACATCAATCTGATTAGCCAAAAACTCTCATTACCAAAAACCTTCACTACTTATTTTTTTGATCCGTTTCTAATTATTTTTATAAAGGGATTGTAAAAAAATAAGTACTTCCACGCACGCTTACAAAAAGTTGAGAAATAAGTACTTCCACGCACGCTTACAAAAAGTTAAGTACTGGTTGGTAAGTATGTTGGTTGACGTTGTTGTGTGTTGTGGTTGGTGGTTTGAAAAAACACAGCAAAACATTTCTCGCAACTTCAAGTTATTACAACTTCATTATATTTCAAAATTTGTATGATGAACAACCACATCTCGGCAAGCGAACGTATTCACAAAAAATACAGTTTTGTTGTCGTAACGAAAGGTACGGAACAATAAGAAGAATGGGATTTTTTTCATTCTTCTTATTGTTATTGTTGTGTTGTTGTGTTGTTAAGATACCCAGCACAAACTCTCATTACCAAGTAATGTGGGGAATAATGCAAAACCAAAACCCTTCACTACTTATTTTTCGAATCCGTTTCTAATTATTTTTATAAAGGGATTGTAAAAATATAAGTACTTCCACGCACGCTTACAAAAAGTTGAGAAATAAGTACTTGCACGCACGCTTATGAAAAGTTAATTAATAAGTACTTCTAAACGAGTTGTAAAATAAGAGGCCTCAGGAAGATACAAAATAAGTCATTATTGATAACTAGCCAAATAATGTATTACCAATAATTGGCTTAATTAGTGATGAAAACAACTTTTATTTATTAAATTATATATTTTGTATCGACTTGTTAACGATCTGAATACAGAATTTAGGGCTGTTTTTCTTCAAGCCTGGATAACTAAGTTGCGATAACAACAGCACTGCTATTCTCTGACTCGCCACAAAAATGTACAAAATAAAATCTTAAGTTCTATGAAATTTAACTTACCAATAACTACTTTTTTAAGCCGTTACTAGGAGTTCATTATTTTATACTTCAAAATAATTCAGGGTGTAATGGGCTGTCATTACTAGGTAATGCAAATAATGAGGTGGCATTACCGACTTTTTGCTGGGATGTAAACTGAATCAAAACTGTCTCGCGATTGAAAAGCCATGTTGAAAGGGTCTCAATATAGAAGATATCACCTCATTAACAAAATTTCTCGAATATCTTCGGTATAGCACTCAACTTAGCTATCCTTCTTTATCCTTTACACGTCAATAAGACTTCCAGGCTTATGGAGGGCATTGATGAATGACTTCCTCCAAGCCGAAGGGAAATATACAAATCTGAATGAAGTATTAAAAATATTGTTAGTGGAAAAAATTATACTTGGCACCCCACCGGAGCCATCATCGGTGTATTCCAAACTCTCCCAGTGCTGGTTAAGTTCCCATCTTATGCCTCTGCAGTTTTCACATAAAATCAGACTCTGTACAAAGATTGAATAGAAGTGATCATTTTTGTGGGTACACCTTTATAAATTAGAGCGTTCCTGTATCGCAAGAAGGGTGTTAAGTGCCTCTTCGAAATCTATAAATAGCATGTATAGTAGGATGGGTCACGAAAATAAATTACAGCGGTCACCCCCCAGAAAAGAAGATTGGATTGTTTAATGATGATATGCAAAATATTTCGTCACTTGGTCAAGCCATCTGCGAGCTAAACGCTCCTGAAAACACCTTGCAGGTTGCATTTTTTTCTGAATTAATAGACCCTCGGATGCACTTTAAATATAAATTTTGATTCTTGTCTGAGAGAGAGATTTTGGAGATCATCATTAAACAATCCAAACTTTATTTTCGTGGGGTGACTGGAAATTGTTTTCCATTTGTATGGCCCGCGACCCAGCCTAATGTATAGGCGTGATTCCCATTCGGCGGACTGCTCGATGATTATACGAAGACTGTTTATATGGTCCAGTTAGGATTTGTTTGTACAAAAGCCATCCAGTTCCGATCTAAAATCAGGAACTATAATAAAATATGTATTAGAGCGTACCAGGTTACAAGTAAAAAAAAAAAGTTCGCCGTACACCTTCGAATATGAAGTATTATTGAAAGGTAGTTTCAAAAAAATTTTTTTTATTTTTTTATGCCGAACGTAGGGGTCGCGCTTTTACATTTTTCTATATAACTTCTGCATTTATAAACGGATTTTAAAGTGTGATACATCGATGTTTTTGTCCGATTTTTTTGTCTTTGAAGTCATTGAGCTCAAACATGATTCATGATTTTATGCGAGCTTTAATTTTCGATTATTAGAGTGGTACATTAGGGTAGTAGCAACTGAGAAATGATGGGTAAGTACCAGAAGGGGGTGCTTGAGCTCAATGACTTCAAAGACAAAAAAATCGGCCTCGTCGAGACAAAAACATCGATGTATCACACTTTAAAATCCGTTTATAAATACAAGTTATATAGAAAAATGTAAAAGCGCGACCCCTACGTTCGGCATAAAAAAATAAAAATTTTTTTTTTGAAACTACCTTTCAATAATACTTCATATTCGAAGGTGTACGGCGAACTTTTTTTTTGAGGTACGCCCTAATATGTATGTATAAGGTCAATTATTGACTGGTCTGGGTATGAGCATTAGAGCGTACCAGGTTACAAGTAAAAAAAAAGTTCGCCTTACACCTTCGAATATGAAGTATTATTGAAAGGTAGTTTCAAAAAAAATTTTTTTATTTTTTTTATGCCGAACGTAGGGGTCGCGCTTTTACATTTTTCTATATAACTTCTGCATTTATAAACGGATTTTAAAGTGTGATACATCGATGTTTTTGTATCGACGAGGCCGATTTTTTTGTCTTTGAAGTCATTGAGCTCAAGCATGATTCATGATTTTATGCGAGCTTTAATTTTCTGATATTAGAGTGGTACATTAGGGTAGTAGCAACTGAGATATGATGGGTAAGTACCAGAAGGGGGTGCTTGAGCTCAATGACTTCAAAGACAAAAAATCGGCCTCGTCGAGACAAAAACATCGATGTATCACACTTTAAAATCCGTTTATAAATGCAGAAGTTATATAGAAAAATGTAAAAGCGCGACCCCTACGTTCGGCATAAAAAAATAAAAAAAAAAATTTTGAAACTACCTTTCAATAATACTTCATATTCGAAGGTGTACGGCGAACTTTTTTTTTGAGGTACGCCCTAATGAGCATACCTCTCCAGTTAATATAGTCAGTAAGTTCACCTTTTGGGGATATTGATTATGATGCCTTCTTTTCGATATAAATAAAGTCATTCTGCCAAAATAACACAATGTGAGAAGTAATAGTTGCGCCGTTGTTGTGACATCAGCTTTGAGCATCTCTGGAGGTAGCTCCTACAGAGCTTTGTTGTTTTTCAGAGCGTTTATGGCATTTCAGATTTCTGTTGTGTTGATTAAGAAAAAATATTTTTTAAGAGTTCACATTTTTTTTTATAAAATTAGAAGGAATTTGCTTGGAAAAGTTACATTCGCATGTACAAAATGTTGTCATTAATTGTTTTTTAAACCATCTGAAGTTCGTAGCAATTTCCCAACAGCCTTCATTGTTGCCTTACCACATATAGAGCATGAACACAAAACTAAAACAAAAACTAAAATGTTTTCTTTTTTATATAAAAATAACCCCAAAAACCTATGGAAAATTGTTCCGGCTACTACTTTGCTTTTGAAACCGTTGTGAAAAGGGAAGGGGAATGCATGCACTGTGAGTGAAACATGAAACATGCAGCAGAGGAAAAACGTAGGCCAAAGGTTATCACGGTGACACAATGTGACGGAAGGCAAGAGAAAAAGGAACGAACGAACGAACAGCTGCATTTAACAACGACCGAATTTTATAGAGTTTAGAGTAGAATGAACTGGATATTGGGTTGAAATCAGAAAAAAATTTAACCAATATTTTGAAATTTATAAAAGTAAATTAAGAGCTGTAGATATTTTTGGGGAGATTATTTAGCCGTAGAAAAATACAAATATAAGTGAAGATCTTCATTTTTTGGTATATCTACGACGTATAGGCCGTTATAATCAATAACCAAGAAGAGTTTGTAAAAAACTATGTAATAACAATCTTAAATTAGCTTTAAGTGACAAAAAAATTCCAAATTAGATCTAAGGTTTTTATTTTGCTCAGGCGTCTACGTTCTTCATAATTTAGAAGTCCTTGTGAATGTTTCAATTTCTGATGTACCAATTAATCGCAAATATGACTAAAGTAGGAACGGAATTAGCTCTTTTATTTAACTATTAATAATAGTGAAGTCAAAGAATTGGTCTTTAATGATGTGAATAATTTTCTGAAAAATTACCACAATTATGACCAAAAAGCTAAATTTTTTAACATTTTGGTACAAATTTGATGTCATGTTCGTATTCAGCGCGCTGTAGTATTTCGAATTCATTTACTTGACATATAAAATATTTTGGGGCACTACAAAAAAATCAATTGCCGATTTTATTTAAATATTTTTTAGAGCTTAAGTATATATAGGGCTATCACACCCCAGTATTACTTTTTTTCTTACATTTATTTTTCCCAAAATTGAAGGTATTAATACCGTAAAAACTACAACTTGCTGAAAGAGAAACTTACTTTGAACAATAATTAAAATTTCTGAACTCCATGTGAAATAGTGATATAGGCTAAAATGCAGTAAAAAAAATTAAAGATAATTTAGTGAATTCATCATAAATTTAGTGATTTTTTTCTTAACATGTATGAAAATTTCATAAATAAAATAAAATGTTTCATACAACTTGTTCATAAACATTTCATAAAACAAAATTGTTAAATTGGTGATACTTAGTTTCATAAGACCAAAGAAAGATTTCATAGTAATAAAGAAACAATTCTTAAATATTATGAAATATGTCAGAATTAATAAAATATTTGTGTTATGAAATATCTTCATAAATTTAATGAAGGATTTCATAGCTTTTATGAAATGTTTCATAACTTACAACTACATTTTTAGTGTGTCGACTTTATTTGGTTGAATGCTAGCAATTCTCATTTGTCCTGATTTTGGCCAAAGACATACTCATTGCAAAGACTCTCGCAATAATTGTTTAGTTAACAAGTCAAACCTTTTTTGCTTATTTGTTTATATTGGAAACTTCATTATAAATTATAAATATTTAAGAAACATTTAAACATAAACTTAAAATTAATGAAGTTTCTTTAGAAAATGTATGAAATTTTTCATAAATCATATTATGAAAAAAAATGAATTTGTATGGCAAAATTCATTGAATAAATGAATAAGTAAGCCTCAATGCATACAAAAATACATTTTTAGGCCACGTGCTCAACTTTATTTTTATTTATTTTTTTTTGTGCACAGTAATTTCTTACGTTTACAAGGAAGAAGGCCCTTTATTTAGAAAATGTTTATACATATGTTAGAATGCTTCGACTTTTTTATTTTTACCGGATTTTTCGGGCCACCAAAAACGATTTAAAAAATCAATTTTCTCAATTTTTTTGGCGGCTGTTCCTAAATGTAAGTGAGTTGACCAACATTTGATGCTCTCACAATTAAGTTAACGTATAAGTCGATTTCTACTCCCAAAAGTATTAAAGAAATTTTAATAAAACCATAAAATATTATCCATAAAAATATACGGGTTCGAGTTTAGGACACCAAAATGTATCAGAAAATGTTATACACAGACATTGGATAAAATACAGTGTGTGACAAAGCAATGGAAACTTTTTATTATTAATTTAAATTTGTTTCAATTTAATTGTTTGCTACTTCTTTGTTTAGTTATAAAACTGTTATATCTTTTCGAGATATCTTTCTTCGACGCATTTCCATTTAATACAGACCAACTTTATTCTATTCTACCAAATAAAATTTGAAGAAAATGCTATCTTAAATTTAGCTTATTTCAGCCACGTTGGCAAAACAATGGAAACTTTTAAAATTCTGTTCCAGAGTTGATTTTTACAGACTTCTTCATTCTACTTTTCTATGCTTTATAACTTTTAACATAGTATATGTATTTTTCCATTCTTATATTCTTATTTTATTTTGATACAATAACTAGATAAATCAATATTAACTGTTTTACACGTTTTAACGCTTTTACACGTTTTCGTTTAAGTAAATAATGGCAAGAGTAAAATATTGTGAAGAATTCAAAACAAGAATAATAAATGATTTTAATGCTGGTCTAAAGCAGAATGAAATCTGTCTGAAATTTTCTATGAATAAATCAAAAATTCCAAAGATTATTAACAAATTTTGTGAAAGTGGTACGGTAGCCAGTCGTCATTTAGGCGGTAGGCCCCGCAGAACACCTCGAAGAAAGGATCATTTAATAGCAAGAGTGTTTAAAAATGTTCGAAATGCTGCCTAAGGAAATTATTAACAGTCTCAAACTGGCAGTAAGTGCTCGGACTGTGGGACGAAGAGCAGATGAGGCTGATCTTGAACAATATCGTATATAATATATATTGGTCTAGACATAAATATAAATTGGTCTAGACATAAATTGAATACTGTCCTCTTTTCAGATGAGTTAAAATGATGGAAGAGCTGTTGTACGACGACCAAGGGGGTGAAGGCTGGATCCAAAATATACAAATAAAACAGTTCAATCTGGCGGTGACAGTATAATGGTGTGTGGTGGCTTCTCTGCCCACGGAATGGGTCTAATTCATGTTGTAGAGGATACTCTAAATGGAATTGGAAATTATCTACAATTTAATTGACTCTATGCCTGGGCGATGTGAAGCAGTGCTTAAAAATAATGGATACCCCACAAAATATTGAAAGAAAAAATCAGTGATTTAATTTTAATTTTTGCGTAGTGAAAGTTTCCAATGTTTTGCCGATGATTTAAAACATCATCACTTTTTTAAATTTTTTTTCTGAAGTTAGTCTATTTTATGTTAATATTTTACTTTATTCCAAAGTACTTTAAACAAAGTATTCAATTGACAAATTAGTTTTTTATTTTCACAGGAAAATTATAGCGGTTGATCAATAAAATTATAGAAGTACATTATTTTTTTCCATTCTTTCCATTGTTTTGTCACACACTGTATATGTAAACTAGTGTTCAGTCCAGATCATCTTGTTTGATTTGCAGTGGCCAACAATTTGTTGTCCAATTTTACGAATCCGAACTTTCGAATAGGCAATAGAGAGTTGTGTCGTTATCGACGAAGATACTCCTTTGAATGTTGAGTTGAATACTTCAATGTTTCTAAAAAAACAAGAGTCCATCCATGATAGAAAAATGTATCCGATTTCATTCAGAACATCTGGGTAAATTTCACATTCGAAGCGAATTTCATATTTCAACTATCGATAACATTATTTTACTGGCATATAAATATGTACGTATATGTGTATGCAGACATTTTCCCTTTACCCCCAAAACATACCGATTTCTTGAACAAAGCAACGCTGTTTTTTGGTTAAAAATCACTAAGAAGATTAAACAAATTACTGCTCCCCTCAATTATGTATTTTGTGCAAAAACGAAAGTGAAGAAGGAAAACTAAACACACGTGCCACCCGAACAAAAAAAAAATAAAAAACAAAAGCCCGGTGAAAATTTCCACCAGCCAGGAAAGGAAACACAACGAAATTTTGGGTAAAAAATGTCCAAAAAAGAAATCCACCACCTTTCGGCCTTTGTATTTTGAGTTAATGCAAAAAGAATATCAAAACAAACACCCTCAACATTTCCCATATGACGGGCGAGCGAGCAACAACAACAATGGCAGCCTAAGAGGACTATGTGCTACACACATGCATACACTCACACATACATAAATACGATACATGCATTACGTAAGAGTTAAATGACACCAGTCAAAAACACTGAACACATACGAGTGTCCTCATGTGACGAGGATAAAGGATATGAACGGGGAAACAGCACCGCCACCACCACCACCATGGCCACCACCGCCTTCGCCATACACCCGACAACCGAAATCAACCCCTTTTCGGAAGCACCCGCAACTATTTTTTGTGCAAAAAACCACTCTCATACAAAAAAGTTCACTGTCCACTACCCATACACACAGTCACTCACAAATACACACATGTGTGTATGGATGGTTGGAATAACAATAAGCCTGGCCGGCGTCATTGTCATCATAATCATCGCCGTCATCATCATCATCCTTATCACCACCATGCTTATTCGCAACGCTGCGGCGACTATGTGTTCCTGGCCCAGCCCAACCCCTTTTATTTGTGCCTTCTACTCCTTTTGAGGATTGAACAACACCCCTTCAAGGCACTTCAGTCCTGTGTACAAAACACTGACATTGATTGCGCGCTGTAGGGTTGTCACCACTTGTAGGAGGAGGGCTTGGTGAAGCATTACCGATCGGAATCAAACCGGGGAATTTCAAGTGGTGTTGGTCTTCGAAGACCACGTTGATACCTTATGTTGGAAGGATGAAGAAAAAACTCAAATTTCAGCCGTTTCATCACTGTTGGCCTGTATCCCCTCAAAAGTCCCCCGTAACTACATCAATTAATAATTTCCGTTTTCCAAAAAAATATAAATTCTTTGATAAAATGTACATTTTTAAATAAAATTAAACTCCTCAAGATGCAGCATTCATCAGCCACCCTGTATTTGAGACAAATAAACAAACTTTAATATAAAATATAATTTAATTTTGAAAAAAAAAAAATATGTAAGTACAGGGTGCGGCTATAGTAACTATATGATTTGTTTTTTAAATAACTATTGAATGGAATGAAAAAAAAAACAAAAAAAATTATGATAAAAAGAAAGTTTATTTTATGCTATTTTTTACATTAATTATGAAAAATAATATCAGTTAAATGAGAACCGTTTTCTCTAACGCAAAAATGTGCTCTTTTTATGGCATTTTCCATAACTTTGTTGAGTGTTTCTTGTGGTATACGATCAATTTCTTCTTGAATGTTGTCCTTTAGTTGTAAAGATTTCTGATGAAGATTTTTGGGATTTTGGGATCCCCAAAATCTGTTGTTTTGTTTATTTACGAAACCGTTCAAGTGAAAATGCGCTTCGTCGGTCATAATTAAATTTGACAAAAAATTGTCATTTTGATCAACGAGATTTAAAAGTGCTCTAGCAAATTCCAAGCGCAATTGCGCAATTGTATAGCGTTCCATTTTTAAATATTCTCCCAAGTTTAATTTCTGAAATAGGAAAATATAGATATTTACTCAACACATGCTTGAAAAGAGTGATTTTTTTGAGGTTAGGATTTTCATGCATTAGTATTTGACAGATCACGTGGGATTTCAGACATGGTGTCAAAGAGAAAGATGCTCAGTATGCTTTGACATTTCATCATGAATAGACTTACTAACGAGCAACGCTTGCAAATCATTGAATTTTATTATCAAAATGCGTGCTCTGTTAAGAAAGTTCAGAAAGAAAGAAATTGTGTTCAGCGACGAAGCTCATTTTTGGCTCAATGGGTACGTAAATAGGCAGAATTGTCGATTTTGGAGTGAATATCAGCCAGAAGCATTGCAAGAGCTACCAATGCATCCAGAAAAAGTCACAGTTTGGTGCGGTTTATGTGCTGGTGGCATCATTGGACCGTACTTCTTCAAAGATGATGCGAATCGTAACGTAACTGTGAATGGTGAGCGCTACCGTGAGATGATATCCAACTTTTTTTTGCCCAAAATGGAAGAACTGAACTTGGTTGACATGTGGTTTCAACAAGATGGCGCTACATGCCACACAGCTCGCGATTCTATGGCCATTTTGAGGGAAAACTTCGGAGAACAATTCATCTCAAGAAATGGACCGGTAAGTTGGCCACCAAGATCATGCGATTTGACGCCTTTAGACTATTTTTTGTGGGGCTACGTCAAGTCTAAAGTCTACAGAAATAAGCCAGCAACTATTCCAGCTTTGGAAGACAACATTTCCGAAGAAATTCGGGCTATTCCGGCCGAAATGCTCGAAATAGTTGCCCAAAATTGGACTTTCCGAATGGACCACCTAAGACGCAGCCGCGGTCAACATTTAAATGAAATTATCTTCAAAAAGTAAATGTCATGGACCAATCTAACGTTTCAAATAAAGAACCGATGAGATTTTGCAAATTTTATGCGTTTTTTTTTAAAAAAAGTTATCAAGCTCTTAAAAAATCACCCGTTATGATGGCCATGTGTTCTTTGTTACTTGGTGTGATATCTTACCACTCTAAAATACACAGGTCCTAAGCGATCTTGGTAAAATGCAAAAAAAAAAAAAAAAAAAAACAAATATTATTCTAATGATTTATTTTATTTTTTTCCTATCAAATGACTGCATATTTCTTGTAAATACTCTGTAAATTTCAGAGTGTATTTACAGTAGTTTCTGATACATTAGCCAAAATGTAGAAATACCGTGGTATTTTTTTAATTATTTTTTTATTTCTTTAAAAAATAAATTTCAATAATAAAAACGCGTTCACCAAAATATGGAGCCCTTCGAAAATTTCTTTCCGAGGGCCTTAGTATGGAAATATTGACATGTTTCGATGGATGTCGGCACTGGTTGCCGTGGTTTTTTTTTTTTTGTTTGCGTTTGAAGAAAGTATATTTAATTTGTGAACACCTAACGTTTCTCTAATGATATTGCTATTACTATTTTTATACCCTCCACCCCCCATATTCACTTTGTCATTCCGTTTTTAACAGCTTGAAGCATTCATCGGAGACTACATAAAGTATATATATTCTGGGTCGTGGTAAAATTCTAAGACAATCTAGCCATGTCCGTCTGTTGAAAACACGATGGCGACATTTTGCCTAAATGTGTCTTATGGTTGCAGATCGCTTGGGATTGAAAGTGGGCAAAATCGGCCCGGAGGGAAAATTTTTTCCCTAACAAGGACAATATTTGGAATATTTAAGCATTTTATTAATATCTGATTTGTATGCACTTGAAATTTGTTGCGTACATTCCTCTTGTAGTCTAAAAGCACCAAAAAGTAAATAAAAGTTTAAGCGGGCGAAATGGGATAAAAATGGTACCAATGATACGACAATAGCTAGAAACATGAAATTTGGAATGAACATCCCTTTAATTGTGTAGGTACGCAAAATAGAGGGATTTTCCAAAATTCGTATTTTTAAGGGATAACATTGGATAAGAGGTATAAAAATAGTACCTACCAAACCGCTGAAGTTGAAATCATGAAATTTGGTATGTACATTCGTCTGACTGTGAAGATGCGAAATCAAAAGGATTTTGTCGACATTTGTACTTTTAGCCGGAAAATGGGGCGAATGGAGATACAAATGGTACCAACTCAACTATAATAATGAAATTCGGTGCGTACACTTATCTGACTGCTGTCACGCGAGTTATAAAGAGATCTTCCGATATTCGTATCATCAAGATCTAAATGGAATTAAATTTGGCTACAATCAAAGGCTGTAGCTAAAATCATGATATTCAGTATTTGCACTCGTCTGTCTACGGAGACGCGGGAAATAAGAGGATCGATTTTTTCTAAATTCGCACGCAAGATTTCTGACTAATAATTATATTAATATAGTTGAGGAATATTAATATTATTCCAATGAAGAATGTATGTAATGTCGACATTCTCTAATATGCCGATAATACTGTGGAATACACTCCGTGGTGGAGGGTATATAAGATTCGGCCCGTCCGAACTTAACGTCTTTTTACTTGTTATACCTCTATACTATTTTAATTCCAAAAGTACAAATTTTGAAAATCCATTATCAGACGTACATAGTGCAAAATAACCTAACTTCATGATTCAACCAATTTTTGGCGTAAAAGAAAATGTACGAATTTGGAAAAAAAAAACTTTTTATTTTGCGTGTCTATGCAGTCAGAGGAATGTATACACCGAATTCCATGACTCTAGCTGCGGTCATTAGATTGGTACTATTTTTATCCCCTTTTTCATTTTAACCCCAAAAAGTACGAATTTTGAAAAATCCGTGTATTTTACTTGTCTATGCAATCAGAGGAATGTATATACCGAATTTCATTATTCTAGGTACAGCCGTTTGGTTGGTACCATTTTTATCCCTCTATTCCCATTTTACCCCTTAAAAGTACGAATTTGGAAAAAATACTTTTATATTATGTATCTACTCAATTAGAGGAATGTACACACCGAATTTCGTGGTGCTAGCTGTTGTCGTTTAATATGTACCATTTTTATCCCTTTTTTCCCCATTTCACCCCCTACAAATAATAATCACTTTATGGTGCACGTTTTTGCTATAGGGGGAATGCGCATACCAAATATCAAGCAAATATAAACAGACATATTCAAAAAACATGCTTAAATACTCTAAAATATTAAGGTTTATTATGGGTATTTTTAGTCCTTGTGAGGGAAAAATTTTTCCCTTTGGGCCAATTTCGCCCCGTTTCAATCCCAGCCGATCTACGACTATAAGACGCATTTATGGAGAATTTGAACGTTCTTGCTCCTTTCGTTTAGATGCTAGCGTGCTTTCAACAGACGGACGGACGGACGCACATGGATAGAGCGTTTTTAGAGTTTAATGACGTTCAATAATATAGAGGATGGGTAATTTAAAATTTTAAATTAGACTCGTTGTGGATGTATTGGCTTCTCAATAGTCACGTGTGGGTGTTCTGAACTCCATATTCAGCAATTTTGCTTATTGACATCGCCACCGAGATGAAAATGAGCTTCATGGAGGTTGAACTGAAGGCCGATCTCTTCTCCAAAATTTTCCACATAAGTTTCTTACAGTTTGCGTTAAAGACTCACTACTTTGGAAGTAAGTTTTTAATATATCCCAAATTTGTTCGAGCGTATAGCGTCCCATTTATTCTACCTTTCAAAGTCAAAGTAATACATAGTTCAAATTTAAAATTTTAAATGACTCACCCTATCTTTATAGGGTCTCTAAATATTCCAATATTTCGTAAAAGACTCGGAAAGGAATCGGAGAAAGATTTAGCTATTTCCTAATAGATTAAAGTCCAAACCAAATTATTCTGAAAAAAAAAATCAGTGAATTTTATGATGTTTTTTCTTGACCATCAAAAATTGGGAATTTTGAAAATATTCATCTTTAAATATTAAATATATAAAAATTAATTAAAAATATTTTTTAAGATTTAGAAAAATACCAAAATTTGTACCACTCCTCAGCTACGCAGAAATTTTTAAAATATTCAATTCTGTCTAAAAATTTATTTTTGAAAAATATTTTTCTTCAACTATGTACTCACGAACGAAACTAAAAAATTTATTTATTTCAAATACAAAATCTCCCATTCTCTGGAACCCAAGAGATCTCTACGAAATTTTCTTGGTTGGGCTAATACCATTCAAACTATAGCAGAAAAATTAAATTCGAAGCAAGTGGGTTTTTTGATTTTTATTCATGAAATCACTACAGATCAATGATATCCATTTTTTATCCCAGCGATTGAATGATATAGAGGTGAACGACAAATCCTTTATTTTCGAATGACCAGTTTATGAAAGGAATAGGACGATAAAATCGAACTGTCCGCATTAATTTCTGTTTTACATCTGGATCTGGAGCTGTGATCTTGAGTCAAATGACTTTTGTAAAATTTGGAGGACGATTAGATGTTCAAAGGACCTCTTCCCTCACAAAGTGTCTGCAGGCTCTGAATGTTGAAATACCTGTCATCCCATCGCATTGATCTGGCGGCAAACATGAGAATGAAAGATGCTGTGCAAAAATCCACCTCCTGACCGTTACAAACTCGCTTAATGGTGGGTGATGTTGGGCAGCTGTCCATCGTTTGTGCTGAACATGAGCCGCAGGAAAACTGTTTCAAAAATTGGCTAAAATTTACAAAAAATTTTAAATCCTTTTTTGACGGTTAGACATTGTCGTGATGGCACATGCTGAAAGTGTGCGCTGCGCGTTCGCCTTAGAACGTTTATCCTTTCATCCTTTCGTTAGTCGTGTTCAACCCTATAATCAATAAAACATCAGTCATTTTTTGCAGTTCATGTTCTTCCTCCCTCTGCCAGGCCAGGCATCCTACAAAAAAAGCAACAATTAACCACGCACGAGTTGCGATTTTTTTCCTGTGCTGTTGCGTTATTTGTACTCATTTGTTGTTGTCTTCGAATCCGTGTGTGTGAGAGAGAGTGTGTGTGCATGCGTGTAGGTCCTTTTGTTATCCTGTCAGTGGGTCTATTTTCACTGGCGTATCTGCTTTGTTCGTTGAGTCGCTGCAGAAAAATGTTTTTTTGGGTGAAAATGTATCTATTTTTGTGTAAATTTTTGCCGAGTTTAAAAAAACCCTTAATTTTTGGCACTAAAAGGATTCAAAGCGTGCCTTGTGCGTGTAGGCTGTGTGTGTTGGGTGAGTTGTGAGTTTAGAATTTCAAAATGTTTTCAGTGCGAATTTGTAGTTTTTTCAACCCATTTTTTAAGAGGTTTTCCTCCTCTCGTAAACAACGTTTGTCGTGTGTCTGTCCGTCCGTCTCCCTGCATCCTTTCGGTTTTATTTGTTGTGGCCCATAACGGGGTAATTCGCTCGTCCATTCTGGTGGCGTGCGTAATGGGTTCATTTCATATCCTTCTTTTTTGCAGACATCCTTCCCTCTTTTATCGTCCTCGTCATCATCGTTCTCGTCCTCGCCATCATCATCAGCAACAACAATGTTGTGTCGTTATTATCATTGTGTCATCATTGCTGTTGGCCGTGGTTGTTGTTGCTATTGCTGTAGTTATATTATTATTATTATTATTTGTTGTTACTGATTGTGTTCGTAACATCGGAGGCAGTGATTATCCTTTTGATTTGTCCTGTTCCCATTGTTATTATCGCTGTGCATTGATTTCAATTGATGCTTTAATTTGTCGCGCATGTGTGTGAATTTTGATTTTATTTCGGGGATTTTTCTATAGATTTTTTACGTCTATTTTTTGGGAGAATTTTTAAAAAAAAAGTTGTGAATTGAATTGTGATTTGAGTGGTGGTGGTTTTTGGTTTAGGGGGTTTCTATTTCGCCAAGCAGGTGTGTGTGTATTGGGAGCGTTTTGTGCTGCGAAATTTTAAAGTGAACGGAAATTGAAAGCAGAACGCAATTTAATTCACTGTCCATTATAGGGTTGGCAATGCATAGCCCTGTCAAGCAACTTCTGTAGACGTATAAGGGTTATTCAAAATATGGTCAGTTGTGAGTAAACCACAACACCAAGGTTTCCATTCTTTATCTATATATACATAATTTTTTAAAAGATTAATTGACAAACCCCCAATAAACGCGTACTAACGAAGACATTTTCAACAAGTAAGGAAAGGCTAAAGTCGGGCGGGGCCGACTATATAATACCCTACACCACTCCCTGCGTATGTACCTCACTTTGATTACTAAACCCAGGTATTTCATGGGGGCAATTTTATGTAGTTCATATAAATTATACAGTTACTATAAATTCATCTTTAGTCAAAGTCAATGAGTATGGTAAATAATAAAGTAATTGATCCAGCAGATATTCCGAGTACAGTAAATATAATATGATATGGAAAAATTGATCTAGATCCAATGATAAATACAGATTATACAGCGGTAATAGGATGAATCGGACGGACATTTGAAGGGGGACTATAACAACAATTGAGGTCTGTGCCAAAACATGCGCCTATATTTCTCATTCACGGTAGGTATTCCTAGTTGAAACATATAATGATCTGCAAAATTTGATGAAGATCCGACGTAAGATGAAGTTTCTAGAGCTGTAATAGAGCAGAATGGGGCCCCATTTGGGTTATATCAAAGTATGGACATATGGACATCTCCCCAAGAAATATGGAAAGGCTAAAGACGGACGGACTTTCTATCTCATTACAATTCAATTCGTTAAAAAGTGAAATCGGGAAGGATATTTGCATCCTGTAGATGTATGTGTTTGACAAAAAAATTTAAATCGGAAAGGACATTTGTATGGGGGTATATTGAAACCTGGAACGATGTGACCCGCTTTCACCATGTATGTTTATTGACGAAATATAATATGTAAAGTATGGCCAAAATCGGTTTAACATTTGGGGGCAACATTTGTATGAGGGCTATATCTAAATCTGAACCGATCTTACCCACTTTTATGTTTATAGGGTAAATATAATATGTAAAGTTTGGCCAAAATCGGATAAACATTCGGGAGCAACATTTATATGAGGGTTATATCTAAATCTGAACCGATCTTACCCACTTTCACCATAGGTGTTTCTAGTTCGATTATAAAATGTTGTGCCAATTTCGGGTACAGTATGTGGATTTTAGAGCGGAAAAAGTCAAATCGGGAGCGACATTTGTATGTGGGCTATATCTAAATCTGTACCTATCATACCCATTATAAGATGTTGTGCCAAATTTAAAGAAAATCGGGTACAATATGTGGTTTCTAAAGCGGAAAAAGTGAAATCGGGAGCGACATTTGTATTGGGGATATATCTAAATCTGAACCGATCTTACCCAATTTTTGCATACGTGTTTCTAGTTGGATTATAAGATGTTCTGCCAATTTTAAAGAAAATCGGCTACAATATGTGGTTTCTAAAGCGGAAAAAGTGAAATAGGGAGCGACATTTGTATGGGGGCTATATCTAAATCTGAACCGATCTTACCCAATTTTTGCATACGTGTTTCTAGTTGCATTATAAGATGTTCTGCCAAATTTAAAGAAAATCGGGTACAATATGTCGTTTCTAGAGCAGAAAATGTCAAATCGGGAGCGACATTTGTATGGGGGCTATATCTAAATCTGAACCGATTTTATCCAATTTTTGCGTACGTGTTTCTAGTTCGATTATAAGATGTTCTGCAAAATTTAAACAAAATCGGGTACAAAATGTCGTTTGTAGGGCGGAAAATGTCAAATCGGGAGCGACATTTGTATGGGGGCTATATCTAAATCTGAACCGATCTTACCCAATTTCTGCATACGTGTTGCTAGTTGCATTATAAGATGTTCTGTCAAATTTAAAAAAAATCGGGTACAATATGTCGTTTCTAGAGCAGAAAATGTCAAATCGGGAGCGACATTTGTATGGGGGCTATATCTAAATCTGAACCGATCTTACCCAATTTTTGCATAGGTGTTTCTAGTTGGATTAAAAGATGTTCTGCAAAATTTAAAGAAAACCGGGTACAATATGTCGTTTCTAGAACGGAAAATGTCAAATCGGGAGCGACATTTGTATGGAGGCTATATCTAACTCTGAACCGATCTTACCCAATTTTTGCATAGGTGTTTCTAGTTGGATTATAAGATGTTGTACCAAATTTAAAGAAAATCGGGTACAATATGTGGTTTCTGGAGCGGAAAATGTAAAATCGGGACCGACATTTGTATGGGGGCTATATCTAAATCTGAACCGATTTCCTCCAAATTCAATACCGATGGTCCTTGGCCAGAAAAAATAACTTCTACCAAGTTTCATGGCAATCGGACAACAATTGCGACCTGTAGAGTGCGAACAAGCTTAGATGGACAGCAGACGGACGGACGGACGGACGGACGGACGGACGGACGGACGGACGGACGGACGGACAGACAGACATCGTTAAATCGACTCAGATGGTGATTCTAAGCCGATCGGTATACTTAAAGGTGGGTCTAGCTCGATTATTTCTTGGTGTTACAAACATTTGGCGCGAAACTAACTTATAATACCCTAGACCACGAAGTGGTGTAGGGTATAAAAATCGAACGTTTAGGAAATAAACACAATACGGTATGAAAATAGTACCTTCTCCGAAAATTAAGGGCTGACAATTATGCAATTGAACAACAAGATTATTTAAGGTAAGTGACGGCTAAGTAGCATAATAAGAAATTATAACCTTGGATAACTGGAAAAGTAAAGACACAATTTATGGTATACAAATGGAACCCGAAAGCATGAAAAGAAAATCGAGACAAGATATTTTCACAAGATATCGACCTGGTGCGTAGATTGAAATTTGGCACGTACATTTGCGGGTAATATAGAGTTTACCGTAGCTCAAAATAATACAGCGTCATCAGATTTTAATAATATCATCTGAAATGTTTTTTCCGAATCAGTATGAATGTCCTTCTGGTTCAAGGACTCCAAAAAATAATATTAATCCTTGAATGAGGATATTAATTTTTTCTTTTCTTTTGTATTTTAGCTTATTTTATTTTCTACAAAATATCCAAAGAATGGCTTGACCATAGGTTTAGAAATAACCATTTCAGCACGGCAAAGTTTTAGATTTTACGGTATTCACACCTGCGATTTGGCGAAAA
>OX377622.1:114563794-114776193 GCA_947397865.1 Polietes domitor
CATCAAATAAAAATCCCCACAATTCCTAAAACGGGGAAAATAAATCCCCAAAATATCACAAAAATTTTTTTTTTTTTTTTTAAATAATGGAAAATCATTTATTTAAAATCCCACAATTCCTAAAATGGGGAAAATAAATCCCCTAAAAAATTACAACAATTTGATTTTTTAGAAATTTTTTTGGAAAATCCTTTATTTAAATCCCACAATTCCTAAAACGGGGAAAATAAATCCAAAAAAATGAGAAAAATATTTAAAATCTTTTACTTAAAATCCTCTTCTTAAGAGGACATACAAATTGTATGAAATGAAAGACTTCGTAGAAAATTCCCACAATTCCTAAAACGGGGAAAATTAATCTAAAAAAAATCACAAAAATTAGTTTTTTTTTTAGAAAAATTATTGGAAAATCCCTTTATTTAAAACCCATAATTCATAAAACAAAATCTCCCAAAAAATTACAAAAATTTTTTTGTTTTTAGAAAAATTAATGGAAAATCCTTTACATTAATCCCAAAATTCCTAAAATGGTGAAAATAAATCCCCAAAAAAAAAGTTTTTTTTGAAAAATTATTGGAAATCCTTTAGTTAAATCCCACAATTCCTAAAACGGGAAAATAAATCCCAACAAAATTGCAAAAAACTTTTAGAAAAATTAAAAACGGGGAAATAAATCGCCAAAAAATCACAAAAAATTGAGTTTTGTAGAAAATTCTTTATTTAAATCAAAAAATTTCTAAAACGGGGAACATAAATCCCCCCAAAAAATCACAAAATTTTGAGTTTTTTAGAAAAATTATTGGAAAATCCTTTACTTAAAATCGACATACAAATTGTATGAATTGAAAGACGGATGGTTGACTGCGTCATCATCAATGAAAGATTTCATAGAAAATGCCCACAATTCTAAAACGGGGAAAGTAAATAAAGAAAAACAAAAATTTTTTAGATTTTTTTAGAAAAATTATTGGAAAATCCTTTATTTAAATCCCACAATTCCTAAATGGGGAAAATAAATCACAAAAATTTGCATTTTTTTAGAAAAATTATTGGAAAATCCTTTATTTAAATCCCAAAATTCCTACAACGGTGAAAATATATCTCAAAAAAATCACATAAATATGATTTTTTGGAAAAATTATTGGAAAATCCTTTATTTAAATCCCAAAATTCCTAAAACGGGGAAAAGAAATCCCAAAAAAAAATCAAAAAAAACTTTTAGAAAAATTATTGGAAAATCCTTTACTTAAAATCGTCTACCCAAAAGGACATAAAAATTGTATGAAATGAAAGACTTCGTAGAAAATTCCCACAATTCCTAAAACGGGGAACATAAATAAAGAAAAAAAATTTATATTTTTAGAAAAATTATTGGAAATCCTTTATTTAAATCCCAAAATTCCTATAACGGTGAAAATAAATCACAAAAATTTGAGTTTTTTTAAAAAAATATTGGAAAATCTTTTACTTAAATCCCATAATTCCTAAAACGGGGAAAAAAAACAAAAAAAATACAAAAACTTTTAGAAAAATTATTGGAAAATACTTTACTTAAAACCGACTACCCAAAAGGACACACAAATTGTTCGAATTGAAAGTCGAAGGTTGACTGCGTCAGCATCAAAGAAAGAGCTCATATAAAAATCCAACAATTCCTAAAACGGGGGAAATAAATCCCCCCAAAAAATACAAAAAATTGATTTTTTTTAGAAAAATTATTGCAAAATCCTTTATTTAAATCCCAAAATTCCTAAAGCGGGGAAAATAAATCCTAAAAATCACAAAATTATCATCAATGAATGGCCTCATATAAAAATCCCACAATTCATAAAACGGCTAAAAATTCCGCCCCAAAAAATCACAAAAATTTGATTTTTTTAGAAAAATTATTGGAAAAACCAAAACCGCCCACCCCCAATACAAATTGTATGAATTGAAATGAAGCTTTGGACATTTTGAGAAGTCCACAATCGTGAATTGATTAAACTCAGATGTAGTGAACAACATCTTCAATGAAGTGAATGAATATCATATTTGATTTAGTCAGTTGGTTCCCTAAGTATCAGTTATTCCTTGAATAAAGGATCATATAAAAATCTCAGAATTCATAAAACGGGTAAAATAAATCCCCCCGAAAAAATCACAAAAATTTGATTTTTTTAGAAAAATTATTGAAAATTCTTTGCTTAAAACCGTCTAGCTAAAAAGACATAAACTTTGTATAAATTGAAATGAAGCTATCAAAATGTCGACAAGTCCATAATTATGAATTGATTAATCTCAGAAAGAGTTGTAGGATACCTTCAAGAAAGTGAATGCATATCATCTCCGATTTAGTCAATGGGGTCCCTTAGTAGCATTTGCTTCTGTGTATCATGACTTCTTACTTCTACTTTCAAAATTTCCTTAGTATTACCTTTTTTCTCTACCCAACTTCAATAACAAATAAGTCGGTTGAACAAAAATATCATAATTTTCAATATTAAATAAGCCCCCCCCCCGCCTTCCAACTTTGCATTTGTACTCCTTCATTAATTCTTTAGATGTTTATACTCCGCCAACAAAAAAGAACAGAGAAAGAGAAAATAACAGGACGAAGTGTAGGTTTTTGCTTAAAATGTGAATTAAGAGTTTTTAACTCATAAAAATGGTGGAATTTTAATGGAAAAATGCCGCCAAAAGAAAAAAATAACAAATGTTCATTCATTTCGCATCTCCTCCACCTCCCACAGCACCCTCTCTTGCCCACACTCTATTTCGGTGGAAATTTTTTGCGGCACTGAACAATGGAAAGTTTTAACATTTTGGAAAGGATATCTAAATGCGTCCAAATCGAGGCTAATGCTGCTCCCACTGCTCGCTGAGGCTTCTGGTGCTGACGCAGTTGATTTGGGTGTTTTGGACGAGGGTCTCCATGGAAGTCAGTGTCAGGATGAAATTAAAATAAAATAGAATTAATAGTGAGAGAGAGAAGTTTAACAAATGGGCACCTAAGGCACCCAATTCCATCATAATATCTTAGAAGTGAAACTAATTTAGAACTCATTGCCGGGAATTATTGAAAATGGTAATGAAGTTAGTAATGCCGATCTACATTTGACAAAAATTTGAAACCGCCTGCTTTAATAGTGAATAATAATTTGATTTTGATTTTGGATAATAACTAAAGCCACTTAAAATAAATTATGTATATTTATTATTGATCTCCTGGTTAAATTAATTTATATATATTTTTTAAATTTTCCTACTCCATACTGTTGCTATTCATAATTTATTGTACTTTTTTAAGCCACTATTAATGTAGATGTAGGGTTTTTATTTACCATCTTTAAAACGTATTTGTTACTACAAATAAGTTTTAATTCAAATAAATATTCATCTATCTGTAGAAAATGGTCTTATATTTTTGTTTTTCGTAAATTAAAATTTTTATTATTCTTTGTTAATTCTACTTAGATTTTTTTCCAAGACATTATCTGAGAAAAATAATATGAAGTCCCATATCATTTTTGTTGTGTTCTTAAACCTTCAGCTTGGCCCTCGTAGATGTCAACTGCTAACTAATGCTTACGGGTAAAAGCAAAACATAAATTGAATATAACGAAATGACGTGAAATGAAAAAAATCGGCCAGCATTGACCTCAGAGTACCCTCTTAGTACGAATTCAATTTTTTAAGTCCACTTAAAAATCATGTTTAGAAAAAGAGTTGGGCTCTAATTTCATATCGTGCGTCCATAAAAAATTATACTGTTCTAAGTCGCCTCTCCAACGTTTGGTGTTCAAATTCGAGACAATCAGTTCGTTAACTAATCAGCCAACACCAGAACGTTAAAGCAATGCTGGATCGGCCGAGAATGACTGAATATTGGGACGAGAATATGACGTGCGACTTGCATTGGACTCTAATGTGCGAAACAGATCTCAATCAATAGTTCAGTTCTCTTTTGATTGCATGTAATGGACATTAATTGTTAAAAATTAGTACCTATGTTCATGTATAAAACAAGGGAATATAAAGAGAATAAATAAGAAAATCATATCGTTTTCATTAATGTATTGTCCTAAAAGACATATTTTTAAATTTTTCCTAATGAAATTTGGTACATGGCCTAATAAGTTGGTCCAATAATTGGGCAGATTGATTTTAGATTTTGATAAAGCTATGAACGTATGAATGAATATGAATATCTCATAAAAAAATCATAAAAAATGTGTGCCGGAGACCTCAAAATTTATTTTTTTGTTTATTGCGGAATACTGATTCCTAAAATCAACACAAGAAATATTTTTTTAATGTTTGTAGAACCATTTGGTTTTTTGTTGGCACGAACAAACCAACAAACCCACAAACAATAAAAAACTTGCAAAACTTAAAGAGAAAATCGTTTTTTTATTTTTTTGGCACTATAATATTTTGCGTAAATTATTATACCCTCCACCTCCAGGATGGGGGTATACTAACTTTGTCATTCCGTTTGTAACACCTTGAAATATCGACCTGAGACCCTATAAAGTATATATATTCTTGATCGTCATAAAATTCTAAGACGATCTAGCCATGTCCGTCCGTCTGTTGAAAGCACGCTAGCATCTAAACGAAAGGAGCTAGAACGTTCAAGTTTTCCATAAATGTAGTCGTAGATCGGTTGGGATTGAAACGGGGCGAAATCATTCACAAGGACTAAAAATACCCATAATAATCCCTAATATTTTAGCGTATTTAAGCATGTTTTGTGAATATGTCTGTTTATATTTGCTTGATATTTGGTATGTGCATTCCCAAAAAGTGAACCATAAATTGATTCTTATTTGTAGGGTTTGAAATGGGGCAAAAAAGGGATAAAAATGGTACATATTAAACGACAACAGCTAGAAACACGAAATTCGGTGTGTACATTCCTCTAATTGAGTAGATACATGATATAAAAGTATTTTTTTCAAATTCGTACTTTTAAGGGTAACATGGGAATAGAGGGATACAAATGGTACCAACCAAACGGCTGTACCTAGAATAATGAAATTCGGTGTATACATTCCTCTGATTGCATAGACAAGTAAAAAACACGGATTTTTCAAAATTCGTACTTTTTGGGGTTAAAATGAAAAAAGGGGATAAAAATAGTACCAACAAATGACCGCAGCTAGAGTCATGAAATTCGGAGTATACATTCCTCTGACTGTGTAGACACGGAAAATAGACGAATTTTTCGAAATTTGTACTTTTTGGGGTTAAAATGGCAAAAGGGGATACAAATAGTACCAACCAAATGAACGCAGCTAGAGTCATGTAATTCGGAGTATACATTCCTCTGACTGCGTAGACACGGAAAATAAACGGATTATTCGAAATTCGTACTTTCAAGGGATACAATGGTACAGAGGGATAAAAATGATGAAATTCTAATTGCGTAGAAACGTTAAGGGGGTATTTGTTTTGGTTTGGCCATATTAACAAATTTATAGTTTCCTGTAATATTACTGCATTTGTACGAAAACCGACAACCTCTGTGGAATGCAATCCATGGTGGAGGGTATATAAAGTTCGCCCCGTCCGAACTTAACGCCCTTTTTACTTGGTTTTATACATATTTTTTTGGCACTATAATATTTTGCGTAAATTATTTTTTCTATATTTTTGGGGTTTTTCGTGTCATCAAAAAAATCTGGTTCTAAGTAAAGCTGATATTCAGAAGATTCGTGGCCCTTATTTTTACCTTCTGTTCAATAAATAACTGGACACTAGCTGCTAAAATAATAGATAAAATACTAAATGTGCCTTCGACGAAAATTTGACTTTTTATAAAAAACTATCCATAAAGTTTAAATATTAAACATTAAATAAATTAAATACATTTTCGAGTTATGTAGAAAAAATGTCTATCATGCTTCTGCATTTTTCCCAACAAGATACCCAAATTACCAAAGTGGGGAAAATATGTTCCAAAATTTGAGATTTTCGACAGATGAGATTAAAAATATACTAATGTACTAAATCATTTGCGATTAAAGAATTTTTGGATTTTTATATCCTCCCCTAAGGATGGGGGTATATTCACTTTGTCATTCCGTTTGAAACACCTTGAAATATTCATCGGAGACTCCATAAATTATATATATTCTGGGTCGTAGTCTGTCTTTTGAAAACACGCTAGCTACCGAACGAAATGAGCTATGAGGTTGACATTTCCTCTATATGTGTCTTATGGTTGCATATCAGTTGGGATTGAAGTGGGCGAAATCGACCCAGAGCGAGAAATGTTTCCCTAAAAAGGACTGAAAATACCCCCTAATATATAGACTATTTAAGCATTTTTTAATTTCAGCTTTATATGCACTTGAAATATGTTGGGTACATTCCTCTTGAAGCCTGAAAGCACCAAAAAATAAATAAAAATTTTAGCGGGCCAAATGGGACGAAAAGGGATAAAAATGATACTAGCTAGAAACATGAAATTTTGTGAAATTCGGTGTGTACATTCATCTGACTGTGAAGATGCGAAATATAAAGTTTATTTTCGAAATTTTTGCTTTTAGGCAGAAAATGGGGGCGAATGGGGATAAAAATGGTACCAACAAAACGGCTACAGCTATAATAATGAGATTCGGTGTGTACATTTCTTTGACTGCGTAGACGCGAAAAATAAAGAGATCTTTCGATATTTGTACCTTTACGATCTCTATAGGATTAAATTTGGCAACAATCAAACGGCTGTAGCTAGAATCAAGAATTCAGTATGTTCACTCATCTGTATACGTAGACGTGGAAAAAGAGGAACGAATTTTTCTAAATTTTTGTGAAGGTCAAAATGGAAAAATGGAGTGAAACTGGTAACACTCAAACGGCTGTAGCTCAAATCATGGAATTAGGTGTTTATATTCCACTCTGAAACATATTGGATTTTCAATATTTGAACTTTTCCTATTCAAATGGTACAGACATTTAAGCTGTAGTTGGGATCAAGAAATTGCAAATGGGGAAAATCGGCCTTGAGTGAAATTGTTTCGAATATTTAGAACACATTTTTGAAGATTCCTGCACAATTTTCGCTTTTTGATTCCACTTGAAGTTTTATATTTATATTTGAATAATGAAGTATCACAATTTTTCTAATATGGTACTGCACTATGCAAATAAAGGGATACTAAAGGGTGTCCCAAGAAGAACGCAATTTTTAAATCTGGCAACATTCGAAGTGTCATTGTTTGACATTTGAACAATTGTTATTGTTTGTTAGTAGAAGGTACGAGGTTAGTAAAAATGGAGCGCTACACGAATGAACAACGCATTCTCATTGTGAAATTGTTTTACCAAAATGGTGAAAGTTTTGCGGCTACAGTTCGCAAATTGCGATCAATTTGGGGTCACAATAATGCTCCAAAAGAGTCAACTGTAAAGAGATTAATAGATAAATTTGCCGAAACTGGGTCTGTTAGTGATGTAAAGACAACAACGCGCCATCGACCAGGTCGATCGACCGAAAATGTCGCAGCTGTACGTGATGATGTCGCTCAAACTCCATCCACCTCAATTCGACACCGAGCTCAGCAAATTGGTGTCTCCAAATCCACTTTGCAGCGAATTTTGACGAAAGATTTGCATCTTCATGCATACAAAGTTCAATTGACTCAGGAACTGAAGCCAACTGACCATGGACAGCGAAGGGAGTTCGTTAATTGGGTATTGGAGAGACAACATGAAAATGCTGATTTTGTTGATTTGTTATTTCGCGTTTTGGAGATCAGAATTGGCCGCCTAGATCGTGCGATTTAACACCATTAGATTTTTTTCTTTGGGGTTTTTTGAAGTCGATGGTTTACGCGAATAAGCCGACGACGACTCAAGCCTTAAAAGACGAAATTGGACGCTGCATTAATGAAATACCGCAGCATTCATGCAAAACAGTCATTGAAAATTTCATTAAAAGATCGCGTGCATGCCAGCAAAGCCGCGGCGGCCATCTGCACGATATATTGTTCCATACATAACCTCATTCTGTCTACTTTACGATATAATAAAGTTTCACGATTTTTTCTTAAATATCTGTGTTTTATTTAAAATTAAAAAATTGCGCTCTTCTTGGGACACCCTTTACTATGTACAGTTGACAGTCTCTAATACTGTGGAATGCACTCTGTGGTGGAGGGTATATAAGATTCGGCCCGTCCGAATTTAACGCCTTTTTACTTGTTATTCCTTTATTTGCATTTTACCCCTTAAAAGTACGAATTTGGAAAAAATACTTTTATATTATGTATATATTCAATTTGAGGAATGTACACACCGAATTATGTCTTTCTAGCTGTTGTCGTTTGAAATGTACTATTTTTATCCCTTTTGCCCCATTTCACCCCCTACGAATAAGAATCACTTATACTCAATATGAAATAAGTACAAGCAGACATATTAAAAAAACAAGTAAGGAAAGGCTAAAGTCGGGCGGGCCGACTATGTGATACACTCCACTTTCTATCCGAATAAAATTCAGTTCGTTAAAAAATTGAAAACGGGAAGGATTTTTGTATGTTTCCTAATCATAGGCTAATATGACCTGACCCAATTTGTCAAATCTAGAAGAATATTTGTATCGGTGCTATATCCTAACATGGAATGATGTTACCCACTAGGTTACACAATAGGTTCTTTCACTTCAAGTATAACGTGTTATGCTCAATATGAAGAAATTCTCTCAAAATACGTGGTTTCTGGGGGGAAAAAGTCAAGCTGAGAGCGAATATAAATACAAAGCTATATATAAATCTGAACCGTTTGCTCCATGGCTGTTTATATTGGAAACATTAGATATTTTGCCAAATTTGAAGAAGATCTGTTAAAATATGTGGTATGTAGAGCACTAAAAGCCAAATCGAGAGCGAAATTTGAATGGGAGCTATATATCCGAACCGATCTGACCTATTTTACCCACAGGTGTTCCTAGTTTAAATATAAGATGTTTTGCCAAATTTGTAAACAATCTGATAAAATATGTGGTTTCTAGAGCGAAAAAGTGATATTGGGAGCCAAATTTGTATGGGAGCTATATATAAATCTGAACCGATCTGACCCATTTTCACTTGGGTGTTTCTAGTGGAAACATAAGATATTTTGCAAATTTGAAGAAGATCTGTTAAAATATGTGGTTTCTAGAGCAGAAAAAGTCAAATCGGGAGCAAAATTTGAATGGGAGATATATATAAATCTGAACCGATCTAACACATTTTCACCACAGGTGTTTCTAGATGAAATATAAGATGTTTTGACAATTTTGAAAACAATCTGATAAAATATGTGGTTTCTAGAGCGAAAAAAGTGATATTGGGAGCCAAATTTGTATGGGAGCTATATATAAATCTGCACCGATCTGCCCCATTTTCACCACAGGTGTTTCTAGTGGAAATATAAGATATTTTGCCAATTTTGAAGAAAATCTGTTAAAATATGTGGTATTTAGAGCAGAAAAACTCAAATCGGGAGCGAAATTTAAATGGAGCTATATATAAATCTGGACCGATCTGACCTATTTTCACCACAGCTGTTCCTTGTTTAAATATAAGATGTTTTGTCAATTTTGAAAACAATCTGATAAAATATGTGGTTTCAAGAGCGGAAAACTCAAATTGGGAGCGAAATTTGTATGGGGGCTACATATAAATCTGATCTGACCCATTTTCATCATGGGTGTTTCTAGTGGAAATATAAGATGTTCTACCAAATTTGAACTAAATCTGTTAAAATATGTGGTATCTAGCGAGAAAAGAGTCAAATCGGGAGTGAAATTCGTATGGTGGCTATATCTAAATCTGAACCGATTTTCTTCAAATTAACTAGCGTTCGTCCTTATCCCAAAAAACTTCGTTGTACAAAGTTTCGTTTGGTTCTGGTTACAATTGCGACCTGTATCGTGATTACAAGTATAGATGGATAGAAAGACGGACGGGCGGACAGACGGACATTGATAAATCGATTCAAAATGTGATTCTAAGTCGATCGGTATACTTAACAATGGGTCTATCTCTCTTCTTTTTGGGTGTTACAAACAAATGCACAAAGACATAATACTCTCGTGGAGTGTATAAACTTGATTAATTCTCTCAAATAAAGGGTGATTTTTTAAGAGCTTGATAACTTTTTTTTTAAAAAACGCATAAAATTTGCAAAATCTCATCGGTTCTTTATTTGAAACGTTAGATTGGTCCATGACATTTACTTTTTGAAGATAATTTCATTTAAATGTTGACCGCGGCTGCGTCTTAGGTGGTCCATGCGGAAAGTCCAATTTTGGGCAACTTTTTCGAGCATTTCGGCCGGAATAGCCCGAATTTCTTCGGAAATGTTGTCTTCCAAAGCTGGAATAGTTGCTGGCTTATTTCTGTAGACTTTAGACTTGACGTAGCCCCACAAAAAATAGTCTAAAGGCGTCAAATCGCATGATCTTGGTGGCCAACTTACCGGTCCATTTCTTGAGATGAATTGTTCTCCGAAGTTTTCCCTCAAAATGGCCATAGAATCGCGAGCTGTGTGGCATGTAGCGCCATCTTGTTGAAACCACATGTCCCCCAAGTTCAGTTCTTCCATTTTGGGCAAAAAAAAGTTGGATATCATCTCACGGTAGCGCTCACCATTCACAGTTACGTTACGATTCGCATCATCTTTGAAGAAGTACGGTCCAATGATGCCACCAGCCCATAAACCGCACCAAACTGTGACTTTTTCTGGATGCATTGGTAGCTCTTGCAATGCTTCTGGCTGATATTCACTCCAAAATCGACAATTCTGCCTATTTACGTACCCATTGAGCCAAAAATGAGCTTCGTCGCTGAACACAATTTCTTTCTTTCTGAACTTTCTTAACAGAGCACGCATTTTGATAATAAAATTCAATGATTTGCAAGCGTTGCTCGTTAGTAAGTCTATTCATGAAGAAAAGTCAAAGCATACTGAGCATCTTTCTCTTTGACACCATGTCTGAAATCCCACGTGATCTGTCAAATACTAATGCATGAAAATCCTAACCTCAAAAAAATCACTCTTTATTTGGGGTTATTATGGGTATTTTCAGCCATATGAGGGAAAAAAATTTCCCTTTGGACCGATTTGGCCCAGTTGCATTCCCAACCGATCTACGACTAATAGATGTATTTATGAAAAATTTGGACGTCCTAGCTCTTTTCGTTTAGATGCTAGCGTGGCTAATCGTCTTAGATTTTTATGGCGATCAAGAATATATATACTTAATAGAGTCTCAGGTCGATATTTCAAGGTGTTACAAACGGAATGACAAAGTTAGTATAGCCCCATCGTGGATGTGGAGGCATACTAAACTTTTTCTAATCGGTGCTTAGCGATTTGGGAATTTGAGCAAACAATTTTTTTTGAAAAATTAGCAATTTTGCAGAGGACCTACCGGAGAGATCAGTTGGCCAATGATTCAAGAAGTGCACCAAAGGCGTCCAAATTGACTCTTCTTCACGAAAAGTGAAAGAAATTTGCTCCTGCAGGAACAAACGAAAATTTTATAAGCGAAGTAATGGTGTCACCTTTTTGAAAAGAAAAAAAAATACTTTAATAAATTTACCTTTTCGGAAATTTTAATTCTTCTTTTTCTAAGTGAATTTTCAATAGATCATTTAGAATATTTTAAAGAATCAATTGGCATAAACAATTTGAAAATACTAGTTACGTATTTCAAAAAATATAATATTTTCTACTTTCCAAAATATCTCTTGTTCAAAACTTTGGAATACTTAAAAAAAGTACTTTTTTTAATTTTTTACACAGAAAATAATTTCAAATCCCGTTCGAAGACCGAAAACGGATGAAGCCTTTACTCAGCGAAGCTTTGAAATTCCCAGAGGAGAATATTTTAAATCCTGCACCAAAGACCTTTACGGAAGAGAACATCTAAAAGCTGGGTCGATACCGGAAACCTTTACTAAGACAGGACGACTTTCGACATACCAACAGGAAAAATTTTGGAGCCCGGCAAAGAATAAATCCTTTTCTCAATTCCCAAAATTAAAAAAACTCTTTTTGGGGATTTTTTCAAATTTGGATCACTTCAGCTCTGGATGATATTTAATTTATCATTTCGTTTGTTGGATTTGTCCTCTTTCATTTCTATTTTTGGGCGCTTTCAAATGAATTTTGGAAAATTGCTATTTTTGTGTGGCTTGTTCGACTCAGCTGCGTCGGTGTCTAACTGTCGTCGCCACAAGCTGCTCGGGCGTCCTCTGCTTTGGCTACCTTGAGTAAGTTTAACAAATGACACTTGGCCTCTTTGGCTAATACTATTTCCCCAGCCTGTTCGTATACTACTGACACTCTGCTCTGCTCTCCATGACATTGTAGGGTATCGCCGCGCGGCAATTCCTTTCGCTGGTATGGCCTCCCTTGAACAGTTAAAAATAAAAAGTTGGCATTCTAATGAAAAATTGCCAAATAGTCTGAAAAAAAAAATAATAATAACGAAACAATGGACTCTAGCTGAGGAATTTGTCAGTAACGTTAAGAAAAATCGCGGCTAATTTTAATTTTTCTTTTTTTTTTCTCTTTCGAAAAGCAAAAGAAAAGAAAAAACAAGAAGAAAACAGCTCATCTAGCAAAAATATCTCGCGGAGGTGGGTTGATGTTTGGGTATCGTTTGGGTTGATTATTTTTCAACCCAAACTCAAGGAACGGCTGGTCTGGGGCTGGGCAGGCCCGGTAAAGATGAGTTGCTTAGTTAATATGCCTACTGATGATGGTGATGCTGCTGGTTGCTGCCAGTGCACGTTCTCCTCTAGCCCAGTTACACAGTCCATTCGTCCGTCCAGCCGTCTCTGGGGGTGCTGTGTCATTTGTACATCAACATTCAGGCCATGATTATGTGAACGAACCAGAGTGAACACACGCAAAAAAAAAGGAACGAAAAAAACTTTTTTTTCTGCTGATAAATAATGACCCGGCACAAAAATTTAAGCTGAAGAATTTTCGGCGAACGCATATTTCAGCTTTTCTCTCGCTCTGGCTGGCTGGCTGGCCATTGTTTTCAGCCCAACTCATGTTTCGCGTGGAGACGTTGTGAAGAAGAAGAAGTTTTGTGTGTGTCCCTAATTTAAGGTAGACGAAATAAACAAAACTTAAAAGTCTACAAAAGAAGAATCCTTAAAAACCCCAACAAAGTTTTAAATTATGGAAACGAACGAACGTACGAACGACTGCTGGAGTAGTTTTTGTAGTACTTGGCCTCTTGATTAACGTGGGCCTAGGATTTGTTTACAAAGGATTTTCAACGTACTCGCATCTCCCCCCACCAAATGGCTTGCGCTGGGAACGGAGTCAAAGCTCCATGGCTGATCTGAGCGTGTTGTGTGGAAAGGCACAGTGGTGCTTTGTAGCGAAGATGTGATGAAATTTAGAATTTTTCATTATTATCGAAATAGAAATTAATTCTCAATTCAAATAAAGAGTGATTTTTTTGAGGTTAGGATTTTCATGCATTAGTATTTGACAGATCACGTGGGATTTCAGACATGGTGTCAAAGAGAAAGATGCTCAGTATGCTTTGACATTTCATCATGAATCGTCTTACAAACGAACAACGCTTGCAAATTATTGAATTTTATTATCAAAATGCGTGCTCTGTTAAGAAAGTTCATTGCGCGCTTCCATTTTATGGTCAGTTTAATCGACCCACTGAAGCGGCTATTCGGGCTATTGTGACTAAATTTCGCACCAAATTTACATTGTTGGACATTAAACCACCAACACGCTTACGTAGAGTGCGAACTGAAGAAAATATCGCAGCTGTATCGGCCAGTGTTAATGATGACCACCAATTTTCGATTCGTCGCCGTTCGCACCAATTGGGTCTCTGTTACTCAAAAACGTGGAAATGCCAAAATTGGACTAAGCGGATGGACCACCTAAGACGCAGCCGCGGTCAACATTTAAATGAAATTATCTTCAAAAAGTAAATGTCATGGACCAATCTAACGTTTCAAATAAAGAACCGATGAGATTTTGCAAATTTTATGCGTTTTTTTTTAAAAAAAAGTTATCAAGCTCTTAAAAAATCACCCTTTATCATTTCGCATTATTTTAATAAATAACAAGTAAGGAAGGTTAAAGTCGGGTGTGGTCGACTATATCATTACATCCTGTGGTGTAGGGTATAAAAACCTTGCACTGGGTGATATACAATTCAGCTATAAGAGGAGAATATACTACAAATTCAATACTTCTATCTGTATTTGTAAGAAAATTTGAACACAAACTTTGAATGGGTACTAAATATAAATCTGAACCGATCTGGCCCATTTTTAGCATAGTTTTTCTAGTTGAAATATAAGACGATTTCCCAAAACTAATGGACATCTGTTAAATATGTGGTTTCTAGAGCGGAAAAAATCAAATCGTGGGCGACACCTTTATTGAAGCTATATCTGAACCGATGTGGCACATTTTCGCCATAGATGTTTTTAGATGAAATATGAGCTGGTTTGCCAAATTTAAAGAAAAATCTGTTAAAATATGTGGTTTCTAGAGCGGAAAGAGTTGAATCGGAGGAGATATTTGTATGGGAGCTATATATAAATCTGAACCGATATGGCCTATATTTACCAGGGCTGCAAAATTGGAAGAAAATATGTTGAAATATATGGTTTCTAGAGTGGAAAGATTCAAATCGGAAGCAAAATTTGTATGGAAGTATATCTAAATCTGAACCGATTTTCTTCAAATTAAATAGCGTCCATCCTTATCCCATAAAAGTTTGTGCAAAGTTTCATATAGTTTTAACAACAATTGCGACCTGTACTTTGAAGAATCGACTGAAAAAGTGATCTCGTTTTCTTTTTGGGTGTTACAAACAAATGAACAAATTCATTATACTCTGTGGTGTATAGGGTATAAAAGTAGTGTTTCAGAGGTATACCAAGTTTGTTATTCGGTGTGTCCTGAGGAAATATAATGTATATAAAATGTTAAGCCATGTTCGACAGTCTGTCGAGAGCACGCTATCAGCGAAACGAATTTCGAGATAAAATTCTGTAGATCGGATGGCATTGCAGAATATCGGAATCGGTCCAGAGAGAAAAATGTTTCCCTAAAAATTGTACCAAATGTGAAATCATGATTTCGCGAGTGTACTTCTTCTTCTTCTTTCAAAATTCTTACAAATGGGCAAAAAGAGATAAATTGGTACCGACCAAATAGCTGCAGCTAAGATCATTCAATTGGGTATGTAGATTCCTCCGAGTGCCTAGAAGCTCAACATCAGTCATCTTTCGAAATTTTTACTTTTAGGGTATAACGAGACGAATTGTTCTCAATTTTCCAAGACCTTGATGGTGGTTTATGGCTCAATTTCACAATTTCAATTTTCGCGCCCAACTCTACACTGAAAGAATTATCTTCATAATTTTTACGATTTTGTCTTAATCTTAGTGAAAATTTTCATTTAAAAGTCGCCAAAGAAACATCTCATAAAATGTATGAAACATGTTTCATAAAGCACAAATCAATGAAAAGTATCGTATAATTAATGAAATATTTCTTAGAAACTCTGAAATGCAGTTCTTCATTCGAAGAAATTTTGTCATAAAAATTCATTTGATAAAATGTATGAAACATGTTTCATAAAGCACAAATAAATGAAAAGTGTCATGGAATTTATGAAACATTTCTTAGAAACTATGAAATAAGGAACTTGTCATACAAGTTCTTTATTTTTCATAATATGATTTATGACAATTTTCATAGATTTTATAAAGAAACTTCATTAATTTTATGAAAAGGTTTCATAAATATTTATAATTTATACTGAAGTTTCCAATATAAACATAAAAAGCAAAAAAATCAGGGTAAATACTTATGTCAGAGTTAAAAGAGGACAAATGAGAATTGCTAGCAGTCGACGAATAAAGTCCAAACACTAAAAGTTTAGTTGTATGTTATGAAACATTTCATAAAAACTTTGAAATCCTTCATTATATTTATGAAGACATTTCATAAAAAAATATTTTATTGGTTATGACATAGTTCATAATCTTTAAAAAATTTTTCTTTAATACAATGAAACCTTTCTTTGATCTTATGAAACTAAGTTTCACTAATTTAACAATTTTATTTTATGAAATGTGAAATGTTTATGAAAAAATTGTATGAAACATTTCATGTTATTAAGGAATTTTTCATACATATTAAGAACAAATTCACTAAATTTATGAAAAACCATTTGAAACAAATTATTAGTTCTGTTACTATTTGATTCGACAGACATGTATGAATGTATAATTTCAAACCACTTGTTGATATTTGCATTCATACAACCTGTTAATATTCATTATGCCACAGGTTGATATTTACTTTACTTGTTCGATATTGTATGCTACTAGATTATTATACCCTCCACCTCCAGGATGGGGGTATACTAACTTTGTCATTCCGTTTGTAACACCTTGAAATATCGACCTGCGACCCTATAAAGTATATATATTCTTGATCGTCATAAAATTCTAAGACGATCTAGCCATGTCCGTCCGTCCGTCCGTCCGTCCGTCTGTTGAAAGCACGCTAGCATCTAAACGAAAGGAGCTAGAACGTTCAAATTTTCCATAAATGCGTCTTATAGTCGTAGATCGGTTGGGATTGAAATGGGGCGAAATCGGCCCAAAGGGAAAATTTTTTCCCTCACCCATAATAATCCCTAATATTTTAGCGTATTTAAGGATGTTTTTTGAATATTTCTGTTTATATTTGCTTGATATTTGGTATGCGCATTCCCCTTATAGCAAAAACGTGCACCATAAAGTGATTCTTATTTGTAGGGGGTGAAATGGGGCAAAAAAGGGATAAAAATGGTACATATTAAACGACAACAGCTAGAAACACGAAATTCGGTGTGTACATTCCTCTAGTTGAGTAGGTACATAATATAAAAGTATTTTTTCCAAATTCGTACTTTTAAGGGGTAAAATGGAAATAGAGGGATAAAAATGGTACCAACCAAACGGCTGTACCTAGAATAATGAAATTCGGTGTATACATTCCTCTGATTGCATAGATAAGTAAAATACACGGATTTTTCAAAATTCGTACCTTTTGGGGTTAAAATGAAAAAAGGGGATAAAAATAGTACCAATCTAATGATCGCAGCTAGAGTCATGAAATTCGGAGTATACATTCCTCTGAGTGTGAAGACACGGAAAATAAACTGATTTTTCGAAATTCGTACTTTTTGGGGTTAAAATGAAAAAGGGGATAAAAATAGTACCAATCAAATGACCACAGCTAGAGTCATGAAATTCGGAGTATACATTCCTCTGACTGCGAAGACACGGAAAATAGACGAATTTTTCGAAATTAGTACTTTCAAGGGATACAATGGTACAGAGGGATAAAAATAGTACCAACTAAACGACTACAACTAGAATGATAAAATTCTAATTGCATAGAAACGTCAAGGGGGTAAAAATGGTACCAACCAAATGGAATGCATAGACACGCAAAATAAAAAGTTTTTTTTTTCCAAATTCGTACTCTTTCTTTTACGGCAAAAATTGGTTGAATCATGAAGTTAGGTTATTTTGCACTATGTACGTCTGATAATGGATTTTCAAAATTTGTACTTTTGAAATTCAAACAGAATGGAAATACAACCAAATGTAGCACCCACTATCTACCAATATTTATGGCTTTGAAAATATTTTTCAAAATATAAATAGAAGAATAATTATTTTTTGAATTGACGTATTGGTAGCCTTGCCTTATAAGCGTGGTTTGAAATAATTAAAATATTATATTTATTTATAAAATTAATTTTTCAATATTTGTATTTGTTTTGGTTTGGCTATATTAAAAAAATTATATTTTCCTGTAATATTACTGCACTTCTACGAAAACAGACAACCTCTGTGGAATGCAATCCATGGTGGAGGGTATAAAAAGTTCGGCCCGGCCGAACTTAACTCCGTTTTTGCTTGTTTCTATTTAAATTTGTGTATAAAAGGCAGAGCAGTTGCTCTGGAAAATCAATTCACATTGAACAATAGAAGCGAGCATTTGTAGTTATAAGCGACGGTGCCTTCTAAATAAAGAGTGAAAAGAATTTTATACAATCTTAGGAACAAGATTGTTTCACTTTTATGAAATCGCTTCATAAATACTATGAAGGAAAATTCTTTCAGTGTAGCTTTTCCTAACTTTTTTCATATTGAAAGTTCCTATAATTGGGATTTTGAGGTTTAGGGTTTTTAATGAAACAAATAGATGCACCCATCATGTTTTCGCTCCACAATTCCTAACAGTGTTTCTCTATGAGATGATAGATGTTGACTGTGTCTGGTGTCTTACCAGAGATGAACTTGACAGATACGGATGAGTTGATAAAATTTCTAATTGAGTTATTGATGACGAACTAGAATTTGGATCTCATTCTCACGGAACGACATTAAGTCTGAAAATATGGGAATTTGAAAATTTTGAAACTTTTTACAGAAGTCGAAAATTTCGTATAGATTTCAATTTGACAGGCGGACGGACAGATTTTTCTAGGAAGTTGTACAGAACACGGGCTCCATATGTCAGGGCCTGTAAAGTTGTATTATTTTAACGTTCCTAGGGCCACATGCCGATCAGTAAGAGTATTTCGAAAAAAGTCAAGCCAAATAACATTTTTTTTTTGAAAATGCTATAAAAAAACTACTGAATATTTTCTCGAATTTCTTTTTTTATTTGAAAGTACAATCCTTCCGGTTAATAAAGGAATCCTTCCGGTTCAAATGGCTGCCTCGGGCACCCCACAAATAATAGTCCAACGGTTGAATAGTTGAAAAAAAAAACGTTAGATGGCGGACCCTATAGATATTCTAAAATTATGAAATTTTTCAAAAGTTCAATCCAATTTCCGATTTTCTTAAAGCCAGTAAAACAGCCATTTATTTATTATACGATTCGATATTGCTTGAGGCGATTATATGTAAACAAACTCACATTAATATACATAGCCCTACAAACTAGTGTAATTAATGTTTCTATTTATTTAGTAAAATGCTAAAAGTTTTACTTTTAAAATTAAAATCAGTATTTAATTTA
Organism: Polietes domitor; assembly: GCA_947397865.1. Lineage (NCBI taxonomy): Eukaryota > Metazoa > Arthropoda > Insecta > Diptera > Muscidae > Polietes > Polietes domitor. Next base: position 114,582,869 of record OX377622.1, read on the forward strand.
ATTACCACTAACTATATTTACACTGTGCAACATTTTTGAAGTCATTTCAAAATAACCATATACGGACACCGCTACATGATAAAAGACCAAAAAAAAAAAGACCCGTGTTTTTTTTTCCCCAAAGTCATGCACTTTTTTTTATGGGCCCCCAGAGATTTGAGGCCTCGGTGTAATTTTTGGAAAAAAGTGATCATATTCTCAGGCTCATATCTTGCAGCGGTTTGCTACCTATGGACCTGAACAGGGGAAAAAAGGTTAAAAAAAATCGAATTTTTTTAAGTTTTTTGCGATTTTGACCTTGAAGATGAAGTTTTTTGATTTTATATGTTCACAATTTTTGTTCTTTATGACAAGAGCTAGAACTTTGCCTCAGAGAGTAAATCAAAATTCCGAACGGTTTGCAAGATATGAGCCTGAGAATATGATCACTTTTTTCCAAAAATTACACCGAGGCCTCAAATCTCTGGGGGCCCATAAAAAAAAGTGCATGACTTTGGGGGGAAAAAAAACACGGGTCTTTTTTTTTTGGTCTTTTATCATGTAGCGGTGTCCGTATATGGTTATTTTTTTTCGTGTTGCACTGTGTTACAGGCGGCGAGAAATCTCTGGAAATTTTAACATATCTTCTGCTCTTCCTAGAAATGATAAATTCCGGAAAAAGAAAAACTCTAGGACTATGTTGTATTTCTATTTAGAATCCCAACAAACCACGGTACGTTGATAGTTAACAACAAATTAACAAATTATGTGTGTGTGCGTGTGCGGATACTTCCACGCGGCAATCAAACGATGAAATATTTACACGGCCCGAGCAACGAAACAAGTTCCCAACCTGTAATCAACAACCCCATGTGTCGGATAAAAACAGAGAAGAAAAATAAACGACAGCTCCTCACAAAGCTAATGAAACATAAGGAAAATAATTCACAGAAATTTCCCCCGAAAGAAAATAAAGGCTTTTATTTTCAATTGATGTTGTGGCTGAGGCTGATTTAAAGCGCCAACCCCCCCTCCCACCAACCACCACTCAGCCACCCTCACTAACTCTGAATTGGCCGAGTTTTTTGAGTTGAAAAAAAAAACAGAAAAAAGTTCCAAAAACACACACACCAACAAATACGAATACAATGGGAAACTTTGCCAGAATTAAACAATAGAATGGCCACACACACTCACTCACCCACTGATACAAATGAAAATGAAGCGCAAAAACAACGACAAAACACTTTTAAAAAGTGAGGAAAAAATCAAGGATTTTTTCTCAGTGAAAACTCACCAACGGCCGAGAATAACAACGACGAATCCTTATCTCGACAATGACAAAAGGAGGCTTCGCCGAATTGCGGCTGACAAGTAGAAAAATTGAAAGAAAATTAAAAAAAGAAAAAAAAAACAACAACTGAAGAAAACACAAAGTAAAATATTTTTAATTTATCACCATTTCACCATCAAAGGAAGGAACGGACGTGCATGCACACGGACACTGGAAAAAACAAAGTAACATCATGTACACCCCTCCCCCCACCAACCTAACTAAACGATCCATTCCAGTGCTCTCTCTCTGCCACCATCTGCGTCTAAACCTTCTTACCGGCCCGACCAACTCTGGCCGAGAGTTGCAGGAAACCTTTTTACCATTTTAGCCTTAGCCTCAGTTTTCAGATATATTTCTGGCCAATTATTAAAATCTCAATGATTTTCCAAATAGTGACAACATTTTTCCACAACACTGACTTTTGTGGACAGTTTCTGCTGATGAGCGGGTGGGTGGGGTGCGGCGTGATAATTGTGGTAAATTGCACTAATTTAAATATAGAAATATGAATTTAGCTGATTTTAATATTATTTTGTAAAAATTAATATTTGTTGATGCCCACAAAAACAAATGCGAAATCACTTGTAACTCAAATATTGCGCAGTATAAATGATAGCTCAACAGAAAAATAAATAAATACAGACATAAATAAAAAATAAAAATATTGCCAACAAATATTTGGATAATTTTTTCACTTGAAAATTTGCTTAGAATTTGCTTTCCCACATTTCTTGATTAGGCGTCTGAAAGGCTTTAATGTCATCCATTGAATTCAACGCCCTCTGATCCAAAAAGTGACTGGAGGGGTGTGATAACATATTTTCGCCCATTTCTCATTTTCACACGAATTTCACGTACTTGAAAACTCGTACTCGTACTCGCAAAAAGTTAAAAATTGCCCAAAATGAAAAATGAAATTATGGCAAAAAAACAAAATTGCCATAAAATTGGACCATTCTTCAAAAGATGCCCAAAAATTTCAATATTTTTTATTTTTCGTCTAAAAATATATCTCATCTGGTCCAAATCTCAAATATCCAAATTCGGCTACACAGAGTAGAGGTCTTCTGGGTTTCACGTCGTCGGCGGGCCATAAAGATTTTCACCTCTAAGGTAAGGGTAAAGGTTTCTGTGTTGCATTTATGAAACAATTATTTGAGAAGTAAAATTGATAATAACCTCAATAAATAAATCTTGATAGATTTAGAAAACTTCTTAACCCCTAAGGGCAACAGATTTTTTCTTTTCTGAAAAGATTAAAATTATAGTAGAAACAAAAAGATGAGATAAATTGTACAACAAAGGCATATTTAGAAAATTTTTAAAAATTGTACCAGATATTTCAAATTCCTCAACTTTAATTTTACGGATGTTAGTTTGATTTGTGCAGGTGGTACCAGAAGGGCCGTGACAAGATATTTTGTGCGGCGGTCAAAGTGATTATAGAATGTTTATCAAATATCGATATATAGCTGATTCCAAATATCAATGCTGAAGATACACTGGTTTTAATTTAACATAGGTTTTAACATAACATTTGTGTGGTAGGTACCAGAAGGGGCGTGTCAATTTCACCCAACTGCGAACTTAAACTAAGTTTGTGAAAATATTCCTATTTATGAAGTTTGAATAAATTCATTAACTCCCTTCGAATGTTATCACGTAAGCCAGTTAGCCAGACATACCAACATGGCACAAAGAATTTAAAAGCTTGTGAAACGGAATTGGTCCAAACATACTAAGTTTTTGAAAAATTCATAAGGTCATCGTAATGTCTACATAATTCTGATGGCTGACACGCAAAACTTGAGATCCAACATAACAATGCTGGGTATTTAGTTTTTATTTTTTGGCCTTGTTTTCACTCTACACGACTTATACAATTTTATATATAAAATTATACAATTTTTTATACAAAGAGAATATCCAATTGTTTTTGCAATTATTTCTGGGCATAATTTAATTTTCGTTGTTTTTGAACCACTTTTTCACTTGGACGATTTTCATTTTTTGTTCTTTTTTCTTTTGGACGATTAGAAATTAAAGTTTATTGTCAGTTTCATAGAGCAATTTGACGTAGCCCCTGTTTTTGGCGACGTGAAAATTTAGTCTAAGAAATATAAAAAGGACCCTAATCAACAAATGAAATTATGCCCAAAAATAATTGCAAAATCACCCAAATGAAAAACGTCCAAAAAATAGGTAATTTTTCATATGAAAAACGCCCACAAATTTTACTAATTTTTAATATGAAAAATCACCTATAAATATATCCGAAGCCTGTTATGCATACATTGAAAGAATTTTCCTTCATAATATTTATGAATCGATTTCATAAAAATTGTTTCATAAATTTTAGTGAGTTTTTACTTAATATGTATGTATGAAAAATTCATAAATAACATGATATGTTTTATACAATTTTTTCATAAACATTTCTTATTTCATAAAACAAAATTGTTATATTAGTGAAACTTAGGTTCATAAGAAAGATTTCATATTCATTGCAAAGAATCTCGTAATTGTGGTGTGTGTTGATTGGGTAGTCAATCCTTTTTTTACTTTTTACTTATATTGGAAACTTCAGTGTAAATTATTACTATTTATGAAACTCATTCATAAAATTTTCATAAATCAAATGAATGATTTGCATTTCATAGTTTCTAAGAAATATTTCATAAACTATACGATACTCTTCATTGATTTGTGCTTTATGAAACATGTTTCATACATTTTATGAGATGTTTCTTTGGCGACTTTTTAATGAAAATTTTCACTGAGGTTAAGACAAAATCATGAATATTATGAAGATAATTCTTTCAGTGTAGTAAATGGTTTCTGCACTGCTTACAAGTTTTCTTCTCTCTGATATGGCCAAAGCCCGTTACGAAGAGTAACAATTTTCAGCGTTAACGATTTTCTCCTCTGAGGTATGTTCAATGACTGCTACGCAGTTTGAAAGATTTTTCATAATGAAAAACCGCCCAAATGGCAAATATGAAATATTGTCCAAAAATTATTATAAAATCCAAATTTTTGGTATTTTTTTTTATAAATTTTTGTATGAAGCTCTTATGGTAATTTTTCATATTTTTTTGGCGATATTTTATCTGCAATTTTTCGTGCATTCGTAATTTTTCAAATTTTTTTTAGTTATTTTTTGAGCCACCCTTTTGATACAGAATGTGAAAATACTAACGTAGTTCTTTCATTTATAACACATTTTCAATATCAATCTACAGGGAACACTAATGTTTAATCGACATTTGGTACCTAAGGATGGGGGTATATTCACTTTGTCATCCCGTTTGTAACACCTTAAAATATTCATCGGAGACTCCATAAAGTATATATCTTCTGGGTCGTGGTAAAATTCTAAATCGATCTAGCCATGTCCGTCTGTCAGTCTGTTGAAAGCTCAATAGCGGCCGAACGAATGAGGTAGGAGGTTCAATTTTTCCCTAAATGTGTCTTATGGTTGCAGATCGTTTGGGATTGAAAGTGGGCGAAATCGGCCCAGAGGGAAACATTTTTCCCTAAAAAGGACTGATAATACTCCCTAATATTTGGAATATTTAAGCATTTTTTTTTTAAATTTTGCTTTATATGCACTTGTGTACCGTTTCAGCGGGCGAAATTGGACAAAAAGGGATAACAAATGGTACCAAAGATACGATGACTGCTAGAAACATGAAATTTGGAATGTACATCCCTCTAATGGCGTAGATACGTAAAATAGAGGGATTTTTCAAAAGTCGTACTTTAAAGGGATACAATTGGAAAATAGGGATAAAAATGGTACCTACCAAACCGCTGATGTTGAAATCATGAAATTCGGTGTGTAATTTCAACTGACTGTGAAGATGCGAAATAAAAATGATTTTTTTTTTTCGAAATTTGTACTTTTAGCCGGAAAATGGGGCGAATGGGGATAAAAGTGGTACCAATGATGCGACAACAGCTAGAAAGGTGAAATTTGGAATGTACATCCCTCTAATGGCGTAGATACGTAAAATAGAGGGATTTTTCAAAATTCGTACTTTTAAGGGATACAATTGGAAAATAGGGATAAAAATGGTACCTACCAAACCGCTGATGTTGAAATCATGAAATTCGGTGTGTAATTTCAACTGACTGTGAAGATGCGAAATAAAAATGATTTTTTTTTCGAAATTTGTACTTTTAGCCGGAAAATGGGGCAAATTGGGATAAAAGTGGTACCAACCACCTCTTCCAATATTCTTAACATCAGGATCTAAATGGAATTAAATTTGGCAACAATCAAAAGGTATTCAGTATTTGCACTCGTCTGTCTACATAGACGCGGAAAATAAGAGGTACGAATTCGTACTTTCATGGTGAAAATGGAAAAAGGAGTGCAACTGGTACCAAAAAAGAAAGGCTATATCTAAAATCATGAAATTTCCACTCTGAAACATATTGGATCTTCAATATTACAACTTTTCCTATCAAATGGTACAAACATGTAAGTTGTAAAGGGTGTCCCAAGAAGAGCGCAATTTTTTAATTTTAAATAAAACACAGATATTTAAGAAAAAATCGTGAAACTTTATTATATCGTAAAGTCGACAGAATGAGGTTATGTATGGAACAATATATCGTGCAGATGGCCGCCGCGGCTTCGCTGGCAGGCACGCGATCTTTTAATGAAATTTTCAATGACCGTTTTGCATGAATGCTGCGGTATTTCATTAATGCAGCGTCCAATTTCGTCTTTTAAGGCTTGAGTCGTCGTCGGCTTATTCGCGTAAACCATCGACTTCAAAAAACCCCAAAGAAAAAAATCTAATGGTGTTAAATCGCACGATCTAGGCGGCCAATTCTGATCTCCAAAACGCGAAATAACACGACCGGGAAATGACTGATGCAGCAATTGAATTGTTTCACTGGCTGTATGACATGTGGCGCCGTCTTGTTGGAACCACATGCCCTCCACATTCATTTCTTCAATTCTAGGCAAGAAAAAACTGGTTATCATTTCACGATACCGAACACCATTGACTGTTTGCGCTTGACCTGCCTCATTTTCATAAAAAAGGTCCAATGATTCCTCCAGCCCAAAAACCACACCACACAGTGACACGTTGAGGATGCATTTGCTTCTCGTGAATCACTCGAGGATTTTCCGCACCCCAAATGCGGCAATTCTGCCTATTGACGAAGCAATCAAGATGAAAATGGGCCTCGTCACTGAAGATGATTTTATCGGCAAAATCAGCATTTTCATGTTGTCTCTCCAATACCCAATTAACGAACTCCCTTCGCTGTCCATGGTCAGTTGGCTTCAGTTCCTGAGTCAATTGAACTTTGTATGCATGAAGATGCAAATCTTTCGTCAAAATTCGCTGCAAAGTGGATTTGGAGACACCAATTTGCTGAGCTCGGTGTCGAATTGAGGTGGATGGAGTTTGAGCGACATCATCACGTACAGCTGCGACATTTTCGGTCGATCGACCTGGTCGATGGCGCGTTGTTGTCTTTACATCACTAACAGACCCACTTTCGGGAAATTTATCCATTAATCTCTTTACAGTTGACTCTTTTGGAGCATTATTGTGACCCCAAATTGATCGCAATTTGCGAACTGTAGCCGCAAAACTTTCACCATTTTGGTAAAACAATTTCACAATGAGAATGCGTTGTTCATTCGTGTAGCGCTCCATTTTTACTAACCTCGTACCTTCTACTAACAAACAATAACAATTGTTCAAATGTCAAACAATGACACTTCGAATGTTGCCAGATTTAAAAATTGCGTTCTTCTTGGGACACCCTTTAGATGGAATCAAGAAGTTGCAAATGGGGAAAATCTGGTTTGTTTCTACCTAATAATATTGAGGGCACATTTTTGAAGATTTCTGACTAATAATTCTATTAATATTATAATAATGAAGAATCGCAATTTTCGTAATATGGTAGTGCACTTCTATATAATGTGGACAGCCTCTAATATACCGATAATACTGTGGAATACACTCTATGGCGAAGGGTATATAAGATTCGGTATGGCCGAACTTTATGCCTTTTCAATTGTTAATTTTTTTTTTGTGATTTTGGTCTCGATTTAAGAGTGGGAGAGCAATATTTTTTATGATGAATCGGTATAGGAAACTTTGTGATCCTTCCATTTTAAGTAAAGGATGTATTCAGCAATATTACTTAAAACAATACGAGGAACATTTGAAAAACTCCAGCAGCTAAACCTGTCCTACAAAACTGAATTTTAGGGGGGTTTGTGAATGGAGAATATATTCTACGTCAAATTTCTATGTTATAATTAAAACAAAATACTTTAATCTAATTTCACTTTTTTTTTGATATTTTCCTGACTAAAATTAATATTTTCCTTTATATGTTTTCCCAAAATATTTAAACGAATAACATTGACTAGTATGAAGTCCATCCAACCAGTCATATGGTTTAAACAATCAGCTCAAAATTATTATTATTTTCATCAACCAACTGATTAGATTACCCAAGTCCCCCCCCACCTACAACAGCTATGTTTAGTTAAAGTGTATAAAACCCACACAAAAATTATTTTTAATTAGCCATTGTTGGCCATTGTCATTAATATGAGCGAGTAGTACTCATACAAGTGACTGCTAAAGTCCTCTTCCCCCACGGCTTCAGCTAAGGACTGCTACGTGTGAGTGAGTGTGTGTGCGGCAGAGTTTTGCTGTCCAACTTAAAGATGGCGTAAATGATGACCGGACATTGGGCTGTCATTTGCATAGCAAGCGTTTGTTTCTTTTTCTTTGGCGTTGGATTTTTTGTTTCTTTTTTTTCTTCATTCAAACGTCGCCGCCACCGTCGTCTTTGTCACTTCCTTTTTCCTTGTTCACATTTCATTATTTTTTTAATTATTGTGTGAAAAATATGTAACTTTCTTCGTTTTTTTGCTTTTTGCTCGTCCTATGTCCGCATGGAGGGGGTGAAACGACAAACACACACACGAAAATAGCGCAGAAATATTTTCACATGAATTCATTTGAGCAGAACATACAAGATAAGTTGCGTTACGTTGTGTGTGAGCATTCCTTAAAGACATTCATAAGGATTCTTCCTGTGTCTACGCTGACGTAGGTGGTGGTGGTGGTGCTGGTGGTGGGGGTAGTTGGCTAGGCGGTGGCCTATTTGAATATCATTGCACTGGACATGAATGGCTTCAGTTTCGCTCCGTCTTCTTGGGTAAATATTTTATTAGTGGTGGATGGGATGAATGTAGGCAAGTGCCTGGAATGGAAATGAAAAGGATAATTAGTGGTTGTGGGATTTGTCAAATATTTAATTTATTATTTGAGCCATCGTCAAAAGGATGAGAAACGAAGTGCATTATCTTAAGAATGTTGTTATTCTTCTCACCGAACGTCTTTAAGTTAAGAACTGGCGGTTTTTAATTAGAGGCAATGTCCACTGGCAGGTATGCAGTGGATTATATAGAGTGTTATGATAAAGATGGGTTCCTGTTCATCCATTCTTTGAGAAGGAGTATAGCTTTCATTTGCACCTGACTTCAACAAACTCAATTCAATTTAACTAAACTCTGTTATTATTTCATTGAAATATTACCTGTGCTATTGGAGACTAGAACATATTTTTCCTTAGAAAATTAACTTTGTAATTCTTCTTGTAAGAATAAACTATATAATAAACTATAAAGAAGACCTATTGTTGTCATTATTTTTGGAAGCACGGAATCAAATATTTGCATTATGAAAAGTATAACAAGTATAAAGGCGTTAAATTCGGCCGGACCGAGTCTTATATACCCTCCACCATGGATTGCATTCCTCACTATTACCGGCAGAATAGAGGCTGTCGACTTCAGGTATAAGTGCAATAAAATATTAGGAAAATTATATTTTTTTGCTGAGGGAGTTATTTGTTAAACAAATTGTGATGTTTCATTGTATTAATTTTGAAATAAAATTGATTTAAAGACCACGGCCTCCTATAGGGTATATCTATATATTATTGCTTATAGCTTAACTATATATATCATAGCTGAACTCCCGCCCGCTTCGCCAGGCAAAAAAAAAAACAAACGGTAAAATTAAACTCTGCTTTCTTATTAATTGTTGTCCTGATCGGTAATATATGTACCAATTATAATCAAGGTTCTTCCCTGAGATAATAAAGAAATGGATATGTTCCATGGAGAACGTTAGTTTACGGCGAATAGTTGAAAAAATGTCAAAATCAAATTGATTTTTTGTTAAATGTGATTCTCCTCCTTTCCATTACCTAAACAAAAAACTTCATTCGTAAGATGAAATGACATTACATTAAAAACACATAGAAAATCAATCAAATTGTCCGCTAATCAAACAACACAAAAACTAACAAGTAAGAAGGCGTTAAGTTCGGCCGGGCCGAATCTTATATACCCTCCACCACGGAGTGCATTCCATAGTATTACCAGTAGATTAAAGGAAGTCGACTTTACATAGAAGCACAGTACCATATTGCGAAAGTTGTGATATTTTTATGCACATTACTATATTTGTTTACTATTTCAAACTATAATGCACACTATTTGAAATCGACTACTATATATAAATAAAATGCTGAAATTGTGAAAGTGAACATGCCTAAATATTAGGCGATTGTCAGTCGTCATTAGGGAGACTGGATGTAGGGAGAATGGATGTACACACCGAATTTTATGATTCTAGCTGTTGTCGTATCATTGGTACCATATTTTATCCCTTTTTGTCCCATTTATTTTCTTTGTGGTGCTTCCAAGCTACAAGAGGAAATAAACTGTATGAAAATAAGAAATTTAATTAATAAGCCAAGGCTACCAATATTTGTATTATATATATATATGTAATGGATATAATACTTCAATTCATAAAGTAAATTTTCAGCTACAGTCGTTTGGTTGGTTGTATTTCCATCCTATTTTAATTTCAATAGTATAATTTTTTAAACTTCCTGATTCTACCATTTCTTGTCGTAAAAACAACAAAATAAAGTACGAATTTGGAAGAAAAAATATTTTACGTGGCTATGCTATGTATACACCGAATTCCGTGATTCTATCAGCGGCCATTTTGTTGGTACCATTTTTATCCCCTTTTTCCAATTTGCCCCCTCAAGAGTACGACTATCTAAAATCACTTTATTTTACGTATCTACACAATTAGAGGGATGTACACACTGAATTTCATCATTCCAGCTGTATTCGTTTAGTTGGTACTATTTTTATCCCCTGTAACCATTGTATCCCTTGAAAGTACGAATTTTGGAAAAAAACGTTTTATTTTTCGGTCTACACAGTCAGAGGAATGTATATTCCGAATTCCATGATTTCAGCTGCTGTCGTTTGGTAGGTACTATTTTTATCCCCTTTTTCCATTTGAACCCCAAAAAGTACGAATTTTAGAAAGTTCTTTTATTTTACGTGTCTACGCAATCAGATGAATGTATATATCGAATTTCATTATTCTGGGTGCAGCCGTTAAGTTGGTACTATTTTTATCCCTCTATCCCCATTTAATCCCTTAAAAGTACGAATTTAGAAAAAATACTTTTATATTATGTATCTACTCTATTAGAGGAATGTACACGCCAAATTTCGTGTTTCTATCTGTTGTCGTTTGATAGGTACTATTTTTATCCCTTTTTCGTCCCATTTCGCACCCTACAAATAAAAATCACTCTATGGTGCCCTTTTATGCTATAAAGGGAATGCGAATTGCAAATATCAAGTAAATGCAAGCTATTATGTCCAAAAAACATGCTGAAATACTCTAAATATTAGGGGTATTTTCAGTCCTTGTGAGGGAAAAATTTTTCCCTCTGGCCCGATTTCGCCCACTTTCAATCCCAACCGATCTGCAACCATAAGACACATTTAGGAAAAATTTGAACCTCCTAGCTCATTTCGTTCGGCCGCTATTGTGCTTTCAACAGACAGACAGACAGACAGACGGACATGGCTATATCGTCTTAGAATTTTACCACGACCCAGAATATATATACTTTATGGGGTCTCCGATGAATATTTTAAGGTGTTACAAACGGAATGACAAAGTGAATATACCCCCATCCTGGAGGTGGAGGGTATAAAAAATTAATATAATATCCGTTTTCTTGACTTAAGTCGGCTGTTGGCGAATGAATATTTTTCTTTTTATAACCTTTATTTACTATTGTGCTAATAAAATCCACAGAAAACGTGTAATTTTACAAAATTCAAATCAAAAATGCGCCATTTTTTAAATCCCGCCCATTTGTATATTGCCTAAGCAGGTTACAACTAAATTAACTCACACAACAATATAGGAATATCGTTGTAGAATATACTCAAAAAACTGGTTTTAATTTCGTATAGGAAGGGTCACGGCCACTTTCCGCCCATCTCGGTGTCGAAATACACTAAAACCGGTTTTAATTTCAGATGGGAAGGGTCACGCCCAATTTCCGCTCATCTTTGCACAACTATTTATACTGGATCAATTCACACAAAATTTCAGCTCTCTAGGTCTATGACACCTACTGACCATATTCGATAATATGTTTTAACTTCGTATGTGAGGTACCACGCCCACTTTCCCAATACCGTCCATTTTTGGCAGAACTACGCAGGTTTATGCTAGATGCACTCACACAAAAGATAAGTATTGTAGCTGAATATATTCGATAATAGGTTTTAACTTCGTATGGAAAGTACCACGCCCTTATTTCCAATATCTCCCATTTTTTGGGCACAGTTACGCACATTGATGCTAGATGCACTTACACAAAATTACAGCACAATAGGTGTCATTCAATAATAGGTTTTAACTTCATATCGGAGGTGCCACGCCCACTTTTCCAATACCGCCCATTTTTGGCACAACTATGCACATTGATGCTAGATGCACTTACACAATATTTCAGCACTGTTTTCCATTCACAAAACCCCAAAAAATCCATACTTGTGGGACAGTTTACTACCAATACGGAAAAAGTGCGAAAATAACCCTAAAACGAAATAACCCATTCACAAAACCCCAAAAAAATCCATACTTGTGGGAGAGTTTATTACCAATACGGAAAAAGTGCGAAAATAACCCTAAAACGAATTGAATGAATGAAGTTTTCCCTTATTACTGGCATTTAAGTATTGGTGCTGTCAGAGAAATATATGGCAAATATTTAGAACATTTCTGACCGCCATACCCCAGTTTTAGGAGTGTATTTTACCCTTTTGCACAAAAGGGACCAAAAAGGCACATATATTAAGGAGCTAGAGGGTTGAAATGTTCCTCGTATTGTTTTAAGAAATATTTCAGAACACATCCTGAACTTAATATGTATGAATCGCAAGGTTTCCTATGCCCATTTATCATAAGAATGTGCAAAGGGGAAATATTAACCGCCCTATAAAATGACCACCATACGTCCCTCTTTCTGGTCAACAATATTAAACCTAACGAAAACTAAGTTAAAACATGCATGTAAGATTCAATCGGCTAAACCGACTTATATATACCCTCACCCTTAGAGTGACATATATACGGATGCTATAAGGAATCAAATTTTACTTCCAGCTTCCACATCTATAAAACTGTTGTAGTAACATGATCAAATTTGAAGTCATAGTGAATTTCACGCACGCAATGTAAGTTATAAAAGATTTAATTTTACCTATGACAGAGACAATTTTATGTGGCAGGTTTTAGGTTTAAAAAAACATTTTCAAATATCAAATTGCAAATAATTTTGACTATCCGTATGACAGTTATATTGGCTTTACTGTAACCAAAGTGTATGCCACTTTGTGTGGTAGGTAACAGAAGGGGTGTGGCAATATTGCCCATATTCCATGCGAACGTAACCTCTATAAAAGCATTGCCAGATATCAAATTTTACAGCAAAAACCAAGTAATGTGGGAAATAAGGCAAAACCAAAAACCTTCATACTTATTTTTCGGATCCGTTTCTAATTATTTTTATAAAGGGATTGCAAAAAAATAAGTACTTCCACGCACGCTTACAAAAAGTTAATAAATAAGTACTTCTAAACAAGTTGTAAAATAAGTGGCCTCAGGAAGATACAAAATAAGTCATTATTGATAACTAGTCAAATAATGTACTATCAATAATGGGCTTAACAAGTGATGAAAACAACATTTTTATTAAATTATTAATTTTGTATCGACTTGTTAACAGTCTGAATACAGAATTTAGGGCTGTTTTTCTTTCAGCCTGAATAACTAACCACAAAAATGTAGAAAATTAATTTTTAAAATATGAAGTTCTATGCAATTTAAACTTATCAATAACTACTTATTTAAACCATTATAAGGAAGTAATTATTTCATACTTCAAAATAATGCAGGGCGTAACGAGCTGTCATTACTAGGTAATGCTAAAAATAATGAGGTGTCATTACCAAGTTTTTGCTGGGTACGTATAGAAGTTATAAAAATGTTAATTTTACGTAGTTTAGGATGATTTGTGTGAGGGGTACCAGAATGGACATTTCATATCTTGTACGGTTAAAGTTCTTATAAAAACTTTATCATATACCAAAATATAGCTAATTTCGACTATCCGTGTGGTTTTTGTGTAACTTAGGAATATGGACCAGTTTCATGGGAGGTACCAGCAGGGGAGTGGCAATTTCACCCATCTTCGAACAGACAGACGGACATGGCTCATACATCTTAAAATGTTGTGAAACGGATTTGTTCCAAACATATTTTGGGTCTTAAGTCACTCCTTCGATTAGTTACCTTTTTTTTCTGTCCCAAATGATATATACCCTCCTACTGTGTAGAGTGAGGGTATAAAAACTTTATCATTTACCAAAATAGAAATCCGTGTGGAAGTTACATTAGTTTTAATTTGACATAGGAATATGGATCATTTGTGTGGGTGGTACCAGAAGGGTCATGGCAATGTCGCCCATCTACGAACTTAAACTAAGTTTGGGAAAAATATTACAATGTGCAAAGTTTGAACTGGTTTCTTCACTTCTTCGAAAGTCAGACGGACGGACGGACATTGCTCAAACATGAAACGGCTTTTGTCCAAACACAGGCTTGCCAGAGGAAATTTTCCCCCAAAATTGTTATGGAAAATCCCCAAATATCCCCAAAACATACAGAAGTTTTTTATATCAAAGAATTCGACCACAAAAAAAAACAATTTATGAATGATTTGTGTATTCGTCAATGAGTTTTTGATCATCTTTGTCTCCAAAATGGTCTTGAAATATCACCATTCGGGTGCAAAATGTCTTTAAATTCGTCTGATTGCGGTGACACGTAAAATAAACGGATTTTTCGAAATTCGTACTTTTTGTGGTTAAAATGGAAAAAGGGGATACAAATAGTACCAACCAAACGACCGCAGCTAGAGTCATGAAATTCGAAATATACATTCCACGGCACGAAAAATAAAAGGTTTTTTCCAAATTTGTACTTTCAAGGGATGCAATGGGTACAGAGGGATAAAAATAGTACCAACTAAACAACTACAGCTAAAATGATGAAATTCGGTGTGTACATCCCTCTAGTTGCGTAGACACGTAAAATAAAGAGATTTTAGGAAGCCATACTCTTAAGGGGGTAAAATACACGCAAAATAAAAAGATTTTTCCAAATTCGTACTTTTTACCTTTACGGCAAAAATTGGTTGAATTATGACGTGAGATTTTAACAATTTGTATTTCTGGAATTAAAATAGAATGGAAATACAATCAACTGTAGCACTCACTATCTACCAATATTTATGGCATTTAAGCTTTTTGAAAATGTAAATATAAGAATATTTAGTTTTGAATTGACTTGAAGTATTATTTCGATATGTAAACGTATTGGTAGCCTTGCCTTATAAGCGTAGTTTGAAATAATAAAAATATTATATTTATTTATGAAATTATTTTTTCAATATTTGTATTTGTTTTGGTTTGGCTACATTAAAAAAATATATATTTTCCTGTAATATTACTGCACATCTACGAAAATCGACAGCCTCTCGGCCCTGCCGAACTTTACGCCGTTTTTACTTGTTTTAAATAAAATTTACCCAATTTTTGACGTTTATTCATTATACACTCCACGAGAGTAGTATGTCTTTGTGCATTTGTTTGTAACACCCAATAGGAAAAGAGCTAGACCCATCGTTTATTATACAGATCGGCTTAGAATCACTTTCTGAGTCGATATTTTTGTAATCAAATTACAGGTCGCAATTACAGTCCGATCTTAACAAAAATTGGCACAAGTAAGTTTTGTGGATCAATTGAGGTAAATCGGTTCAGATTTAGATATAGCCCCCATACAAATGTATCCGATTTTCTTTAAATTTGGCACAACATCTTATAATACAAATAGAAACACCTGTGCAGAAAGTGGGTAAGATCGGTTCAGATTTAGATATAGCCCCCATACAAATGTCGCTACCGATTTGACATTTTCCGCTCTAAAACCCACATATTGTACCCAGTTTTCTTTAAAATTGGCACAATATCTAATAATCTAACTAAAACATCTATGGTGAAAGTGGGTAAGATCGGTTCAGATGTTGCTCCCAAATGTTTAACCGATTTTAGCCAAACTTTACATATTATATTTCAACTATAAACATACAAGTGGGTCACAGCGTTCCATGTTTCAATATACCCCCATACAGATGTTCTTTCCGATTTAACATTTTTTTTCAAACACATACATTTACAGGACACAAAAATCCTACCCGATTTCACTTTTTTACCGAATTGAATTGTAATAGGATAGAAAGTGGATGTATATCATATAGTCGGCTCCGCCCGACTTTAGCCTTTCCTTACTTGTTTTTCATTTGGGCTATTTGGCATTTATTTTTGGCATAATTTATTTTTTTTTACAACTTTTTGATTTGGGCGATTTTTCATTTATCTTTTGGCTGATTTTTCATGGAGCCGTTATTCTGTCTTGTAATTTCATCCAATTTTTACTTGATATAATGAAATGATTTAAATTTTTCTTAAGCCCAGCGTTATTACAGAAATATTTCTGATAATAATATTTGCCCTGTTTTAATTTACACAGCGATAAATAAACTGCATTCAAAATTATTGTATTAAAAATGATACAAATTGTAATTAATATATAACTCCGTGCGACAGTCCAGTAGGTATTGTCGAGTATAACAGGAATTTGTATTTGAAATTTGCCAGACACCCCCAAAATCTTGAGTTACGGGTAAAATACTGGTTTTTCGTACACACTTTGTACACTTATAAGCCTGTAACATATTTGGTTATCAATCGATTTTAACTTTCTCTTTCTCTGCGGATTTGAAAAGAAGATAGCTGGAGCTTTCGACCGATATATAGGTTAATTAAGAAAACTTAATAATAATAGTAGTTTTGCCCAACAAACACACTTTTTTAACTAATTTTTAACCATTTTTCAACAAGTCTTAAAATGTCCGTCAGTGACTGAATTATTGAAATTTGTATAGATACCAAATTTTTGCAAAAATAAAAGTTTTGGTCATTCCAGTTCACATCTCTCATTATTTAACGAATTGAAGTCCAATAAAAATACTTATAATTCGCCTAAAACCGTTTCATACACGTAATTCAAGATTTTGGGGTTGTCTGGCAAATTTCAAATACAGATTCCTGTTCTACTCGACTATACCTACCAGAAAAATACTATCACTTCCAAGAGTTTTTAAGAATATATAAACAAGAAAGGAAAGTCGGGCGGAGCCGACTATATGATACACTCCACTTTCTATGTCATTACAATTCAATTCGGTAAAAAATTGAAATTGGGAAGGATTTTTGTATCCTGTAAATGTATGTGTTTGACAAAAAATGTTAAATCGGAAAGGACATTTGTATGGGGGTATATTTAAACCTGGAACGATGTGACCCGCTTTCACCATGTATGTTTATAGGTGAAATATAATATGTAAAGTTTGGCCAAAATCGGTTAAACATTTGGGAGCAACATTTTTATTGGGGCTATATCTAAATCTGAACCAATCTAACTCGCTTTTGCCACAGGCATTTCTAGTTAGATTATAAGGTATTAAGCCAAATTTGAAGAAAATCGGGTACTATATGTGTCTTATAGGGCGGAAAAGGTCAAATCGGGAGCGACATTTATATGGGGACTATATCTAAATCAGAACAGATTTGCCACAAATTAAATAGCGTTCGTCCTTGTATAACTTATTTGTGCCAATTTTTGTTAAGATCGGACTATAATTGCGACATGTAATTTGATTACAACAATAGATGGACAGACGGAAAGACAAACAGATGGACAGACGGACATTGCTAAATCGACTCAGAAAGTGATTCTAAGCCGATCTGTATAATAAACGATGGGTCTAGCTCTTTTCCTTTTGGGTGTTACAAACAAATGCACAAAGACATAATACTCTCGTCTAGTGCATAAATAGCCGCTTACTTCAAATATTTTCACATTTATTTTTTAATTTCATGTTAGCTTATTTATCGGTGCTTAAAATAAAACAGGACAATTGTTATTAATAAATATTAGATGTTGGACGTTTCACAGCCATGCCTTCAGTTATATCTAGGCAACATTCCAATCGACATTATCAAGTTAAATGTGCGACCGATTAGACATGATAACCACATGTAAAGGGTGATTTTTTAAGAGCTTGATAACTTTTTTTAAAAAAAAAACGCATAAAATTTGCAAAATCTCATCGGTTCTTTATTTGAAACGTTAGATTGGTCCATGACATTTACTTTTTGAAGATAATTTCATTTAAATGTTGACCGCGGCTGCGTCTTAGGTGGTCCATCCGCTTAGTCCAATTTTGGCATTTCCACGTTTTTGAGTAACAGAGACCCAATTGGTGCGAACGGCGACGAATCGAAAATTGGTGGTCATCATTAACACTGGCCGATACAGCTGCGATATTTTCTTCAGTTCGCACTCTACGTAAGCGTGTTGGTGGTTTAATGTCCAACAATGTAAATTTGGTGCGAAATTTAGTCACAATAGCCCGAATAGCCGCTTCAGTGGGTCGATTAAACTGACCATAAAATGGAAGCGCGCAATGAACTTTCTTAACAGAGCACGCATTTTGATAATAAAATTCAATAATTTGCAAGCGTTGTTCGTTTGTAAGACGATTCATGATGAAATGTCAAAGCATACTGAGCATCTTTCTCTTTGACACCATGTCTGAAATCCCACGTGATCTGTCAAATACTAATGCATGAAAATCCTAACCTCAAAAAAATCACTCTTTATAACCTACCACAGTCTGCTGCTGCTGCTTTAATTTATTCTCAAATGCCAACCACAAATGACTCCTGTTTATTGGCCACCATACAACGCATATATGTCCTCTAACCAGTTGTTTTCACTTATTTATTGACTCGAGTCACTAAAAAGTCAAAACTACTTCGACGGTTTGGTGTGACGTTTAATGACTGTCTGTCTATGTTTTATTTATGGTTTGGCTGAAGGTCATAAAATGATGTGACAAAAGAGCTACAAAAAGGTTACATGCAAACTGCGTTCAGGAATGGGTTCAGCTCACCTTTTAGGCCAACAGCCACAAAGGGCAAAGCACATAGAACATTTAGGTGACAAAAGGGCAGGTGTACGACACTACACTGGACACTGGTGGCGGTGGCGGCTTGAGATGTGAAAGAATGTCCAGTCCTGTGTTGAACCCATTGTGATAAGATCTTGTTGTAAACTAGAGCGGCTTGTTTTAATTTCTTGTTTTTTTTTTTCATTTTCATTCTCCCTAAGACCTCATCGATTAATTGGTTCATTGATCAGTGGTTTTGGAACACCTTGTCAAACTGGTTGGCGATGGGGGAGAGATATTACGAAGGATGCTTTAATTGAGTTTGATTGAGGAATTTTCTTTTTGGTTCGCCAGCACGTTTTAATGGAGGTCCCTGTAATAGCACTTTCTAGGAAATTCTGTCGGGGGAATTTATTTTAAATTCTCTAATTACACATTTCCTGCAATTAATGCATTCGTAGATGCCTGGCCCCACCTCACCTAAACGCCTCCATTTTCGTCCTTTAAAAATGTTTGCTGCCTCCTTTTGTTCGACTTTTCACTTTTCCTCCGGCTTAAATAGAATAGAATTTCTTATTGATTTATTTTCTAATCTTTTATCATCACCATCACTATCATTGTTGGCTTAATGTGGACTCCAGCAATTTACTTTCACTTCGAAACGGAAATGCTTGCTTACCTTTCAACATCCTTGCATCCATCAGTGCAGTCCACATCAACCATCCATTCTTGAACTTCGGCATCATCTGCCGTTTTGGGACGTGTCTTAAGGGCCACACCTCCAGTGCACGCGTCCATTGGCGGCACACACACGCATTGTGCAGAGCACAGAGCATGCAGTGCGAATGCCGAATGAAGCCGTGTTAATCAGCATCTAGACAGGAAGGATATCGACTGATAGGATAACACTTTATATTGTTGTGTGTTCACCTATATGTGCGTACGAATGTATGTTTGAAAGTAGTTTTGAATTTAAGACATTAACGTCAATCTTTTGTGGCTGTGGAAATCGAGTATTGGAAACCAATTTAATCTTAAGTGTAAATAATTTTGAGGAGATGTACGATAGGGACAGGGAGTTTAGGAGAAACTTAAACAACATTTGCTCTAGGGCATCCTATATGTTGGCCCAATTAGTGCTATTAACCCCAAAAACCTAGTTAATTTCCTGTTTTTCTTTCAAAACGTGTGGCCATGAATAAGTTTTCGAAGATTTAATTTGAGATAATGTCTAGACCAGGGGCCAATCTCTTTGATACTGCGGCTTTTACCCCTTCATAGGAACCTACCCGTGTGCTTCAATGAAAACTGAGACAAGTGTCTGCAAATGTCTCGCAGCCATGGTTTTACACTATCAACCTCCACCTTCGCCCCCCAGGACCTACAAACGTCTTTTCAGTTGTGGCCCAGTCTGTTGAAAGGTACACTAGTAAGTCAACGGCTTATCAATATTGAAATCAACAAGAAATTTGTGGGCTCGTTCAAAATCTGAAGGTTCGCCAGCGCTAAAGCTGGAAGGAAGGAAATTCTTGGAACATTTCATATCTGACAAGTTCTCCGGGAACTCCTGAGAAGCCCGTGTGGCCTGGCTTATTCGTCTCCTAAAGAAATGCTTTGGAATTTAGGGTCAACAAATTTATGGATCATGAACAATCAGACTATCTGAGTAGATGTAGATGCCATTATGACGTAACCACTCTCCAACTCCTTGAATGCCTTAACATTGGCAGGTGTTGAGAAGTCCACTGGCAAGGATAATATCCAGTTCCTTGCGGTGTAGTCCACACTATTCAGTCACGCTTGGATCCGTATGCGACGAATTTAATGTAAAGATTTCAAATCTTCCTCCCACCCAGCAATCCCTAGCTGGGATGCCCAAGCTATAGGTTTTATGAAAGACAGCTACTGGCATGGTGAAGTCCACCCTGTGTGTCTACCATGGCCATTGACGAGAGATCTTATTCGAACATAATTCCTGTAGTTAGTACCAATGTGAAGATAATAAGGCCTAATAGCTATATATGCCCCCAATCTGATCAGTAAAACGTGAAGCAGTTGTCTCTAGTTCTCCCCAGAAGTTGAAGCCTCTATACCCTTTTCAGCTGATCCAAGTAGAAAGTGTGTCATATATAGTGGATTTCAATAAGGTCCGCTCTTTTTGAATGGAATAAAACGAGATGTGTCTGCATGTATGTCATTATGTATTCCATTCCGTTACATCGTTCAAATGTCCGCGCAGCTTCGCACTGGGGCACAGGTAAAGGGACCAACTTAAAGTGTCTTTGTATGCATAGATTCGCGTGAATTTGATTATGATCTGGGTTATGTTGACTTTGCGGTCATCGGTCGATTACTGGCATAGACATTCTACTTCATCAAGTCTGGCGGAGCCAAATTGCTTGATTTTATGCCGTCTTCTTTTATGATAAAACTGCAACATTTTCATTGTATTTCGTATAAAAAAAGTAATTTTCTATTTTTTTTGAAAATTAAAAACGAATAATTTTAACGGAAACGTTAAACGTTTTCGAAATATTGATTGGCCACAGTGGTCAATTAAAGTCACCTCCATGAGAAATAAGCATTTCCTCAAATCAAGGATTTTGGGACGAGGGCATAAAGAGTGAAAAATGTTGGACTCTAATATTATGATCGCCATTTCTAAATTATCAATTTTTATTGAATAAAATGCCAAAAGCTTGAGAGTTGTGAATCTTATTGGTTGTTTATTGTAATTGAATAATTTGTACTTTTTGTACTAGATCGCTGAAGATGACCATCGAAAATAGCTACAATATTGGGAAATAGTATAAAAAAAATAACAAGAATATTATCTTATATAAAACCTATAACAAAAAAAATTTTTCTATAAAAAATTAATCTAAATAATTCTATTTAGAATTTGCAAAATTTTTCCGAAAAAATTTTTTTTTTAATATTTTTTTACTAGTTGAATTTTATATTAAAGGGTTCCATTTTACGAATTTGATTGGTATACTAAGTCCAATAGATCAATATATATATATATAAATGTTTAATTAGTCAATGGGTATCTATTAATAAAATACTGTCTTTTATTTTATTATTCAAAAAACTGACCTCAAGCCAAACAAAAAAACGCTATACGCAAAAAGGTTCGAGCAATATCTCGAAAACTAGCATCAATCCTAAAAAATGCCCAAATAGCCTTTGAAATAACCTACACCACTCCCTGCGTATATACCTCGCTTTTATTACTAAACCTAGGTGTGTCATGGGATACAGTATACTATAAATTCATCTTTAGTTGTATTTAACAAATTTGGTAAATAATTGATCCAATTTTCCGGTAGACAAATGCAAATTATACAGTAGTAATATGATGAATCGGACCGACATTTGAAAGGAGGCCTATAACAACATGGGCCTATATATTTCTCATTCACGGTAGGTATTCATAGTTGAAATATATCATGATCCGATGTAAGACGTAGTTTCTAGAGCTGTATAGGAGTATAATGAGGCCCCTTTGGGTTATTCCAAAGTGTGGACACAATAATCTGCAAAATTTGAAAAAAAAACAAGTAAGGAAAGGCTAAAGTCGGGCGGGGCCGACTATATAATACCCTACACCACTCCCTGCGTATATACCTCGCTTTGATTACTAAATCCAGGTATGGGAGCAATTTTATGTAGTTCATACAAATTACATGAATATAATTTATATGCTATAAATTCATCTTTAGTCAAATTTAACGAATATGGTAAATACTATGGTAATTGATCCAATTGTCCGACATACAAATACAAATTATACAGTAGTATACCAAAGTCATACCAAAGTATGGGCATCACCCAAACAATTCTCATTGCAGTTCAATTCGGTAAAAAATTGAAATCGGGAAGGATTTTTGCATCCTGTAAATGTATGTGTTTGAAATTTTAAATCGGAAAGGACATTTGTATGGGGGTATATTGAAACCAGGAACGATGTGACCCGCTTTCACCATGTCTGTTTATTGGTGAAATATAATATGTAAAATTTGGCCAAAATCGGTTAAACATTCGAGAGCAACATTTGTATGAGGGCAATATCTAAATTTGAACCGATCTTACCCACTTTCACCATAGGTTTTTTAGTTGGATTATAAGATGTTGTGCCAATCTTAAAGAAAAACGGGTACAATATGTGGATTTTAGAGCGGAAAAGTCAAATCGGGAGCGACATTTGTATGGGGGCTATATCTAAATCTGAACCGATCTTACCCACTTTCAGCACAGGTATTTCAAGTTCAATTATAAAATCTTGTGCAAATTTTAAAGAAAATCGGGTACAATATGTGATTTCTAAAGCGGAAAAAGTGAAATCGGGAGCGACATTTGTATTGGGGCTATATGTAAATCTGAACTGATTTTACACAATTTTTGCATACGTGTTTCTAGTTGGATTATAAGATGTTCTGCAAAATTTAAAGAAAATCGGGTGCAATATGTCGTTTCTAGAGCGGAAAATGTCAAATCGGGAGCGACATTTGCATGGGGGCTATATCTAGATCTGACCCGATTTTTGCATACGTGTTTCTAGTTGGATTATAAGATGTTGTGCCAATTTTAAAGAAAATCGGGTACAATATGTCTTTTCTAGAGCGGAAAATGTCAAATCGGGAGCGACATTTGTATGGGGGCTATATCTAGATCTGACCCGATTTTTGCATACGTGTTTCTAGTTGGATTATAAGATGTTGTGCCAATTTTAAAGAAAATCGGGTACAATATGTCTTTTCTAGAGCGGAAAATGTCAAATCGGGAGCTACATTTGTATGGGGGCTATATCTGAATCTGAACCGATCTTACCCAATTTTTGCATACGTGTTTATAGTTCGATTATAAGAGGTTGTGCCAAATTTAAAGAAAATCGGGTACAATATGTCGTTTCTAGAGCGGAAAATGTCAAATCGGGAGCGACATTTGTATGGGGGCTATATCTAAATCTGAACCGATCTTACCCAATTTTTGCATACGTGTTTCTAGTTGGATTATAAGAGGTTGTGCCAAATTTAAAGAAAATCGGGTACAATATGTCGTTTCTAGAGCGGAAAATGTCAAATCGGGAGCGACATTTGTATGGGGCTATATCTAAATCTGAACCGATTTCCTCCAAATTCAATACCGATGGTCCTTGTCCAGAAGAAATAAATTCTGCCAAGTTTCATGATAATCGGACAACAATTGCGACCTGTAGAGTGCGAACAAGCTTAGATGGACAGCAGACGGACGGACGGACGGACGGACGGACGGACAGACAGACATCGTTAAATCGACTCAGCTAGTGATTCTAAGCCGATCGGTATACTTAAAGGTGGGTCTAGCTCGATTATTTCTTGGTGTTACAAACATTTGGCGCGAAACTAACTTATAATACCCTAGACCACGAAGTGGTGGCCCAATTTGTATGGGGGTTATACCAAAATATGGACCCATATATTTGACTTTCATAATATGTCTTCTTAGTTGAAATATAATATAATATGCATAATTTGATTAACTTCCGATGTAAATTTTGGGTCCTAGAAGGGTAATAATAAAAATAGGGGCCATTTATAAGGGCGCTGCATTAAAAAGTGGGCCCATATAGATCACTTTCAAAGTAGGTATTCTTAGTATGAAATATGAATATAAATAATCTGCAAAATTTGAAAAACTTCCGATGTAAAATGTGGGTTCTAGAGAGGTAATAATTCAAACGGGGCCCACTTGTAAGGGCGCTACATTAAAAATGGTTCCATATAGATCACTTTCAAAAGGAAAATTATATCGAGATATAATGCACGATGTGGGTTCTAGAGATGCAATAGAGTAGAAAGGGGGCCCAATTTGTATGGGGGTTATACCAAAATATGGACCCATATATTTGGCCTTCATAGTATGTATTCTTAGTTGAAATATAATATAATATGCAAAATTTGATAAACTTCCGATGTAAAATGTGGGTCCTAGAGAGGTAATAAATAAAATGGGGGCCCATTTGTAAGGGCGCTACATTAAAAAGTGGGCCTTTATAGATCGCTTTCAAAGTAGCTATTGAAATATAACATGATCTGCAGAATTTTATCAAGATTCAATGTAAGATGTGGGTTCTTGAGCGATATTAGTTTAAACTGGGGGCCCATTTGAATGGGGGCTATTCCAAAACATTGACCTTATAGCTGGATTTCAAAGTACGTGTTTCTAGTATAAATGTAACATTTTGTGGAAAATTTGATCAAGATCCGATGTAAAATGTGCATTTTAGAGCAGTAATATAGTAAATCGGATGTATATTTGTATGGGGGTTATGTCAAAACATAGACCCATGTGGTCCACTTTCCCGTGAGAAAATTTGGTAATGATGTCATGTAAAATGTGTATTCTAGAGCCGGAATAGTGGGATATTTGTATGGAGGCTATGTCTAAAATCTGAACCGATTTTCTCCAAATTCAATACCAATTGAATTGGCCAAAAAGGTAACTCCAGCCAAATTTCATGACAATCGGACCACAATTTCGACCTGTAGAGTGCGAACAAGCTTAGATGGACAGCAGACGGACAGACAGACATCGGTAAATCGATTCAGCTGGTGATTCTAAGCCGATCCGTATACTTGGTCTAGCTCAATTATTTCTTTGTGTTACAAACATTTGGCGCGAAACTAACTTATAATATCCTAGTCCACAAAGTGGTGTAAGGTATGAAAATGTACGTACGTGGACTGAAGAGCAAACCTAAGAGGTTCAAGTAATGATATTACATGAATCAAAATCGAATGCGTAGCTGAAACCGCGCCTCTAAATTTATAAAGAATAACCACAGTCTTCGATAAAAATAGAAGCAATTTCTGACTTAATGGCTGCATCAACAAGAAATATTTGGTCTAACGAGCAATCCGAAGAGTTTCACGAAAGGATATTCAGGCCACAACGACGGAGTGGCTTTGATCGAAATAGTCTCTGTTAATTCACAAAGAATGTTTCTCCTCAATGTAGCCATTTTATCCCCTACTAACTACGTCAGTAAGCTACATTTGAGGTAATGACGTTACATTTGGACAAAAAAAAACGACGGAAAAGCTTATCCCGAAACAGTGTCTCAAAATGTACGTTTACGATAAAAATGAAAGCCATTTCTAGCTTAATGGCTACGTCACTAAAAAATGTCGATTGACTAGCAATCACATTCAGACAAAAGCAACGCAAATACCATTTCTATTTGCCACACAGTCTATGGAACTATACTATTATTGTGAGATCTCATCAGTGAACAATTAAATTCACGTTTCGGGCCGGTGAATTGGTCACTCAGATCATTTAATAGCACTTCTGCAGGGTTTATCTTCTGTGACTATGTAAAGGAAAGAATTGGAAGTCAACATTAAACACATTATTTGCTAAAAAGCAGTCGAAATGCTCGAACACGTCATCGAAAATTCCGACCTCAGAAAGGAACCATTATGAGGTTTGAATTTTCGATAACACCTATCAATCTTGTGGTAGTTGGCGGATGACGCAATTACTTTTTGATAACTCTCGATTCGATATCGAGAATTTACGATCGAAGTCTTTACTTACAGAAAGAAGTAGGAATTTCCAAAAAACAATAGTATGTTGGTGTAACTTATATTGCAACTAATGTTGTTAGTTTTTGAATAATTTTTGTCGAATACAATAAATGCAATAAAAACATATTTCGATCATAACTTTTTACATTTCGAACACTGTGATTAGTTCTATGTTCTGTATAATAAATAAAGATCACCTAATAAAATTGTTTTTAAGTACCTTTGTAAGAATCAACCGATTCAATTATGATTCTCCAAAACCAAGAAAGCCTTGTGACTTCTCAATTGCAGCCGCTGCCTTATAACTCATTTATCGGTGATGTTACCAATTTTACTTAAGTCACTTGTAGGCCAAAATTATGATTGATGGCGCTTCCATTTTGTAGTCATCCACTAACTACACCTGTTCCTTTGACATGTGTCCAATAGTTTTTTTTTCAGATAAAAACAAACATATTATCTTGAAACATATAAAAATATAAAATGTGATCCTCCGTGTAACCAGATCAGAGCAGGTGAATCGATAGACCATTTCGTCATCATTAAATGTCGGTTGAGTTTTAAGAGAAACTCTATTCCATCATTTGTAACAATTATCGTCAAACAAAAAGGATGCAAAACTACACAAACCCGAGAAGTACTTAAAATGTTCCAGGAAAGACTGCATTTTTACTGCAATTTCAAGCGCAAGCAGGCCCAAGATAACCTGGCGGTGTCATCGGGAACATAGACCATTGGCAGCAAAAACAAAGCACGAGTACAACTGGATTAGACATCTTTTTATCTACACCAAGCTAGAGATATGATAATAAATAACGCCACATGCAACATGCAGCCAGCAGTCAGCAACTGGCCAAGATGAAGTAGTGCCAGGCAGGCAGTCTGGCTGGCGGCTTTTCACCTTCGCAATCTTTTGTTGTCCGCAAGACAGAGCTGGACAAAAGCCGCCTAAATGTCAGTCATTTGTAACAACACTCAGCTCGACTCAGCTTGGCTCAGCTCACTTGTCAATTCGAGCCAAGTACGTGAGGGACAGTGGTAACTGTTCGATCATGCGTGCAACGTGTATTCGCCACGAATCCTGTTGTTTGTTTTGTGCGCTCCGCTCAAAGTCCTGCAACTCCTGCTGGGTGAGTCTTCGCTCACTCATTTGCTATGCACCTTTTGCACGTCTCAAATGCTGTTACAATTTAAATGTTGTTGTTTGGTGTGTGAGTGTCCAAAAATGATTAATTACTTGCTGTGGAGTCCCGCTTTGGGACAAGTTAGAACTACTGGAGTAGTTCGAACTACTGGCCAAGTCCGTCGCTACAGGTAGCCTCAGTTTAAAGCCTTTTTCGTGTTTCGTTTTTCTTTTTTTTTCTGTGTCAAAGGTGTTGTTTTATTTGTCCGAGGAATTGTTTTGTTTAATTTATGTTTTGTTTATTATGTTTCTATTTCAATTAATTAACTCACAATACAAATGATTAATGTTTTCTGAGACCACACCATACCAGAGTCTATAGAATATCTAAAGCAGAAGAAATGTATATCCCAGCAGTTAGTCAAACAAGGAGTTAAAGTGAAATTTCTTAATTTTCCGAAATAGATCTTTATCCCCTTCCTCGCTCCTTTGTTTCAATGAAAAATTACTCCTTGTTCACCTGAAATCGATGATAAATTGAATTGTTAAAAAAAAGACAACCGAATTTGAATTGAGGAATTGCACCTTTGTTGCACCTCTCAGGATTCTTCAAAAATCTGCAATAACTTTCGTCCTAAGATCAATATACTTTAAAAATATTGTTTTCCTGACTCTTGAACTCAAATGTTACCTCCTAAAGTCAAGCAACGTTGTGGAATCACATTTCAAATATTTGCGAGTAGTGCAAGCCAGTGATAGAAAATCCTGATCACCGAAAGTCAACCTACGTAATTGTTTCCTTAATAAAAACGAAGCGTTTTGCTTTCAGTGCAGATTTTGTTAGAAGAACTTGCAATCTCTAATATAGGATGGCGCAAAATAGTTCGAGCTAAACTCGTCTTCGCCGCCAGTCTAAATGGCTTTTACATTCGGAATACTTATTTTATATTTTATTTCCATATTTTAATTAACAACAACAATTTTTAACAAACTGTAAACACTTTAGCAGAGAATTTGTTGTTATGGTAACATAAATGCTGTAGTAGCAGAGCAGTGCCTGCTTTTTCTAAGTCTAGAAATAATATATTTTCGGTACAGCATTCTCAACGTGGTCATATATTAAAGCACAATCAAATTATCCTAAGTAAATATCGAAAATAAAAACCGCACAGTCTGGCCACAAACAATAAAAGTGGGAGAATAATCTATATATATAAAAGAGTTGCGTGATTGAGTGACTGACTGACTGACTGATCACTCCCCAGACCAAACGGCTAGAGCTAGAATTATGAAATTTGGTATGTACATTTCTCTTACAGCGAAGAGATCAGTTAAGTTAACGAGGTATACAAATTGTACCCCCGCAATGACCAAGGGGCTGGGACTAGAATCTTGAAATTTGGTAAAAAAAATCCTCTTATCAAAATTTTCAAAATTCGTACTTTTTGGGTGTGAAATCGGGTAAAAAGTGATAAGAATAGTACCAATAACACGGATAGAGCTGAAACCATAAAATTCGGTGTGTACATCCCTCAAAATGTTTAGAATCGCAAAATGAAGGAATTTTTCGAAATTTGTACTTTTAAAGGGAAAAGGGGATAAGAAAGGTACCAACAACACGGATGACGCTACAATAATGAAATTCGGTGTGTATATTCGTTTTACAGCGCAGATCACTAATAAGAAAGCATTTTTCGAAATTTGCACTTTCAAGGGATTAAATGGGATAAAAATTGTACCACCACCCTGACCAAACGGCATGGCCTAGAATCTTGAAATTTGGAACGGGCATTACTTTTATAGCACGAATGCGACCCAGAAAGTATTTTTAAATTCGTACTTTTTGTGGGTGATATCGGGTAAAAAGGGATAAAAATGGTACCAATCAAACGGATGGAGCTGGAATAATAAAATTCGGTGTGTACATACCTCAAAATATTTAGAAACGCAAAATGACCGATTTTTTTAAATTCGTACTTTTAATAAAGAGTGATTTTTTTGAGGTTAGGATTTTCATGCATTAGTATTTGACAGATCACGTGGGATTTCAGACATGGTGTCAAAGAGAAAGATGCTCAGTATGCTTTGACATTTCATCATGAATCGTCTTACAAACGAACAACGCTTGCAAATTATTGAATTTTATTATCAAAATGCGTGCTCTGTTAAGAAAGTTCATTGCGCGCTTCCATTTTATGGTCAGTTTAATCGACCCACTGAAGCGGCTATTCGGGCTATTGTGACTAAATTTCGCACCAAATTTACATTGTTGGACATTAAACCACCAACACGCTTACGTAGAGTGCGAACTGAAGAAAATATCGCAGCTGTATCGGCCAGTGTTAATGATGACCACCAATTTTCGATTCGTCGCCGTTCGCACCAATTGGGTCTCTGTTACTCAAAAACGTGGAAATGCCAAAATTGGACTAAGCGGATGGACCACCTAAGACGCAGCCGCGGTCAACATTTAAATGAAATTATCTTCAAAAAGTAAATGTCATGGACCAATCTAACGTTTCAAATAAAGAACCGATGAGATTTTGCAAATTTTATGCGTTTTTTTTTTAAAAAAAGTTATCAAGCTCTTAAAAAATCACCCTTTAGTTAAACGCGGAAAAGGGTATAAAAAGGTAGCAACAACGCGGATGACGCTACAATAATGAAATTCGGTGTGTATATTCGTTTTACAGCGCACATCTTGGATACGAAGACATTTTCAAAATTTGTAATTTAAAGGGATTAGATGGGATAAAAATTGTACGACAGCCCAGACCAAACAACTGGGCCTAGAATCATGAAATTCGGAACTGACATTACTTTTACAGCACGAATGCGACTAAGAAAATATTTTTGCAAAATTCGTACTTTTTGTGAGTGTAATTGGGTAGAAAGGGAAACAAAATGGTACCAATCAAACAGACGGAGCTGGAATCATGAAATTCGGCGTGTACATCCCTGAAAATGCAAATTGAAAGAATTTTTCGAAATTCGTATTTTTGTACTTGTGAGATTGGGTAAAAACGGATAACAGCGGTACCAATCATGAAATTCGGTTTGTACATGTATAGAAACACAAAATTAATATATTTTTCGAAATTCGTACCTTTTTATATTCCTATGGTACCAACAACACGACTGAAACTAGAATCGTGAAATTCGGTGTGTATATTCCTCTGACAGTGTAGACGCGAAACAGTAACTGATTTTCAATTTTTATACTTTTAAGTTGAACTTGGAAAAAAGCGATTAAAATGTACACTGCAATACAATTGGATTGTATCAAATGTATACTTTAAAAGGGGGAAACGGACCAAAAGTGGTGCAAAAGGTACCAACCAAAATTGGGGATTTTGGAATCCGGATAGTACCAACCAAAGTTTTCAGCTAGAATATGAAAAGAAATTCGGTGTGTACATTTCTCCGAGTACATAAATTAATTTTTCGAAATTTGTATGTTTAAGGGCACAAGCTGCCCAGAAAGAGTTATGTGTGAACATTATTGTCATTATCCCCGGCAAAATAAAAGATAGATACAAAATGTTTGTTCCATTTATAAGGTCAGATTTCAAGTAACGCACTGGTTAGTGACTGGTGAATCGATTCCGATTCTAATCGAGAATCGATTTTATGGGTCCAAAACCAATTCTTTTGGAATCGATTATACGCGTCAAACATTATACTGGAATCGATTATTGATGCTTCGGAATCGAAATTTATTTTAATAGAAAATACCGAAAATTGTCGGTAACAATTTGTGAAATTTAAAAGTTGGGAAATTTTTAAGTTGTGAATTCTATAATTAAAAACAAAAAAAAAATGTGGAATTATTAAAAAACAAACAGGCAGTGTGGAATTATTTTAAAAAAATTGAAAGTGGTTCAAAATATAGGAACTCAATATGTCCCAAACAGTGTTTTTTTTTGTGTGGTAACACCTCCATACATTCCAAGCATTTGGAAAAGTTCACAAAATGTGGCATAGATATTGCAACATATACTTAAAATTTCAATGCAATATTTCGCGAAACTTTGAAAATCATTATTATTTTAATATGAAGATCTTCTAGTAAATTTTTAATAAGTCGTCGCCAAAATATCATTTCATTAGTGCATCTTCATTAGAATTGTCGTCTTTTTTTCAAAAAGTCGTTTGCAAGTTGAAGAAATGTTACATAAAACTCGAATTCCCCGGTGTATGAACAGCGGACCTCGAAAAAATCCAAACACGGTCAGTAAGCCTGTAAGAAGACAGGCTACTTTCAAACTATATGCTTTTGTTAAATAAAAATATAATTATTTGTGACTTAAAATAATTATTTTTTAACAATATTAAAGACATTGTCATTGTTGTCAATATAAAATGTTTTATTGATTTTTTATAAATTCACAGGTAAATACTTTTCAAACGTATCTTCATGCTTTCAAATATTTCTTACCAACATAAACTTCTACATTCTGCGAAAAATCGGAAGACAAATTTTAATTTTTGATCCATTTTGCATAGAATCCAATATACAGATTGTATGATTCAACATTTCAACCGATTCCGATTAAAAATCGATTATCAGGTCCGATTCTTCGATTCTAGGAATCGGATTGAAAAATAGTTGATCGGGAATCGATTCTCGCCCTTGAGTACCATTCACTAGCACCGGTATAGAAGTTATGGTTTTAATTTTCACTTGGATTGGGACTACAAAGGACGCGGAAAAGCATACATATTTTGTAGGTTTAAAGTGATTATAAAAACAAATCTCGAATTGCAACTAATTTCAACCATACGTATGGAAGTTATATCAGTTTTATTTTGACCAAAGCTTATGTCAATTTGCGTGGAAAATATAGAAGTTTTATTAGGTTTAATTTTACGTACGGGTCGTTTGTTTTGGAATATGGACTATACGTGTGTGGGTACCATAAGATGTAATTTAATAATTTAAACTAAGTTTGGAAAAATAGTACTATGTGCAGAGTTTGATTAAATTCATTAAGTCCCTTCCAGAGCCAGCGAGCCAGACAGACGTGAAAGGGACTTGGGACATACTTATGGTTTTAAATCTATCCTTCAATGCGTTACACTTTTTTTCTATCCCTAATGATATTTACGCTCCTACTCTGTAGTGAGAGTATAATTTTCACAGCTTAAGAAAGAAACGTGCAAATAATTTTCTACTTTATATGATTTTTTTTTTAGAAAAATTGTTCTCATTTTGTGCCTATTGACTACGTATAAATTGATTTTTTTAATTTGTACAAGGTGTTTAAATCGTAGCGAAAAGTTAGTGTAAATATACCTTTGAATAAGTAGCGATTCTTCAAAAGTTGCGAGCGTTTACAAACGATTTACGATTTGAAAGTGATATCCTTACACAAAGGCAATTTCAAAATATAAAAAAACAGTTTGAATACCGATACAAATACTGCCAATACCGTACTATACATACTGTAGTGTACTCACACATTTGTTCTTCAGTGTATTTCTGAAATAAACAAAACTCAGCTATTCTTCAGTTACCCTAATAAATACAAAGTACGGTTAATGTCGTTGACACTTGAGTTGACTGACTAAAGCGTCACTCGAATTGGATCAATCCATTTCTCGTCACACTTCACCGTTTTGGTTTCTTCCAGAGAACCGCTGACCCAAACATTTTTATGGAGCGCCGGCTCATGAGTGTAATTAGACACCGTATGGAATACTTTGAATATGTGCCGCGAAAAGTATCAGGCGCACAGATAATGTAGAGCAAGAACTGACCTAGGAAACTGAATAGTGGCTGAATAGAATTTATCTAGAATGTAAGCAATACTGTATTGATGTATAGATAATTAAGCGATATATACAATGTAAAAAGAAAGATGAAGACTAGGGTATATAAACCCAACATCTTCTCAAATAAAATCAGATTCATTTTGTTTTTGAAACCAAGAACGAAGAATTTCAATCATTGATAATCTCGGCAAGAGCCAAGCTAAATAAACCTAACAATTCACAAAGTTCAAGCCAATATTATCAAAAAAGGGTAACCTGACCAGAAAAAGGGCAGCGACTAAAAAGTTCACCCTTAGCACAGCGATCAGCGTATTACATGGCGATCCTGCGAATTACCAATCTACAGAAACACTGACTTACACAGAGTTTTTTTTTTTTTTTGATCCTGCGTGAGTACTGGTTTATGAACACTGCCAATAAATGTCTGGATGGGGAGAATTCTCAGAAGAGGAACTAAGGCAAATCATTGAGGACATCAATATCGCCGAACGGAGAAATATAGCAGCTCTAAAGACGATTGGGGCTCAGGTGCAGCAGTCGATTATAGAATATAGCCCAGAAGGAAGCAAAGTTGGACCGCAACCGCGTTATTTACCATCCAGGATACAACAGATTGAAGAGCCGCTTATAGTGTTCGGGCCCCCGGAGAGGATCCGTATCGTTAAAAGAGACCTACTAAGTAGGGCAAAAAGGGAGTTAGCGGTGGTTCGTTCACTATTACAGTGTGAAGGGCCAAAGGAGGCGAATTTAAAGAAAGAAGAAGAATTGATATCGTCCATTAGAAACATCCGTAGAGAAAAACGGAGGAAAAAAGCAATGTCTAAGAATATGATAAGCGTCACTTCCATTGTTTAAACATTCAGCTCATTCTTTATTTGGTTACTCCTAACTTTTTTGTTTATATATTGCTTTAAGTATTTTACAAGTAAGAACAATGTTAGTATTGCTACGATTAAAATTAGAATCTCCAAATCTAACGTTACAATTTTACTATTATTATTAATAATTGTCTCGTCTTTCTGAGTTTTATCTAACATTATTACAAAATTTTATTTTCAAAACAAAACAAAAAAAGTTTTACTTTTCCTCCTTTATTATTCTCATATTCTTAGACATTGCTTTTTTCCTCCGTTTTTGCACTAGAGGTTTTAATAGACAATGCTAAGAAGAGCTTAGGAAAACCATACAAGACTGGGACGATTACAGCGAAACTTGAGGAGTTGACGAAAATACAATCAGAGGCGGAACGGATTTTATCATCAACTGAATATACGGACGAGGATAGAGCACACAGACTGAGTGATTTCAAGGTGCTTAAAACTGAATATATTGGACTGTTGGAACAACATAAAAGAAAGGGACTAGAGTTATTAGGACAGGAAACCAGTAAGGAAACACGGAAATTAGTGCTGGACCAAAGTGACAAGATGGACACGAAGGAATTGATAGAATATATGAAAATCATCCCGGTGTTCACGGGAGACCGAAAATTACTGGATAATTTCATATCAACGATCAAGCTAATAGATAGTACTTTATCGGACGGAAAGAAGATTAGTTTCTTTAACTTCGTTTACACTAATCGTATTGACACTAGGATCCAGAACAGGATCAGACAATTAGGAAGCCCCACTACTACTGAACAGGTACTGACACATTTAAAAACGATTTTTAAACCAAGAAGGACAGCGAACGGTATTCTTAACCAACTGACTGGACTTACACAAGGAGACCGTACCATAACGAGGTTTAGTGAATACATCGAGACACTAGTCGCAGAGTTAACAGAACTTCAAGTATCGAATCTAGGCGAGGAACAAAGGACAACTATATCCACCATGAATTACAACATCGCCTTCAATACATTCAAAAACGGATTGAACAACAGAAGTATAGTCCAGACCTTGGATGCAAGCGACGTCACAATAATCACATACACGAAGCCTCGGCTTGTACAAAATCACCAAGATCAAATAAAACTAATAAAACAACATCATGAAACGCCATGCGGAGGTCATTTCGGAATAAGAAAGACCACACTGAAATTGAAACAACGGTATCTATGGAAGAACCTTGCACACATGGTTAAAGAATTTGTTAACACTTGCGACAAATGTCAACGGAACAAACAGATAAGACATACGAAGGAACCACTGACAATTACCGACACCCCTACACGAACTTTTGAAACAATGACAATTGACACTGTCGGACCTTTACCACCTTCAGAAGCATTCCGTTACATACTGACTACACAATGCGAATTGACTAAATTCATAATAGCATGCCCAATGGAAAACAAAGAGGCAAAGACAATCGCAAAGACTCTAGTGGAGAACGTCATATTGAGGTATGGGATATTCAATGCCCTAAAGTCAGATAGAGGAACAGAATTCATAAATGAGGTTTTAAGAGAGGTTTGCACACTTCTGAATATAGAACAAAAATTCTCAACCCCATACCACCACGAGACCCTAGGCACAGTGGAAAGGAACCATAGAGTATTGAATGAATATTTTCTATCTTTCGTAAACGACGAAAATTGGCATGAATGGTTACCATACTATTCATTCGCTTATAACACGACACCACATGTAGACACAGAATATAGTCCATTTGAATTAGTATACGGACGATTAGCAATATTACCAGGGGAGGAGGTAATGGCACATGGGAAAATTTATAATTACGACAATTATGCAAACGAAATGAAGGCAAGAATGAAATTTTCTCTGGAAAAGGCTAGATCATTTTTGGAGACAGTAAAATCTAGGCGACACATTCGGTCAGACCAGATTAGAAAGAGTTTAAAACTTTGTATAGGCGATTTAGTATTACTAAAGGTAGAAAATAGAAGGAAAAATATGGCACCATACTCAGGTCCATTTGAAATATTGAAGGTATTAGAACCAAACATACTTATAAGAATTAACGATAAGGAGAAATTAGTACATAAGAACAATGTCAAATTATATAAAACAAATTCAACTACAAATTAACAATATAAGCAAACATTTCATATATTTTTTTTCTCTCTCCACGAACAATTTTATTGCACAATAATTAAGAAAACATAGCACTTAAGTAGAATATGATACCACTCTATAAAAAATACAATGACGAACAAATACAGAACCCGATCATTTTCTGAAAATCATGAAATAGCTTCACTATTGTATGATTTTTCTTAAGGGTGAGGGTGTAGTGTACTCACACATTTGTTCTTCAGTGTATTTCTGAAATAAACAAAACTCAGCTATTCTTCAGTTACCCTAATAAATACAAAGTACGGTTAATGTCGTTGACACTTGAGTTGACTGACTAAAGCGTCACTCGAATTGGATCAATCCATTTCTCGTCACACTTCACCGTTTTGGTTTCTTCCAGAGAACCGCTGACCCAAACATTTTTATGGAGCGCCGGCTCATGAGTGTAATTAGACACCGTATGGAATACTTTGAATATGTGCCGCGAAAAGTATCAGGCGCACAGATAATGTAGAGCAAGAACTGACCTAGGAAACTGAATAGTGGCTGAATAGAATTTATCTAGAATGTAAGCAATACTGTATTGATGTATAGATAATTAAGCGATATATACAATGTAAAAAGAAAGATGAAGACTAGGGTATATAAACCCAACATCTTCTCAAATAAAATCAGATTCATTTTGTTTTTGAAACCAAGAACGAAGAATTTCAATCATTGATAATCTCGGCAAGAGCCAAGCTAAATAAACCTAACAATTCACAAAGTTCAAGCCAATATTATCAAAAAAGGGTAACCTGACCAGAAAAAGGGCAGCGACTAAAAAGTTCACCCTTAGCACAGCGATCAGCGTATTACAATACATACGAAGTAGTTTGCTAGTCAAATATAAATTTTGATACGAATTGAACTCATTATTTACAATATGTGCCCAATTAAGATGAAAATTTGTATCTGGGTCCTACAAATTTACAAAATATCCACTTTTGACTGATACTCAAATTTTCGTCGAAGATACCTTTAATATGTGTGGTATAATTAATATCGATTAAAGGTAATTATGAGGACTACGTCTGAGTAATTTCATTTGAAGCGATCAACAAATTTTGTCTCTTCTCTCCGATTTTCATAAAATTTTCTATTTGGCGAATAATGCTGCATTTCCCAATTATCAAAAATTAGAAATTTTAGACACTAGGGTGAATCGAAAATAAATTATTTTTGCCATAGGGCAATTTTAAATTTTTTTTAACTTTTTTGTGGATAATTTCAATTTCTTCTAGTTTTACAGAAAATTGGTAAATCTTTAAAAAATATGGTCTTAATTGTTTTCTTATTTATTTTCCATTTCTGTGTTGTCATTTAGTTTGGTTCAAGACCAAAGGTTGTGCTGAAGTCTTCAGCAGAACCCAAAATTAGCAAAAAGGCAAAGTGAGACCCTTATTGTTGCAGCTAAAAGTTGACTGCGCAGTTTCGATGGGCGAACTTCTTTCGCAACGAATGTATGCCTTTGACTTAAATCAGGGTTCATATTAGTACCAGCGGTTTCATATGACAAATATCGGGGATTTTATGATAGTCAAAAGAAAAAAATATGAAATAGGAAAAGGGGATTTCTTTAAACAGTTCAGGGATTTTGTGGGAATATTTGAAGTATTTTGAAAAATCTATCTATATATATAAAAGAGCTGCGTTACTGACTGACCTTTCATTGACCAGCCCCCAGACCAAACGGCTGAAGCCAGGGTCATGAAATTTAGTTCATGAAAGGTAGTTCCCAAATATGACGTAGACGTCGACTAAGAAAGGGTTTTACGAAATTCGTACTTTTAGGGGGTAAAATGGGACAAAAAGGGATAAATATCGAACCTTCGTCCTGACTAAACGGCAGTAGCTAGAAACATGAAATTCGGTGAGTTCCTTGCACTGACCATGCAGAAAAGCTACAAAAAGGGATTTTTCAAAATTTGTACTTTTAAGGGAGGAGAGAGACAAAAAGGGATAAAAATGGTACCAGTTTTAGAATTGGAGCTAGAATCGTGAAAATCGGTATTTACATTCCTCTGACAACGCAGACTTGCAACATAAATTGATTTTTCGAAATTTGTACTTATAAGGGACAAAAAGGGATAAAAATGGTACCAACTAAAGTATTGTAGCTAGAATCGTGAAATTTGGTATGTAAATTTCTCTGACAACGTAGATTTGCAACAAAAATGGATTTTTCGAAATTTTTACTTTTAAGGGTTGAGCGGGACATAAAGGGATACAAATTGTACCAATTGAAGTATGACAGCTATAGTCGTGAAATTTGGTATGTAAATTCCTCTGACCATGTAGAAACATAATAAATGAATTGAATTTTTCGAAACTTTTATTTTTAAGTGGTGCGCGGGACAAAAAGGGACAAAAAGGATAAGAATTGCAGCTACAATCGTGAAATTTGGTACGTAAATTCCTCTGATCACGTAGAAGCGCAGTAAAATTTAATCTGTCGAAATTTGTACTTATATGGGTGGAGCGGGAAAGAAAGGGATAAAAATGGTACCAATGTAAGAATTCCAGCTATATTCGTGAAAATCAATATTTACATTTCTATGGCATCGTAGACTTGCAACAAAAATGAATTTTTCGAAATTTGTACTTTTAAGGGTTGAGCGGGACATAAAGGGATAAAAACTGTACCAATTGAAGTATGGCAGCTATAGTCGTGAAATTTGGTATGTAAATTCCTCTGACCATGAAGCATAGTAAATTTGAATTTTTCGAAATTTTTTACTTTTAAGGGGTGCGCGGGACATAAAGGGATAAAAATTGTACTAATTGAAGTATTACAGCTATAGTCGTGAAATTTGGTATGTAAATTCCTCTGACAATGTAGACTTGCAACATTAATGGATTTTTCGAAATTTGTACTTATAAGGGTTGAGTGGGACAGAAAGTGATAGAAATAGTATTGCAGCCAGAAATTTGATATGTAAATTCCTCTGACCATGTAGAAGCGCAGTAAAATTCCTCGAAATTTTCAATTTTAAGGGGTGCGCGGCACTAAAAGGGATACAAATGGTTTACAGTCTTTTAATTGCGTAAATGCGGAACACAAATGGATATTCCAAAATTTTTACTTATCAGGAGGATGCGGGACGACAAGGGTGAACGTATTACCAAACAAAGTACATGTTTTAGGGGAAGCAAAAACACGTGCTACCTATAGTGAATTTTCAAAATGTATACTACTTTAGATTTATCTATATTCAAAAAAAGAAAATTAAATAAATTCTATTCAAAACAGAGACCGAAAATACTAATTACAAATAGCTGGCTTTTTCGCGTGCGAAGCAGCGGGTACTGCTAGTATAGTAAAGGGTGATTTTTTAAGAGCTTGATAACTTTTTTTTTAAAAAAACGCATAAAATTTGCAAAATCTCATCGGTTCTTTATTTGAAACGTTAGATTGGTCCATGACATTTACTTTTTGAAGATAATTTCATTTAAATGTTGACCGCGGCTGCGTCTTAGGTGGTCCATCCGCTTAGTCCAATTTTGGCATTTCCACGTTTTTGAGTAACAGAGACCCAATTGGTGCGAACGGCGACGAATCGAAAATTGGTGGTCATCATTAACACTGGCCGATACAGCTGCGATATTTTCTTCAGTTCGCACTCTACGTAAGCGTGTTGGTGGTTTAATGTCCAACAATGTAAATTTGGTGCGAAATTTAGTCACAATAGCCCGAATAGCCGCTTCAGTGGGTCGATTAAACTGACCATAAAATGGAAGCGCGCAATGAACTTTCTTAACAGAGCACGCATTTTGATAATAAAATTCAATAATTTGCAAGCGTTGCTCGTTTGTAAGACGATTCATGATGAAATGTCAAAGCATACTGAGCATCTTTCTCTTTGACACCATGTCTGAAATCCCACGTGATCTGTCAAATACTAATGCATGAAAATCCTAACCTCAAAAAAATCACTCTTTATATATGGTTTCAGCTGGAGTATTGTTCTGGCTCATGACCGTATAATATTTTATTGAATGCAAATTTATTATGCAAATATCGCGGTGACATTTATTACTTAGCTGCTAACTACCTTTCTTATAATTTTTGGTCGGTGACGACCATCATTACTGGCTTTAAGTCAGAAAAGGAATTATAATAAAGATAGGAAAATCAAATGTAATCGACCAAAGGAACTTTGAAAATATCTTGTAAAAAAGTATTTAATATTATAAATTAAATACATCACCCGACACATCATGATATAGTTATTTTTACACGAAATAATTTTTGTTCTTGTAATATTCATATTTCATATTCCAATGGTTGTCTAGAGCGAAATGTACTTGTACTGCAATTAAAAATAAAGAACTTGTTCACGACATAGGATGATCAAAATGTTCCCTCATTATTGAAAAATCGACAAATCATTCATATTTTTTTGTTTTGAACGAATTCTTAGAAATAACAAACTTTTTCTGTATTTGAGGATCGATCATTGGGGATTTTTCATGGCTACTTTGGGGTCAAGGAAAAAATCATCTGGCCTGCTCCCGCTATCAATTCCAATAGTGGGAACTTTGCCGTTGTGCTTGGTAATGCATGTTGGGAGCCAAATAAAAGAATACTCTCTATATCTGGTATGTTAACATTTGTGGAACAACATCTTCAAACATGGACAATTTTCATATGTAAATGTAATAAACAGAAAATAAATAAAAAAGCCTTAAGTTCGACTGAGTGGAATTGTATATATCGTAATTTATGGAGTGCATTCCACAATATTACAGGCAGATAAGAAGCTGTCGCCTTTTGCAGTAGTGCAGAAACATATTAGGGAAATTATGATATGCAATTTATATGCAAATTATTCTTGTAAAGAGTGATTTTTTTGAGGTTAGGATTTTCATGCATTAGTATTTGACAGATCACGTGGGATTTCAGACATGGTGTCAAAGAGAAAGATGCTCAGTATGCTTTGACATTTCATCATGAATCGTCTTACAAACGAACAACGCTTGCAAATTATTGAATTTTATTATCAAAATGCGTGCTCTGTTAAGAAAGTTCATTGCGCGCTTCCATTTTATGGTCAGTTTAATCGACCCACTGAAGCGGCTATTCGGGCTATTGTGACTAAATTTCGAACCAAATTTACATTGTTGGACATTAAACCACCAACACGCTTACGTAGAGTGCGAACTGAAGAAAATATCGCAGCTGTATCGGCCATTGTTAATGATGACCACCAATTTTCGATTCGTCGCCGTTCGCACCAATTGGGTCTCTGTTACTCAAAAACGTGGAAATGCCAAAATTGGACTAAGCGGATGGACCACCTAAGACGCAGCCGCGGTCAACATTTAAATGAAATTATCTTCAAAAAGTAAATGTCATGGACCAATCTAACGTTTCAAATAAAGAACCGATGAGATTTTGCAAATTTTATGCGTTTTTTTTAAAAAAAAAGTTATCAAGCTCTTAAAAAATCACCCTTTACTTGGCTTAGCTCGTTTTGTCTCTTTTTTACCCCTTTAAAGCACAAATTTCGAAAAATCTTTTTATTTTCCGTATTTATGGTACTAAAAAGCAGAAATACTGACTATATGCCCTTAAATGTCTTTGTTAAGGAAAAAATTTCCCTCTGGACCCATTTCGCTCAATCGATGCACAACCATAAGACGTAGTCCTCCAAAATTTGCATCTCCTAGCTACATTCGTTGAGATTTTAGCGTGCTTTCTAAAGACGACGACGTGGTTGATAATTCAAAGTGTTAAAAACGGATTCACATATTCCATATGTGAATATGTGATATAGTGTTTCGTTTAAATAAAATTCTTTTCTTTCGTGATGGGAAAATGAAAAAATGTGTAAACTATTGTAAAGGGTGTCCCAAGAAGAACGCAATTTTTAAATCTGGCAACATTCGAAGTGTCATTGTTTGACATTTGAACAATTGTTATTGTTTGTTAGTAGAAGGTACGAGGTTAGTAAAAATGGAGCGCTACACGAATGAACAACGCATTCTCATTATGAAATTGTTTTACCAAAATGGTGAAAGTTTTGCGGCTACAGTTCGCAAATTGCGATCAATTTGGGGTCACAATAATGCTCCAAAAGAGTCAACTGTAAAGAGATTAATAGATAAATTTGCCGAAACTGGGTCTGTTAGTGATGTAAAGACAACAACGCGCCATCGACCAGGTCGATCGACCGAAAATGTCGCAGCTGTACGTGATGATGTCGCTCAAACTCCATCCACCTCAATTCGACACCGAGCTCAGCAAATTGGTGTCTCCAAATCCACTTTGCAGCGAATTTTGACGAAAGATTTGCATCTTCATGCATACAAAGTTCAATTGACTCAGGAACTGAAGCCAACTGACCATGGACAGCGAAGGGAGTTCGTTAATTGGGTATTGGAGAGACAACATGAAAATGCTGATTTTGCCGATAAAATCATCTTCAGTGACGAGGCCCATTTTCATCTTGATGGCTTCGTCAATAGGCAGAATTGTCGCATTTGGGGTGCGGAAAATCCTCGAGTGATTCACGTGAGTGATAAGCCGACGACGACTCAAGCCTTAAAAGACGAAATTGGACGCTGCATTAATGAAACACCGCAGCATTCATGCAAAACGGTCATTGAAAATTTCATTAAAAGATCGCGTGCATGCCAGCAAAGCCGCGGCGGCCATCTTGCACGTTATATTGTTCCATACATAACCTCATTCTGTCTACTTTACGATATAATAAAGTTTCACGATTTTTTCTTAAATATCTGTGTTTTATTTAAAATTAAAAAATTGCGCTCTTGGGACACCCTTTATTTTGTATAGAATATTTCACCTACCTAATTAATGTCCATCCTATCCATTACCCCTTGCCGAAACCCTTTTCCTATCAAACCCATACGCAGACGCGCGGATGCACACACGCACACACATTAAACATTAATTATGGTATCATCGCAGGCCCGGCAACCCTTTTGCAGCCCCGTCACGACACGGCACTCAACAACAACTCAATCGACAATTAGCGGTGGATGCAACAACAACAATCGCAACCCTTTTTCCTCCTTCAGCCGATGCGAAGGATAATCGCATCATCCGCTTGTTGTTGTTTTTATGTCTGTATGTGGTGTTATGTTTAATAGGCCATTAAATTGCCACCCTATTAAAAGTGACAGCACAATTGTCAGTCAGGACATGATGCGGTTAGTCGGTCTAATGAAAGGGTTACCCAACAGCAACAACCCTTTTTTCGTAACGCGGAAACCCTTTATTTGGATGGCTGCCTTCAAGTGATGCGCATTAAAGAGTTAAAATTTTGTTTTGGGGCAACACGAAAGGATTAAGTTGTAAGTTGTCGGCAGGGACTAAAAAGGGGTTGAAATAATTGACAATTGAATCAACAAGTAAGAGAGAGAGAGCTTGATATAGACGGATGATATTGATGATGCAAATAAATGGACAGAGGTGATGACACATACGATTTGTGGTGATTTCGAATATATTTCGATTACAGCACTCATTATTATATTTAAGTATAACGCACAAAAGTTAAATTTAAGATATAAAATTATAGTTAAATTGGAATTTTAGTAAACAGATTAAAGAAATTATCCACAAAAAATGTTGGTGTAGATTTTATGGAATATTTATAACTCTATGTAACAAAAGTTTTGCCAATGGGTTATGTATAAGACTTTCTGATATTTTTGGATTCCAAAATTCGAGAACGATATTAAAAAGTTTTACGGATACATTTTTTAAAGAATTTTTTTTAGTAAAATTCAAATTTTCGCCGCTTAATATTTTTACTGTTATTTTTGGAAATAATAGACCACCCACTTATATTTTCAATTAAAGGT
This sequence comes from Polietes domitor, assembly GCA_947397865.1. Lineage (NCBI taxonomy): Eukaryota > Metazoa > Arthropoda > Insecta > Diptera > Muscidae > Polietes > Polietes domitor. The sequence goes on from OX377622.1 coordinate 114,627,056, forward strand.
AATAATTTTGGATACAAATATTGAGAATTTCACATAGAGACAGAAGAAAAAATTATTAAAAAAAATTTGTTAATACAAAACAAGTAAAAACGGAGTTAAGTTCGGCCGGGCCGAACTTTTTATACCCTCCACCATGGATTGCATTCCACAGAGGTTGTCTGTTTTCGTAGAAGTGCAGTAATATTACAGGAAAATATAATTTTTTTAATATAGCCAAACCAAAACAAATACAAATATTGAAAAATTAATTTTATAAATAAATATAATATTTTAATTATTTCAAACCACGCTTATAAGGCAAGGCTACCAATACGTCAATTCAAAAAATAGTTATTCTTCTATTTATATTTTGAAAAATATTTTCAAAGCCATAAATATTGGTAGATAGTGGGTGCTACATTTGGTTGTATTTCCATTCTATTTGAATTTCAAAAGTACAAATTTTGAAAATCCATTATCAGACTTACATAGTGCAAAATAACCTAACTTCATGATTCAACCAATTTTTGCCGTAAAAGAAAAAGTACGAATTTGGAAAAAAAAAACTTTTTATTTTGCGTGTCTATGCAATCAGAGGAATGTATACACCGAATTCCATTATTCCATTTGGTTGGTACCATTTTTACCCCCTTGACGTTTCTACGCAATTAGAATTTTATCATTCTAGTTGTAGTCGTTTAGTTGGTACTATTTTTATACCTCTGTACCATTGTATCCCTTGAAAGTACTAATTTCGAAAAATTCGTCTATTTTCCGTGTCTTCGCAGTCAGAGGAATGTATACTCCGAATTTCATGACTCTAGCTGTGGTCATTTGATTGGTACTATTTTTATCCCCTTTTTTCATTTTAACCCCAAAAAGTACGATTTTCGAAAAATCAGTTTATTTTTCGTGTCGTCACACTCAGACGAATGTATACTCCGAATTTCATGACTCTAGCTGCGGTCATTAGATTGGTACTATTTTTATCCCCTTTTTCATTTTAACCCCAAAAGGTACGAATTTTGAAAAATCCGTGTATATTACTTATCTATGCAATCAGAGAAATGTATACATCGAATTTCATTATTCTAGGTACAGCCGTTTGGTTGGTACAATTTGTATCCCTCTATTCCCATTTTACCCCTTAAAAGTACGAATTTTTAAAAAATACTTTTATATTATGTACCTACTCAATAAGAGGAATGTACACACCGAATTTCGTGTTTCTAGCTGTTGTCGTTTAATATGTACCATTTTTATCCCTTTTTTGCCCCATTTCACCCCCTACAAATAAGAATCACTTTATGGTGCACGTTTTTGCTATAAGGGGAATGCGCATACCAAATATCAAGCAAATATAAACAGAAATATTCAAAAAACATGCTTAAATACGCTAAAATATTAGGGATTATTATGGGTATTTTTAGTACTTGTGAGGGAAAAATTTTTCCCTTTGGGCCGATTTCGCCCCATTTCAATCCCAACCGATCTACGACTATAAGACGCATTTATGGAAAATTTGAACGTTCTAGCTCCTTTCGTTTAGATGCTAGCGTGCTTTCAACAGACGGACAGACGGACGGACATGGCTAGATCGTCTTAGAATTTTATGACGATCAAGAATATATATACTTTATAGGGTCGCAGGTCGATATTTCAAGGTGTTACAAACGGAATGACAAAGTTAGTATACCCCCATCCTGGAGGTGGAGGGTATAAAAAATATAAAATAGCAAAAATCGGAAAAAATATTTTCTTTATTTGTTAATAGCTTACGTTAAAGATAAAGAAGTTGAAGTCATGATACTCTTTGTAGACCCAAAAGAATTTGATAATGATTTCCATAAATTTTGTTTCCAAATTAGATAACGGAATATTTTGTTAGTAGCTGGCATCTTAATGAAGAAAAAAACATAAAAATGAAATTCTTACACTTTTAGAGTATAGCAAATTTGGGAAATATTAAAAACTTACTTCCAAAGTAGTGAGTCTTTAACGTAGAAAATATTCTTGCTTTCAGATGAAGCTATTTTCATCTGAGTGGCTATGCCAATAAGCAAAATTGCCGCATTTGTGCATATGGGCGGCATTTTTGGGCCATGTACTGAAAAATTGGATTGATCGGATGAGGACCTGTCGAGCCAGTCGTGGTAGTCATATAACTGATATTGTGTTCCATTATTAAATGAGAAAATTCAACCGTTCCAATAAAATTGGAAAATATAATCGGTACTTTTTTATAGCCGATTCTAATGTAAAATTTATTTTTTTTAATTTTTAAAATTAAAATGTTAAATGACCCACCCTATCCTTACTCTCAGATAACTTAAAATTTTATTTAGCGCCATGATCAAATATGAAGTCATTAGATATTTAAGGCACCGTTTGGATTTTTGTATAGGGGCAATTTTGCGGGAGGTACTAGAAAGGGAGTTGCAAAAACGTTAATATTTTACAGATTTAAAATGATTATAAGAAATTTGTAAAACATAAAATTGAAACTGAATTCTACTATCCGTATGGAAGATGTATCAGTTTTATTTTAATCCAAGATGATGCCTGTTGGTGTGGTGGTGCCAGGTGCCAGAAGGGGTGTGGCTATATCGTCCATATTTTTTGTGCATGAGACTTCACAGTATTCCGATCATCCGTATAGAAGTTATATCAGCTTCAATTTTGGGTAAATTAGGGTGATTTGTGTGGGAAGTACCAGAAGAGCGTGGCAAAGCGCGCCATGTTTTGTACGCTTAATGTGTTTATAAAGACTTTTTCAAATACCAATACATTGCTGATTCCGAATATCCGTGTAGAAATTACATTAATTTTAATTTCACATTGGCATATGGGTCATTTGTGTGGGATCGGCAATTTTGCCGATCTTCGAACATAAACTAAGTTTGGGCATAACATTACCATGTGCAAATATAGCCAAACTAACACAAATAAAAATATTGAACAAATAATTTTATAAATAAATATAAAATTTGTATTGTCTCAAAATGCTTATATGACAAGGCTACCAATACGTTTAAACAATATACATATATCGAAATAATTTTTTCAAGTCAATTCAAAAAGTAAATATAAGACACCAATCTTCAAAAAAGCTTAAATACCATAAATATTGGTATACAGTTTGAAAACATGCTTAAATACTCTAATAATACTATTTTCAGTCCTTGTGAGGGAAAAAATTTTCCCTCTGGACCGATTTCGCCCACTTACAATCCTTACCGATATACGACTATAAGACACATTTATGGTAACTTTGGACGTCCTAGATCCTTTCGTTTAGATGCTAGCGTGATTTCAACAGACGGACGGACATTGCTAGATCGTCTTCGAATTTTATGATGATCAAAAATGTATATGCTTTATAGGGTCTCAGGTCGATATTTCAAGGTAATGAGCGCTGCGGCGCGAATTTCCTTCCGATTGAAAGGTATTGACTACAGCTATTTATTTGCTTTCATAGAATACTACCACCAAATACAAAACATTTTTAGTTGTCACTATGAAGAACACACAAAAAATTACACGGGAAAACGTAGTTTTTAGGGGTGTTTTCAGGATTGATAAGCTCACAGACGGCTTAATCTAGGAACGACATATTTTGCAAATCATCATTAAACAATCCAAACTTTATTTTCGTGGAGTGACTGGTAATTTTTTCCATTTGTATGGACCGCGACCCAGGTTAATTTACATTAGTTTCTTCGTTACAATATTAGCTTTTAAAGGATAAAATAAAATATTTGTATTCGATTTTTTTCTATTTTGTTCGGGTTTGGACCTCCCCATGTCACCAACTCTCGACAGCTCAATCCCTTAGTTCGATCTCTGTCGCCTGGAAGTAAACGGCATCAGCTTTTATTGATAGAGTCGTAGACATATTGTATATGGATGTGGAGCAGGAGCAGGAGCAAGAAGTCGTAAATGTCTTCGCAAATAATCCAAATCCAATTTGATTACATTGAAAATTCGCCCAACACATTCGCAACTATGCACACACACACACACACACTCATACAGACACAACTAATATGTGGCCGAAAATGAAGAAATCATAAAAAACGAAAGAGAACATCAAATGGCAACAATAAACGATAATCGATATTGGGTTATAAAGAAAGGCCTAACAGGACACACACACACATATATATGAGGAAGTCCTGGCAAAAGGGTATAACGAACAAACACACAAAAATGTGGAAGGATAGTTATCGACAACAACATCAATGACGACATACAATTTAACGTTTCACTGGCATTTTCGATTAGGTCTAAAAAAGGAAAAAACTCAATATCTGTATGTGTGTGTTTTGTAAAGGACATGCCGTGTAGTGTATGTAACATACAGTCGGATGATATGAATGTGACACAATGTCACACAATTAAAGGAATGCCACAAAAACGTACTTTTTATCTACTCCAAGAGCAACTGCTGCCACCGCAGGCACTGTCAGCCTAACGAAAACTACTGCCTACCCCAGCCAGTATCCTTTAACTTGTAAGGACCTCACACACACATACACCGACACACAACGTACGTCTACAACTAAGTATATCATTTTGCTTATTAAGGATAACAGCAACAAAAAAGTAAAAATGAAATCAAAGTCCTTCGCTAGAAGGGGGCGAGATGTGGGGCACAGGCCGAAACAATGGAAATTGTGAAGGAGTTTACCATGAATGGCCTCAATCCTGCACATGCCAGGAGCTCGCACACACACATACTCCCACGCACGCCCGGTTCGATGATTACGAGCTGCAGATAAAAAACAAACAGTTATGACCAAATAAATTGACTTGTCCTTTATTATTAGTCGCTCGTAGAAGGATATCAAAGGGAATGTAAAGGCTTTTGTGTCCGTGTGTACTACTTACAACAGCCACAATGTCCAATATTTCCGTGAAGCTTTGGGGTTTGGCCAAGATTTGCTGGTGGTTGACTACAATTGCAATACTAAAATCGAATTTAATTCAATTCAATATTTTACCATAGTTTATGGAGGTCCTGGTTATTGGGGAACACTATTTTTTTCTAAATACTCCAGGCTCTAGGCAATAGTTTACAACACCTTTGATCTATAAGTCATAGAAGAAAGCCTCATGAAATTCTAAGCAACTGTGGTCAGCTAAGTTTGAATATTAAAGCGATTAAATTTGGCTTTAGGCAACAGCACCTAAAGAAAAAATGAACAAAAAATCCCCAGAAGAAAAAATTATCCAATAAATATTTAATGTGGAGATTTTTCTATAACCTTTTGCGAATGAAAAATGACCACGGGAATTGGGAATTTGTACTCCAGAAATTATGATATAGAATATGATTGGGTACCAACAAAAAACGACCTCAACGCCAAAGGTTTGAATATTCACAGTTCAAATCAGTTGCTAGACAGGAAAATACAATACTAAAATCGTTTCCATTTGAAGGCTTTCCAAAGTTATACCACTAGAACATCACACAACGTCGACCTAATGTAAATTTCATCAAAATCGAAGAAGATCAAAATCCATGATGGGTCGACATTTTTCGGAATCAGCCGTTGACAGCAAAAATTTGGGAAAAGCATATCGTTGCCATACATTTCTGATGCATTTTAGCGATCTAAACTCGAAAACGATTATATTTTGTAATGGATAATTCTAATTTATATTAAAATTCAAATTCTATGTATAAATGTTAATTAAATGACACGGGCATTTCAATAAATCATATTTTATTTTTTATATCTCCAGAGTCTAAATATATTTTTTCAAACCTAAAAAAACAGTTACGGTGGTAATTAAATGACACGGCCATTTCAATAAAGCATATTTCATCTCCAGATATATATTTATTTTTAAAAAAATAAAAAACAGTTTTTTTCGAATTTGTGTGTTTTATTAGTGCTGACAAATATAAAAAAAATATTTTTCTACAAGAAAGGCCATAACTTCAACTTTTATTTAGAGGTTTTCTTAAAATAGGCTTGATCTTCTCCTTGAGATATCAGTTATTAAAAAATAAAAATTCTATTTTCTACTCTGCTGACTATTTTCTAAAGGCTATTTATACAAAAATTAAAAACACACGATTTTAAATTAAAATTCTCCTACGAATACAAAGAGTGTGATAACTTAACTATATTCTTCCATATGCAAATTTACATTATTTTTATACCTCCACCTCCAGGATGGGGGTATATTCACTTTGTCATTCAGTTTGTAACACCTTCAAATATTCATCGGAGACCCCATAAAGTATATATATTCTGGGTCGTGGTAAAATTCTAAGACGATATAGCCATGTCCGTCTGTCTGTCTGTTGAAAGCACGATAGCGGCCGAACGAAATGAGCTAGGAGGTTCAAAGTTTTCCTAAATGTGTCTTATGGTTGCAGATCGGTTGGGATTGAAAGTGGGCGAAATCGGCCCAGAGGGAAAAATTTTTCCCTCACAAGGACTGAAAATACCCCTAATATTTAGAACATAATAACTTGTATTTACTTGATATTTGCAATTCGCATTCCCTTTATAGCATAAAAGGGCACCATAGAGTGATTTTTATTTATAGGGTGCGAAATGGGACGAAAAGGGATAAAAATAGTACCTATCAAACGACAACAGATAGAAACACGAAATTTGGCGTGTACATTCCTCTAATAGAGTAGATACTTAATATAAAAGTATTTTTTCTAAATTCGTACTTTTAAGGGGTTAAATGGGGATAGAGGGATAAAAATAGTACCAACCTAACGGCTGCACCCAGAATAATGAAATTCGATATATACATTCCTGTGATTGCGTAGACACGTAAAATAAAAGAACTTTCTAAAATTCGTACTTTTTGGGGTTCACATGGAAAAAGGGGATAAAAATAGAACCTACCAAATGACAGCAGCTAGAATCATGAAATTCGGAGTATACATTCCTCTGACTGCGTAGACACGAAAAATAAAACGTTTTTTCCAAAATTCGTACTTTCAAGGGATACAATGGCTACAGGGGATAAAAATAGTACCAACTAAACGAATACAGCTGGAATGATGAAATTCAGTGTGTACATCCCTCTAATTGTGTAGATACGTAAAATAAAGTGATTTTAAATAGTCGTACTCTTGAGGGGGCAAATTGGAAAAAGGGGATAAAAATGGTACCAACAAAATGGCCGCTGATAGAATCATGGAATTCGGTGTATACATTCCTCTGACTACATAGCCACGTAAAATATTTTTTTTCCAAATTCGTACTTTTGCTTTTACGACAAAAAATGGTAGAATCATGAAGTTGTCTTATACTGCGTACGTGAGAGATAAGGTATTTTCAAAATTTATACTATTGAAATTAAAATAGGATGGAAATACAACCAACCAAACGACTGTAGCTGAAAATACACTCTCTATCCCCCAATATTTAGGGTATTTATGATTGCTCCCTTATATTTACTTTATGAATTGAAGTATTATATCCATTATATATATAGTATACAAATATTGGTAGCCTTGGCTTATTAATTAAATTTCTTATTTTCATACAGTTAAAATTTGTTGCGGATATTCCTCTTGTAGCTTGGAAGCACCACAAAGAAAATAAAAGTTTTAGCGGGAGAAATGGGACAAAAAGGGATAAAATATGGTACCAATGATACGACAACAGCTAGAATCATGAAATTCTGAAACACGTAAAATAGAGGGAGTTTTTGAAATTCGTACTTTTAAGGGATATAATTAAAAAGAGGGATAAAAATGGGACCTACCAAACCGCTGAAGTTTAAATCATGAAATTCGGTATATACATTCTGACTATGAAGACTCAAAAAAGGTTTTTTTTTTCAAAATTTGTACATTTGGGCGGAGAATCGCTTATCTTATCACTTTGTCTGTATCTGAAAATGCTTCTTTCTAATGGCGACTGACAATCGCCTAATATTTAGGCACGTTCACTTTCACAATTTCAGCATTTGATTTATGTATTGTAGTCGATTTTAAACAGTGCGCATAAGTATACATTATAGTATGAAATAGTAAACAAATATAATAATGAGCATAAAAATATCACAATTTTCGTAATATGGTACTGTGCTTCTATGTAAAGTCGACGTCCTTTAATCTGCTGGAAATACTGTGGAATGCACTCCGTGGTGGAGGGTATATAAGATTCGGCCCGGTCGAACTTAACGCCTTCTTACTTGCCTTTGTTGGAATGCTAGCTATTAAAAAATACAACAAATTTATTTTTTTCATTTTTACGAGATTTAAAAAATAGATTTTTTATTTTGACGAGTGATGAGTATGTGAATTAATACTTTTTTGACGCATAACCAGCAGCGATCGGACTTATACTCCCAAAATTATAGAGCAAAGATCCAACGAAAATTGGATTTTTTTTCAATTTAGCATAAATCGTCAGGCAAAAATGTCTATGGAAAATTTTAAGAACATTTCTCCAAGAAATCATGTGTTTATGATGAATGTCTAGCCCGTGGAAATCGACTTCAAATCCATTACCGTCTGTCAGACTAAAATTTTAAGTCGATTTCCGCGGGCTAGGAATTCATCTTAGACACATGGTATCTTGGAGAAATGTTCTTAGAATTTCCCGTAGTTTCAGTTTTTGCCTGATGCTTTGTGCGAAAAAAAAATCGACCCGCCCTAATATCATCAAAAATATTTTTTTGGTCCTAAACAGAAAATTTCTATTTTATTCCTGACCAGTACCGACGCGTAGCAAGGATAAGCCGGTGAAAAGCTCTTTGTATTAAATATTATACTCCAACCTGCTGTAATCAGTTGTTGGAAATCTATATTTTTGGAAACAATTCTTAAAAATGAAGTTGAAATTTTAAAATACTAAATCAAGATCAGGGAAAAAACAAGTAAAAAAGGCGCTAAGTTCGACCGGCATTCCACTGAGGTTGTCGATTTTCATAGAAGTGCAGTAGTACATATTACAGGAAAATATAATTTTTTTAATATAGCTAAACCAAAACAAATACAAATATTGAAAAAATAATTTTATAAATAAATAAAATATTTTTATTATTTCAAACCTCGCTTATAAGTTAAGGCTACCATTTATATTTTCAAAAAGCTTAAATTGTTGGTTGTATTTCCATTCCATTTTAATTCCAAAAGTAAAATTTTTTAAATCCATTATCTCACGTACATAGTGCAAAATAACCTAACTTCATGATTCAACCAATTTTTGTCGTAAAAGTAAAAAGTACGAATTTGGAGAAATGTTTTTATTTTACGTGTCTATGCAATCAAAGGAATGTATACACCGAATTCCTTGGTTCTAGCTGCGGCCATTTGGTTGGTATAATTTTTATCCCGTTTTTCCTATTTTACCCCCTTAAGAGTGCGACTTTCTCAAATCTTTTTATTTTACGTATCCACGCAATTAGATAGATGTACACACCGAATTTCATCATTCTAGCTGTAGTGGTTTAGTTGGTACCATTTTTATCCCTCTGTTCCCATTGTATCCCTTGAAAGTACTAATTTGGAAAAATCTTTTATTTATCGTTTCTATGTCAGGGGAATGTATACTCCGAAGTTCATGACTCTAGCTGCGGTCATTTGGTTGGTACCATTTTTACCCCTTTGGTACTTTTTTTATCCCCAAAAAGTACGAATTTCGAAAAATCCGTGTTTACGCAATCAGAGGAATGTATACACCAAATTTCATTAATTAAGGTGCAGCCGTTTAGTTGGTACCATTTTTATCCCTCTATTCCCATGTTATCCCCTAATAGTACGAATATGATAAACACACTTTTATATTATGTATCCACTCAATTAGAGGAATATACTCACCGTATACACATGTTTCTAGCCGTTGTCGGTCGAACAAATAAAAATTACCTTATTGTGCTCGTTTTTTGCTATACCATATATATATATATATATATCAAATATTTAAAAAATTCGTACTTTTACTTTTACGGCAAAAATTGGTTGAATCACGAAGTTAGGTTATTTTGCACTATGTACGTGAGATAATGGATTTTAAAAATCTATACTTTTGGAATTAAAATAGAATGGAAATACAACCAGCTGTAACACCCACTATTTACCAATTTTTATGGTATTTAAGCCTTCTGAAAATATAAATATAAGAATATTTATTTTTTGAAGTATTATTTCGATATATATAGTGTAAACGTATTAGCAGCTTTGCCTTATAAGCGTGATTTTAAATAATAAAAAGATTATATTTATTTATATATTTTTTTTTTTCAATATTTGTTTTTGGTTTGATTATATTAAAAAAATATATTTTCCTGTAATACTACTGCACTTTTACGAAAATCGACAGCCTCTGTAGAATGCAATTCATGGTGGAGGGTATAACACAGTTTTTACTTGATAATATAGTGATCCAAAAAGGGGCATAATAATAGCTAAGTTTATCTAGTTTACCCATTCAAGTATCTAAATGTTCCATTATTTCCCGCCCGTGTGCCCAAGGTGTGTCTTATCTTTGCTGCAAGACGACCACCGACGATAAAAAGTGTGTGCTTAGTAGCAGCAACACTTACTAACCAGAGTCCTTTGTCCCAGGTTTCTTACCTCTTTCAACGATATTGCGTAGCAGTTGGCAGCAAGCAGCAGTGCTTGTTAACTTGTCCAAGATTGTGCTACATTCACGGCTGGCTATACGAGGGCTAGTATATGATAATGGCTGGTGACCATAAAAAACATCGAACGCATTTTATTTAAGGGTCAATAGGGAATAGTCCAATGTTCGGCGTATGGCTGTATGTATGGACATTGTACAAGCGTACAAGGAACAAACTATGGCATGCTTATCGTGTTGTAAAGATTTTGATTTTGTCCTTTGATGAGGCGGTAGTAAGAGAATATACGAATGTGTGTGTATGTGTGTATTTGTCCGGTAACAATCCCATCAATTGCGTGCGCATCATTACATTGTATCGAATGTGTGTGTGTGTGTGTGTGTGAGCCAGGACTTGTGCCAGCCACTCGATACAATTAAAACAACAACAAAAATGCCTGCTTCACCTGTTCGTTTGAATTGGTTAACCGAGTATTTCGTTTCGTTTTATTTTATCTTTGCCACTCTGTTATTATTGGACTCATAAATTCCTTTAAATATTGATCCAATTAAATTGGGTTATCAGGTTTTCCTCTTCATTTTCGGGGTTTTAATCCTTCGAAATGACTAGACACGAGCATTAACGAGTGACTTGCAGCTTGAAACATTTTGGCCGTTTAATTGTGTGGTCGCTTTGAGTCTTTTGAGAGAGTTAAATACACTCAGAAAAAAGAAACTAGGAAGAGTGTGTAAATTTTTTGTTAAATTATGATTATTAGAGGGCTACCCTAATGTATATTAAATAATTTTAAAGTTCTTTCAATGAGCAAAAAATCAAATGCCAGTCAACTCACTGATTTATTCCAATTTTCCGTTTCATGATGAGGAGTCAACTCACTGATTTATGGCAATTTTCCGTTCCATGATGAGGATCATTTTTAACTAAATTGCTATGTCAATATGCAAAACTGGCAAAGAATGGAATCTTGACTGAAGAAATATCGCGGCCACATGTTTACAAGCATTTTGTCAAAGGGATGGCATATTTTTATTTTTTGTCGCACAGTGTAACTTTTCTCGATTTTTTCTTCTATTTTTTATATTTTTTTTCCAAAAAAAAAAACATTTTTTTCTTTTCTATAAAACCTAAACCACTGTATCTACATGAAAATGAAATTCTGATATATCCCTCATAATTACTTTTTTTTTATTATAAAAAACATAAACATCTTTTTTCTCTGAGTGTACTCTGCTCTCTTAACCTTTTGTTACACTTTTGTGGTTTTGTCTTGGCGGGTTTACCTTTCTTTTTACTGGCTCTAACCTTGTTATTACTTTCCCTCATTATCTTTCTACTTTTCTCACTCCCCATCTGTGTTACCAGCTCCTTGTTGTGCTCGCCGAAGGATGTAGTTCTCTAGTTATTGTTATAGTTATAGTGGCCGTATTAATGATAGGGTTGCGTACCTTGAATTGTGTGTCAGTCGACAGGTGTAAGTTATAATTTCCCTTCATTTTATTATTTAGTTTAATATATTCTATGCAGCAGTAGTCAAGGATTATAATTACTTATTTCGTTAGGAATTTGGAGCACATGCCAGATAGAGAGAAAGAGATCGAGAGAAGGGGGTTGGCCTTTTCAAGAATCGATAAAATAAATCCTTCTAACGAGAAATATTCGTAGATTGGAGTGGTTAATTTAGATATTCAAAATACAAATTAGTATTGGCTGTAGTTAGTGAGAGTCAAAGGGGGTCGATTAAAGAAAATGGAAACCTGAATAAAAATTACTATTTTCTTGAAACTTGGATAAAATGTAGAAATAACTACAAAAGGATGACTATAATATATGTGATCTAAATGTTTCAGGATCCCCACAAAAAAGTTTCTTATCTCAAAGAATTCAGTCAAAAAAATATAAAAAGAAAGTTTTAAGAAAACCAAAGCAGTGCCAGCTATATAATAATGGTAATATGACAATTTAACAAAAAAAAAATAAAAATTTTCAGGTTTTTAATTAAATTTCAATAACCCGAATAGTGCACTAATTATATGTTAACTAAAGGGTGATTATTTAGCTATTATATTTTTGGCAACACTGGTTTAAACAGCTGACGCACGTTTCGTGTTTTGTTTCACTGTCAAACATCTTCAGTTTGGTCTAAAATTTAACCATGAATCGTCTTACAAACGAACAACGCTTGCAAATTATTGAATTTTATTATCAAAATGCGTGCTCTGTTAAGAAAGTTCATCGCGCGCTTCTTCCATTTTATGATCAGTTTGATCGACCCACTGAAGCGGCTTTTTTTGGCTCAATGGGTACGTAAATAGACAGAATTATCGATTTTGGAGCGAATATCAGCCAGAAGCATTGCAAGAGCTACCAATGCATCCAGAAAAAGTCACAGTTTGGTGCGGTTTATGGGCTGGTGGCATCATTGGACCGTACTTCTTCAAAGATGATGCGAATCGTAACGTAACTGTGAATGGTGAGCGCTACCGTGAGATGATATCCAACTTTTTTTGCCCAAAATACAAGAGCTTGACTTGCATGACATGTGGTTTCAACAAGACGATGCCACATGCCACACAGCACTCGCAACAATGAACTTATTTAGAGGCGAGTTCGGTGAACATTTTATTTCGGGACTGGTCAATTAGCCGCCTAGATCGTGCGATTTAACGCCTTTAGACTATTTTTTGTGGGGCTATGTTAAAGCTCATGTCTATACAGACAAGACCGCTTCAATTGACGCATTGGGAGACAACATTGAAGCAGAGTATGCCAAAATTGGACTAAGCGGATGGACCATTTGAGGCGCAGTCAAGGTCAACATTTGCATGAAATAATCTTCAAACATTAAATTATATGGACCGTACTATCGATCCAAATAAAGATTTCATGCATTTTTCTGAATTTTATGTGTTTTTTTTCTGAAAAACTTTCCTATAGCTTTTAAAAAATCACCCTTTATTTGATAAGACACACATAAATGGTCAACAAATAATTACAATACTGTTAATTTTTTGGAGTAGTTGTGAGTGACCATACTGTCACACTAGCACAGCCCGGATTAATTTATTTAAAATTCTTTTAAAACCTCCAAAAAACTCTAAATAGGTTACAAAATCCCCACAATATCCAATCCTCAGGATTGAGGACTATTACCCGCCTTATTGGATCTCGAGATACCAAATACAATTCACCTATACCCACGACAAGAAATTGAAAATAACTAAATTAATTAAGAATAAATACGAATTGCCAACAGCTACTTATTTGTGTCGTGTCGGAATATATCTAGCGGGAAAACCTCCCCCAACATGGTCTCCCAAAAAAATCTCTTAATTTCACAAACGAAATTTGCAAAAACGAAATCTACCGAAAATTATAAGAAATTTTCTCCAAGAAACCATGGGTCTAAGATGAATTTCGTAGCCCGCGGAAAACGACTTAGAATTCCAAGCAGGGCCACAAACTAGATGGATGGAATTTTGCAGAAACATGTGTTATTGTCCTGCAAGCCTGGTATCGTAATTGTCAAGATTGATTAAGGATAGAGGATTTCCCCAAGCAAGGTCTATAGGAACGTCGCCCGAATGAAAAGAGGTAGATAGGTAAAACTTGGCATAAAAGACATTGGAGGGAAATAAATAGTATTTTGAGAAAAGTGGGCTGAGCCACGTCCCTTTTGTAAAAAACGCATGATCTCAATAAAATTCAACACATTCAATTATATTGAAAGAATTTTCCTGTATAATATTTATGAAAAGATTTCATAAAAGGTTTTCTCATAAATTTAGTGATTTTTTTCTTAATGCATATGTATGAAAAACTCATAAATAAAATGAAATGTTTCATACAATTTTTCAATAAAAATTTCATATTTCATAAAATAAAATTGTTAAATTAGTGAAACTTAGTTTCAGAAGACCAAAGAAAGATATCATTGTATTAAAGAGACAATTCTTAAAGATTATGAAATATGTCATAAATATGATGTAGGATTTCATAGCTTTTATGAAATGTTTCATAACTTACAGCTACATTTTTAGTGTGTCGACTTTATTCGGTTGAATGCCAGCAATTCTCATTTGTCCTCTGTTAGCTTTGACACAAGTATGTACCCTGATTAAGCTCAAAGACATACTCATGGCAAAGATTCTCGCAATGATGGTGTGTGTTGTTTTGTAGACAACAAGTTCATATTTGAAATTTCAGTTTAAATATTTATGAAACTTTACCATAAAATTAATGAAGTTTCTTTATAAAATACATATATGAAAATTTGCAAATTTTTCATAATATGTATGACAAAAGTACGTCGAATAAAGAACTGCATTTCATAGTTTCTCACTCAGAAAAAAGTGTACTAAATTCCAGTACAAATGTACTAAAATTAAGGAAATTGGTATATGTTTGGCACCCAGTATGACTTTACTCAATTTAAGTTTATTTTTTACTTGAATTTAGTACATACATACTCAAGTCAAGTAATTCTTTCAGTGTAGAAACCACATATACACATCTATTGATGATATATCACCCATACACAAATCGTCCCGATTTTACTTTTTCCACTGAATACAATTGTAATATGGTGGTCGGCACCGCCCGACTTTTACCTTCCCCTACCTGCTTCAATTTGAAGATGCTAAAAGGCTACTTTGGCCGTGACTTTTTGTGGATTAAAGGGAATTCACTTTTGGCGCAGTTCTGTCAAGAAAAACTCTTTCAACAGCAACATTCATAAGCCACTGTGCAATTGTATTATGGAAAAGTGAGTGAAAGTTATCGTATAGTCGATCCAGTCCGACTTCTTCCTTTTCATAATTATACCCTCCACCTCCAGGATGGGGGTATACTAACTTTGTCATTCCGTTTGTAACACCTTGACATATCGACATTGATCGTCATAAAATTCTAAGACGATCTAGCCATGTCCGTCCGTCTGTCCGTCTGTTGAAAGCACGCTAGCATCTAAACGAAAGGAGCTAGACCGTTGAAATTTTCCATAAATGTGTCTTATAGTCGTAGATCGGTTGGGATTGAAACGGGGCGAAATCGGCCCTCACAAAGACTAAAAATACCCATAATAATCCCTAATATTTTAGCGTATTTAAGCAGTTTTGTTGAATATGTCTGTTTATATTTGTTTGATATTTGGTATGCGCATTCCCCTTATAGCAAAAACATGCACCATAAAGTGATTCTTATTTGTAGGTGGTGAAATGGGGCAAAAAAGGGTTAAAAATGGTACATATTAAACGACAACAGCTAGAAACACATAATATAAAAGTATTTTTTCCAAATTCGTACTTTTAAGGGGTAAAATGGGAATAGAGGGATAAAAATGGTACCAACCAAACGGCTGTACCTAGAATAATGAAATTCGGTGTATACATTCCTCCGATAGCATAGACAAGTAAAATAAACGGACTTTTCAAAATTCGTACTTTTTGGGGGTAAAATGAAATAAGGGAACAAAAATAAAACGAATCAAATGACTGCAGCTAGAGTCATGAAATTCGGAGTATACATTCATCTGACTGTGTAGACACGGAAAATAAACTGATTTATCGAAATTCGTACTATTTGGGGTCAAAATGGAAAAAGGGATAAAAATAGTACCAACCAAATGACCGCAGCTAGAGTCATGAAATTCGGAGTATACATTCCTTAGACTACGTAGACATGAAAAATAAAAGGTTTTTTTTCCAAATTTGTACTTTCAAGGGATACAATGGGTACGGAGAGATAAAAATGGTACCAACCAAACGGCTACACCTAGAATAATGAAATTCGGCGTATACATACATACCTCTGATTGCGTAGACACTTAAAATAAACGAGTTTTTCGCACTTCGTACTTTTTGGGGTTAAAATGGAAAAAGGGGATACAAATAGTACCAATCAAATGACCGCAGCTAGAGTCATGCAATTCGGAGTATACATTCCTCTGACTGCGTAGACACGGAAAATAAACGGATTTTTCGAAATTCGTACTTTTTCTTTTACGGCAAAAATTTGTTGAATCATGAAGTTAGGTTATTTTGCACTATGTACGTCTGATAATGGATTTTCAAAATTTGTACTTTTTGAATTAAAATAGAATGGAAATACAACCAACTGTAACACCCACTATCTACCAATATTTATGGTATTTAAGCTTTTTGAAAATATAAATATAAGAATATTTATTTTTTGATTTGAAATAAATAATGGTTTGAAATAATTAAAATATTATATTTATTTATACAACTATTTTTTCAATATTTGTATGTGTTTTGGTTTGGCTGTATTAAAAAAATATATTTTCCTGTAATATTAGTTCACTTCTACGAAAATCGACAGCCTCTGTGGAATGCAATCCCTGGTGGAGGGTATTGAAATTTCGGCCCGGCCGAACTTAACGCCGTTTTTACTTGTTGTTGTATTCATTTTGAATGTTTATGTTTTTTTAGAAGATTTAAAATCAGCTCGTAATCCCCTTTTATTAACAAACCAAGACTATAGGATATTTGACTTATTTTAAACCGGTTCGAATAACATCAACATTTATTTCAAAACCACAATCCTTGGAATGACAGAATTCAAAGCTGACGTAAGTATGCGTGTGAGCATCTGTGTTTGTAGATTTACACTTCTCAGGATTAAGTACTCCAGCCAGCTCGCCATAAATTGTCCCATTTAATAATAAACAATCGATTACTCAAAGTACATATTGAACAACAGGAGACTTTTTGCTGCTTTCCGTTGTATTTAACGCACACTGTCATAATATCCTGAAAATTGTCGTGAAGCCGTAAGGAACCACGGTTAAAGGATATATTTATTTTATTTCCCAAAATAATTGAATAGTTTTTTTTTTGTTGTTTGTTTCTTGTCGTTGTCGTACTTCGCGACCATAAAAATTATAAAGAAATACATCAAAGTGTGCATTTCTTATTAAGGAACCCATTATTGTTATGATTTTTATTGCAAATTAAACAGCATGAAGTCCTCCAGGAAGCCTTGGATGGATTGTTGGCACATTGTGGAATTGTGACAAATGGAAACGTTTTATATTGTAATTTTATTGAAAATGTCCCTACGAACATACGTTGAATTACTCATTCATGTACGGGTAGTATGTTGGGATGGAAAGCAAATATCATCGGCATCGCCATCATCATCATCAATGTCTGGGGGGATTCCTTTTTAGAGTTCATAAATTTAATGAAGAAATATTGCGCGCAATTAAATGGAATTAAGTGAATGTTTTCTGAAGGATTATTTATGGCTATTGTTGTGCAATTTGCCAGAGTCCTTTTCGATATGGCCACATTGGCGTAATCGAGCACTCAAGCAGTGGACGGGAAATTTCCGTCAGAGATTAACATGAGAGATAAGTAGCTAAGGCAACGCTTATAACCCTGATAGAGAGAAGAGTAGAGTAATTTCTCTAACATGGGAATTTTTAATCATTTAAAAAAAAAAAAAACAATTTTCTATGAACGTACAATTAAAACTAATCAGCCGGTAATACTGTGGAATGCACTCCATGATGGAGGGTATATAAGATTTAAATTCCAATTGTCATCTTGAATATTTTTTCTATAATTTTGGGGTCGTCCCCGCTTAAATGTAAATTAATTATAACACCGTGCGACAATTTTTCATTTATTTTATTGGACCTGAGCAAGACAATATATGTATATGTGTAAGTAGAGATCGAATGTAGAAAAAATGTGTACTCAACTTTTCATTTGGTGATCATTTACCCTTTTTGCAGGACTTTTAATTTCCAAAGGACATTATTTTACTATCTTCACACTTTATCGAGTTATACAAAGGCGATATGGGTATCAAATGAAAGAGAAGAAAAATCTGTAAAAAAGGTTTCAAGTTTATTTATCTTTGGCTATTTAAGGTGGAAAACTTGACATGGTTGTTAATGCTTAACTAATAGAGACATGTAATTTTAGTATTTTTAACATACATTCTTCACTTTCATGCAATGATCCATATCGCCTGTGTAAGGCTCTCGAAAATAAGAAAATAAATTATTAAGAGGATATTCCTCTTTCCTTGGAAATTAAAAGTCCTGTAAAAAGGAGAAAATATCACCAATTGAAAAACTGAGTACACAAAAAGTACTGTCGCACGGTGTAATAAAAGGGCTACAAACGTTGAAAAATTCCCTTTCATGGAGAAACAGCGGTTTAGAAACTGTCGAAAAGAAAAAAGAAATCGTTTTTTTGGCATGAACAATTTATGGTTATGTTCGTGTTTAGATCATATATAGGGTGGGCCATTTAACATTTTAAATTTAAACTACCGATTACATTGACTTTGAAAGGAATAATAACAGTCATTTTTATACCCTCACTCTACAGAGTAGAAGGGTATTTATCCGTTGGGACAGAAAAAAATGTAACGCATTGAAAGGGTGACTTAAGACTCGGGATCTATAAATCGACTTTCGACTAATCGATTAATCGACTTTTGGGAGGAAAAAGTCGAATTCAACTTTACTATTGCCAAAAGTCGACTTTGTGCATCAATGAATTTAAGTTATTGAATACCGATTTTATTTTTTTTTTTGCTCTAGAAAAAGTGGGTAAGATCGGTTCAGATTTATATATCCAATAAAAATGTCTCTCGATTTGGTTTTGATTTGGTCTATTCGTCTTTTCATTCATTTGCAATGACGTCTTTTTGTTTATTTGCACCAGTCGAAAAGTCGAATTTTTAAAAGTCGAAAAATCGATTTTTCGATAAGTCGACTTTTCATATATTTGCAACTATACATCCAACTTGCTCCAACTATACATCCCTACCTAAGACCTTAAGTATGTTTGGACCAAATCCGTTTCATGACTTCTTATATATTTTTTTAATCCATGACCGTCCGTACGGCTGTCTTGTGCACAATAACTCTCGAAAGGACTTAAGGAATCGATTCAAACTTGGTAATATTGGTATATGGTAATATTTTTCCCAAACTTAGTTTAAGTTTGAAAATGGGCGCCCCTTCTGGTACCTCCCACACAAATGGTCCACATTTCTATGTTGAAATAAAACCAATGTAACTTCCACATATTCGGATATTCCGAATATGCTATGTCTTGGTATTTGATAAAGTTTATATAATCACTTGAAGTGTACAAAATATAACGGATTTTGCCACGCCCCTTCCAGTACCTTACACACAACCTTGAATATTCAGAAGCCAATGTATCCACAACGAGTCACTGTTTGGCAGAGATACAAGCCGACCGATTTTAAGCCGAGAAACCGCCGCCGATTTCATGGGCTAATATCGACATCAACCGCGTGCCGATATTTGACGGAGTTCTAACTCCGAGAAAATATAAATGTCGTCTTAGACAACCTACTACTGTGAAATATATGTATCTTTCTTTGAATTTGGTATCTGTAGAAAGTTGAATGATTGTATTTTGATTTGAAAGTCGCATTTATATAAGTCAATTCCAGTATGCGTGGCCAACAACTACTCCATTCTTTGGAAGGCGTATGATATGCAAGATGTCTAGTCAAATATGCTTCACCTGTAATTGAAACAATATATATTAAATTCATCCATATAATATTTAAATTTTATGTATGAATGCCCAATCCCAAAAAATAATTGTATGAGATAATAATATGAAATTATGGGAACATTGGCTAATATTTACGAATATTGAATTACTTGCCAAAAAAAGGTATTAGAAAAGGTATTAAAAACCAATACAAATTGTTCCTTCGCTTTTCCCAAAATTGTTAACTAAATAGAGGTGATCGAATAACAGAACGAGCCGGCAAATCAGCCGAAATCCGCCGCCGCCGATCCATTTTGGGTAGCTCCGCCGCCGCCGATAATTCTGGTGCGGCTTGTATCTCTGCTGTTTGGTGTGAATTTTGGGATGTACTGAAAATTGATCGAAGGAGCTGCCAGTCGTGTTAGTCATACGAATGATATTATGTTCCATTATTAAATGATAATGTTCAACCTTTCCAATGAAAGCAGAAATTTGAAAAAATAATCAGAACTTTTTTATAGACGTTTCTAATTTAAAATTTTAAAAGGTCCATCATATAGCAGGTATCATCGGAGAAAATTGTAATTAAAAAATATACGTTAATATTTGTTTGTAACACCCAAAAGGAAGCTACAGAGACACATCGTTTATTATACCGATCGAATCACTTTTTGAATCAATTTAGCCATGTCCGTCTGTCTTTCTGTCCATATATTCTTTTAATCACGAACTAGGTCGCAATTATTGTCCGATTCTAACGAAACTCGACACAAACGATTTCTGCTCGTCGAGGACAGACGCTATTTAATTTGAAGCAAATCGGTTCAGATTTAGATATAGCCACCATACAAATTTCGTTCCCTATTTGACATTTTCCGGTCTAGAAATCGTAAATTTTAACAGATTTTCTTCAAATTTGGCGTAACACCTTATATTTCAACTAGAAACATTTCTGGTGAAAATGGGTCAAATCGGCTCAGATTTATATATAGCTCCCATGCAAATGTTGCTCCCGAACTGAGGTTCATCGCTGACTTGAATTTTTATACCCTCCACCTAAAGATGGGGGTATATTCACTTTGTCATTCCGTTTGTAACACCTTAAAATATTCATCGGAGTAAAGTATATATATTCTGGGTCGTGGTAAAATTCTAAGACGATCTAGCAATGTCCGTCTGTCTGTCAGTTGAAAGCACGATAGCGGCCGAAAGAAATGAGCTAGGAGATTCAAATTTTTCCTAAATATGTCTAATGGTTGCAGATCGGTTGGGATTGAAATTGGGCGAAATCGGCCGAGAGAGAAAAAAATTTCCCTCAGAATGACTGAAAATACCCCTAATATTTGGACTATTTAAGCATTTTTTTGAAAATTTCTGATTTTTATACTCTTGATTTGTTGATTTGTTTCGTACCTTCCTCTAGTAACGTGTAATCACCAAAAAGTACAAAAAATATTTAGCGGGTGAAATGGGACAAAAGGGATAAAAATAGTACCAATGATACGACAACAGCTAGAAACATGAAATTTGGTGTGTACATCCCTTTAATTGCGTAGATACGTCAAATATAGAGATTTTTTGAAAATTGTACTTTTAAGGGATAGAATTGACAAAGAGGGATAAAAATGGTACCAACCAAACAGCTGAAGATAAAATCATCAAATTCGGCGTATGCATTTATCTGACTGTGTAGACGTGAAACATAAAGGATTTGTTCGAAAATTGTACTTTTAGGCGGAAAATGGGGCGAAAGGCATGAAAATGGTACTAATCAAACGGTTACAGTTAGAATAATGAAATTCGGTGTGTACATTGCTGTGACTGTGTAGACACGAAAAATAAAGATATCTTTCGATGTTCGTATATTCGTACGCAAAATAAAATATAGACACGAAAAATAAAGATATCTTTCGATATTCGTACCTTTAGGATCAAAACGGGATAAAATTGGTACCACGCAAACGGCTGCAGCTAGAATTATGAAATTCAGCTGTTACACTCGTCTGTCTTCGTAGACACACACAATCATATTGTTTTATCCAAAATCGTACTTTTGGGGTCAACATTTAAAAAATTAATGATAAAAGTGATTCCAGGCAAACGGATGTACCTAGAATCATGAAATTAGATGTGTTCATTCCAATATGGACGCAAAACATAATGGATCTTTGAAATTTGTACTTTTCTTATCAAAATGATACAGTCACTCTTTTTGTAGCTGAATCAAATCGGCTGAATTGCAAATGGGAGAAATCGGCCCTGATGGAAAATGTTTCTCTCTAATGACGACTGACAATACACCTAATATTTACAGTATATTTTTGAAGCTATTATATATAGTAGTAGACTACTAATATTATAACGAAATTTATTTAAAACAGTGCTCATTAGTAAGCCTTATAGTTTGGAATAGTAAACAAATGTACTATTGCGCATTAAAAATATCACAATTTTCAAAATATGTTACTTCACTTCTTTGTAAAGTCGACAGCCTCTAATCTACCGGCAATACTATGGAATGCACTCCGTTGTGGAGGGTATATAAGATTCGGCCCGGCCGAACTTAACGCCTTTTTGCTTGTTTGCTTTAGAAACCACATAATTTAACCGATTTTGATCAAATTATATTTTAACTAGAAAAATCTGTGGTAAAAATGTGTCAAATCGGTTCAGATTTAGATATAGTTCCCATACAAATTTCGCTCCCGATTTGAGGTTAACCGCTGTAGAAACCACATACTTTAACCGATTTTCTTCAAATTCGGCAGGACAACCTATATTTACACTAGAAAGATCTATAGTAAAAGTGGATGAGATCGGTTCTGATTCATATACAGTGTTACAAGCCGAACCATAATTCTCGGCGGCGGCGGCTTTCGGCTGATTTGTCGGCTCGTTCTGTCATTCGATTACCCCTGTTTATTTGACAATTTTGGGAAAATGGAAGGAACAATTTGTATTGGTTTTTGATACCTTAATATTAGCCAATATTAGAAAACATTCCCATAATTATCCAATACATTTTTTTTCAAAATCCATCGGCCAAAATTCAATAACTTATGTTCTAGTAGACATTTTTGAGTTCTGTAAAAAATCAAAATTAGACAAGGACCCAAGGATTATTTTAAGACATTAATATTTATAATCGGGAAATAGGATATATTTTAGATATCGGCCCAAAGTTGACTACTTTTCGTATTTTTCGACTTTAAAGAAAATTAAAATTTTTATTTTTTTGTTTATGTTTTTTAACATATTTTTACGCATTTGTTCGTAATGCGAAGAAATTTTTTTATTTTTTTTAGTATTACAGATTTTCACGTTTTTCAAATTTTGAAAATTGAAAAAACGAATTTCTTTGTTTGACTTTGTCAAACTGTTTCTCACACATTTTAAGAGATTTTTCACTCAGATCTTTTTATTAGAAATTGTGGTTTCTTAGCATTATTATGACGCTATGGCACAAAGCCAACTATAGTTTGTTTGTAATAAATATTTAAAAAAATTTTCTTTTTGAACAAATGTCTCAATTTGAACCAACACAACTTTTTTCCTTCAAAAGCCTTTAACGAAATATATACATATTTGGAAAGGTTGAAGGGTTCCCCGCTTTGCAGCCTTGTAAGATAGGATAGATTTAGTACAAAAAGTCAGATTTTTTAGTTCCAAAACGCAATTCATTTTCGTCTCATTAAATTCTGAAAATTAATTACGCATGTAAAATAGGTGAGTAAATTTCCTTTATCGTAATGCTAAATTTTATAACAATCGGAGTTCATTTACCGGAAATATGTCCAAAAAACCAAAATAATACCTGATTTAGCAGACATATAGTGCAAAAAGTCAGATTTTTAGTTCCAAAACACAATTTATTAATTCACTCCTCATTATCTTCTAAAAAGTAGATACGTATATAGAAAGATGAGTAAATTTCCTTTATCATCATGCTAAATTTTATAACAATAGGAGTACATTTGCGGGAAATATGCTAAATCAAGTGTTATTAGGGTTGTTTGGACTTAGTATCGGCAAATGAACTCCGATTGTTATAAAATTTAGCATGAGCATAAAGGATATTTACTCATCTTTTATCTGCCGATTTGAGCCGATGAAATCGGCGACGGCGCGGCTCTTGCAGAAACATGCGGCGGCGACGGCTTGTCGGCTTAAAATCGGTCGGCTTGTATCTCTGTTCATATATAGCTCCCATACAAATGGCGTTCACGATTTTCACCGAGTTGAATTGTAGTGGAGTACTCGGCCCCGACCGACTTTAGCCTTTCCTTACTTGTTTTTTATTAAAACTTTTTTCCACTTTTGTATTTTTTAACGCTATTTTATTATTTCTTTTTCCTTAATATATATTTTAGTACATCATATTTCTTTGTATTTCAATTGATTTTTATTTTAATAGTTTTTAAGTAATTATTGGATTTAGATTTAAGAAAATTTTGTTAATTTCTAACCGGCTGATTCTATGGCTGATACAAATAAATAAGAAACTTTACGTGGGACCCGCGAAGAAGGTACATTTTTTGATTCATCCGATTAGTTCATATTTTGATATGACAATTTTCCGCCTGAGAAGCAGCCTGCACTAACTATCTGCCAACAATATATCATTGTAGCCCCCATCCCTAGCCATGGTATCAGCACCGTTCTCCTCTTGTATTTGGCACGTTGTGCCGGATATGACATTCCTTGAATTTGTGCTTTAACTACAACATCGCACAATGCATACTTTTGGAAATTAATTAAAATTCTTGTTTGGAGCAACTCAAGCAAACATCCTTTTCATGGAAGGAAGCGTGTTTCCGTTGCGTATTTTAATTTTTACCAGCCATAATTTCTACTCGCCATGGCTCTTCCTCTACGGCTTAATCAAACTTTTCTCCTCTCTCCGACTCCGTCTCTCTCTCTATCGTTTGTTGTTTTTTTTTTGTTTTGTTATAATTTCAACTTTTGGCCGTGTTTGCTGTGCAAGTCCGTCTTAACGTTATTAACAACATCTTTAGCAACACATACTCGCAACATCTACTACAACAACGACATTATAGCCTAAAAGCAGAACAGCGTCTCCTTCTCATTATGCCATGGAAGCCTAGCCTTCTCTCCCTTCCACCTTCCCAGCCGGCCACACAGATAGCCCTAGAATGTTTTCATTTCTTTTTCTTCTTTTTT
Organism: Polietes domitor; assembly: GCA_947397865.1. Taxonomy (NCBI): domain Eukaryota; kingdom Metazoa; phylum Arthropoda; class Insecta; order Diptera; family Muscidae; genus Polietes; species Polietes domitor. Next base: position 114,652,297 of record OX377622.1, read on the forward strand.
TTTTGTTTATGAGTTGGCGTAAGATTTTTCTGTTTTAATTGCAAAAATTACATTTTGGAAAATTTATAGAGAGTAATGTTAAAAGCCAAAACGCAACATGATTAGCTTTAGAACACGAAGAAGAAGAAACAAAAAACGAAAGCAACGTAGAAGAAAGGACATTATGTTGATAAAGCAGCAACGTAACGCAACAATGTGTGTGCGTTGCGTTCGCACACTGACACACAAACTCAAGTGTAAAGAAATCATATTACATCATTTAAGTTTTGCAAAAGTAACATGGCAACCTTTCTTCAAATGCTTTCTAAGCATTTTATCAAAAACAACAAAAAAAAGTTAAAAACGAACACAGGCTTAGAGGGTGTGTGGTGGAGTGATAGAGAAATTTTGTGAGTCTATGAAATGGAATTCTCAAACAAAGTTCATGGACAAGTGCAGCGTACGGAAATCCTAAAACCGTTCTTGAACCAGATGATACTCGTCTGAAACTGGAAATCGAAATGGAGTTAATTGGCGATTTTAGTTTCAGAAAACACGAAAATTATCCACGTAAATTTCTTACAGTTTGGCTTAAAGACTCACTATTTTGGAGTAAGTTTTTAATATTTCCCAATTTCGTTCGAAAATAAAAATGAATGAAATGAATCGGTATTTCAAATTTTAAATTGTAAATGACCCACCCTATAGGTGTTTAGGGGGGAAACTTGAAATAGTTCTTATTGCAGAAGTATGCAATTTAATTTGACACCTATAGCGGTATTACATAATGCTAATAAGTATTTAAAATATTTTTTAAAAAATTGTATATGCGTCTTATAACTGTAAGTAAAGGATTTTGTTTGTAAATAAATTTGCATTCTATTAAATATAGATGCAAAATGGTCTTGAGCCAGGACAATATCCCAGTTCAAATCAAATATTGATTACAGACCAACAAAATACAAACGAAAAAACTAAAACAAATGAGCGTTGGCACGGCAAAAATATTGCTGGGTAACTATACCTGCATATACACATACCTACATATGCAACTCAATGAGATGCTTGTAAGATGGCATGCGTACTTTATTACTTGGTGCGTCTTTTTTTAAACGCAAATTCGGCAAGTGAGTTGTGCTTCTCGTTCGTTTGTGAGAATCATCTCCTTATAGAGGCCGGGTTTGATGTTGAAAAGTCGCTGCGAAGCCACTTGAAAAGACTTTTGACATGGTCGAAATCATGATCGTGGTAGTCTACAGCCAAGTACTAAATGTCACCATATCATTTGTAAATAAATTTGCATTCTATTAAATATAGATGCAAAATGGTCTTGAGCCAGGACAATATCCCCGTTCAAAGGAACCCGAATTAGTTAAATCAATTGATCTAATTAATTTTTTGAATTTGTTTTAAAATTAAATAAATAATTTTTACGCAGAAAATAAAATGCTTACTCAATTAACAATTAATTTATTTTAAGTTTCTAAAAATGCTCGATAGGCTGGGCAACGGAAAAGATGTAGCGTATCAAGTGATTCTTGAATGCGACATTGCTATCAATTTGGATCCAGTATGAATTGCCAGCCACCATCCAGATCACAGCTGTACCAGAACTGCTTTGGTTGGTTATGGTAGACTTTCGTCTTCTGATGCCACTGGTGGACGATGCTCTCCAAGAACGGTATTCACCCGTTACCTGTAGAAGAAGTCTCTCTGATCTATCTGGGTAAGTGGAACCTATCCACTAGATAGTTGTTGAGATGATTCCTGCGGTAGCAAGCCAGGATATACCGCTTGGCCAACATAAAATTGTGACTTCTCACGGTTATGATCTTCGACTGCTCATGGAAGGCATTATAATGACATTCTGTGGCCAACAAGGTTTCATTGTCGGTTCCCCAAATCAAAAATCAGTAAACTGACTTGTTTCAAATTATTTTTATACCCTCCACCTCCAGGATGGGGGTATACTAACTTTTTCATTCCGTTTGTAACACCTTGAAATATCGACATGAGACCCTATAAAGTATATATATTCTTGATCGTCATAAAATTCTAAGACGATCCAGACATGTCCGTCCGTCTGTTGAAAGCACGCTAGCATCTAAACGAAAGCAGCTAGAACGTTCAAATTTTCCATAAATGCGTCTTATAGTCGCAGATCGTTTGAGATTGAAACGGGGCGAAATCGGCCCAAAGGGAAAACATTTTTTCCCTCAAATGGACTAAAAATACTCATAATAATCCCTAATATTTCAGAGTATTTAAGCATATTTATTCAATATGTCTGCTTGTACTAACTTGATAGTGGGTATGCGCATTCCCCCTACAACAATAATGCCCCCTACGAATAAAAATCACTTTATATTTTTATTTGTAGGGGATGAAATGGGGCAAAAAGGGATAAAAACGGTACATATTAAGCGACAGCAGCTAGAAACACGAAATTCGGTGTATACATTCCTCTAATTGAATAGATACATAATATTTATAAAAGTATTTTTTCCAAATTCGTACTTTCAAGGGATAAAATGGGTACGGAGGGATAAAAGTGGTACCAACCAAACGGCTGTACCTAGAATAATGAAATTCGGAGTATACATTCCTCTGACTGTGTAGACACGGAAAATATACTGATTTTTCGAAATTTGTACTTTTTGGGGTTAAAATGAAAAAAGGGGATAAAAATAGCACCAATCAAATGACCGCCGCCAGAGTCATGAAAATCGGAGTATACATTCCTCTGACTGCGTAGACACGAAAAATAAAAGGTTTTTTTCCAAAGTCGTACTTTCAAGGGATAAAATGGGTACGGAGGGGAAAAAGTGGTACCAACCAAACGGCTGTACCTAGAATAATGAAATTCGGTGTATACATTCCTCTGATTGCATAGACAAGTAAAATACACGGATTTGTCAAAATTCGTACTTTTGGGGTTAAAATGAAAAAAGGGATAAAAATAGTACCAATCAAATTTTTCGAAATTCGTACTTTTTGGAGTCAATATAGAAAAAGGGGATAAAAATAGTACCAACCACATGACCGCAGCTAGAGTCATGAAATTCGGAGTATGCATTCTACGTAGACATGGAAAATAAAAGGTTTTTTTTCCAAATTCGTACTTTCAAGGGATACAATGGAAACAGAGGTATAAAAATGGTACCAACCAAACGGCTACACTTGGAATAATGAAATTCGGTGTATACATTCCTCTGATTGCGTAGACGCTTAAAATAAACAGATTTTTCGAAATTCGTACTTTTTGGGGTTAAAATGAAAAAAGGGGACAAAAAAATAGTACCAACCAAATGACCGCAGCTAGAGTCATGAAATTCGGAGTATGCATTCCTTTGTCTACGTAGACATGAAAAATAAAAGGTTTTTTCCAAATTCGTACTTTCAAGCGATACAATGGGTACGGAGGGATAAAAATAGTACCCACTGAAGGGTTACAGCTAGAATGATGAAATTCGGTGTCTACATCTCTCTAATTGCGTAGACACGTAAAATAAAAAGATTTTTGAAAGTCGTACTCTTAAGGGGGTATATGGGAAAAAGGGGATAAAAATGGTACCAACCAAATGGCACCAGCTAGAATCATGGAATTCGGTGTATACCATCCTCTGACTGCATAGACACGCAAAATAAAAAGATTTTTCGTACTTTTACTTTTACTGTAAAAATTGGTTGAATAATGAGGTTAGGTTACTTTGCACTATGGAATGGAAATATAACCAACTGTAACACCCACTATCTACCAATATTTATGGTAATTACGCTTTTTTAGAAAATATGAATATAAGATTGTTATGTTTTGAATTTACTTGAAGTATTATTTCGATATATATATAGTGTAAACGTATCGGTAGCCTTGCCTTATAAACGTGGTTTGAAATAATAATAATATTATATTTATTTATAAAATTGTTATTTCAATATTTGTATTTGTTTTGGTTTGGCTATATTAAAAACATTTATATTTTCCTGTAATATTACTGCACTTCTACGAAAATCGTCAGCCTCTGTGGAATGCAATCCATGGTGGAGGGTATATAAAGTTCGGTCCAGCCGAACCTAACGCCGTTTTTACTTGTTCAAGTTACTGGTTTTATTGTCATTTAATAATGGCAGTACCTTATCCGATCAACCCAATTTTTCAGTACAACCTAGAATACACACCAAACAGTGACTCGTTGTGGATGCAATGGCTTCTCACGTGTGTGTTCTCTGAACCCCATATGCGGTAATTTTGCTTATTGACCTAGCCACCGAGATGAAAATGAGTTTTATGGAGGCGGAACTGAAGGCCAATCTCTTCTCGAAAATTTTCCACGTAAATTTCTTATAGTTTTCGTTAACGACTCACTACTTTAGAAATAAGTTTTTAATATTTCCCATTTTTCTTCGAGCTTTGACATTTGCAAAATGTCAAACATAAACCTGAAAATATAAATGAAAATGAATGCTATTCTCGGTAGTTCAAATTTAAAATTTTTCAACTGTTTAGGAAGTGAAATGTTGCAAAAATGAATAAAACATATACCATTCAAACGCCAACTAGTACCTTCTACCTCTATTTACGTTGAAACGTAAAATAAAGGAATTTTTCATAATTCGCACATTTAAGGGCAGAATAGGAACAAAGGGACAAAAATTGCCAAACGAAATCATGAAATTCGGTGTATACATTCCACTGACGAGCAAAACAAAGACATGTTCATCTTTTTTATGGTTAAACGAGTCAAAATATGAATATGAAATCAGATTGTGAGAAGACCAAAATAAGGGAAATGTACCCCTTTCCGTACATTTCCCTTATGTTTCGATATTCGTACTTTGAGGGGAACGGGACGAAATGGGGATGAAAATGGTACTAATAAAAAATCTGCTAGAATCATGAAATGTGACTGCAAAATAAATCATTTTTCCAAATTTGTACTTTTAGAAAAAAAAAAACGGGATAAAATGGTACTAAACAGATGGCTCTGACTGTGTAGATGCGCAAAATAAATGAATTGACTTTTTCTAAATTTGTACCTTTAGGGACAGAATTGGATAGAAGGGATAAAACTGGTACCAAGAAAACGACAGCAGCTAGAATAATTAACTTAGGTAGGTAGACATCGCTCTGGCTACGTAGACTCGAAATATATTCAGCTACTTCGAAATTCGTACTTTTAGGTTCAAAATGGGAGAAAGGGATACAATTTATATCCTACAACTACTTAGGTTATGTAATCGCGCAAAATAAAGGAATTTTTCGAAATTTGTATTTTTAGAGAAAAATAGGACAAACAAGTAAAAACGGCGTTAAGTTCGGCCGGGCCGAACTTTATATACCCTCCACCATGGACTGCATTCCACAGAGGTTGTCGGTTTTCGTAGAAGTGCAGTAATATTACAGGAAAATATAAATTTTTTAATATAGGCAAACCAAAACAAATACAAATATTGAACTTCATGATTCAATTAATTTTTGTCGTAATAGAAAAGGTACGAATTTGGAAAAAAAAATATTTTGCGTGTCTATGCAGGCAGAGGAATGTATACACCGAATTCCACAATTCCAGCTGCGTCTATTTGGTTGGTACCATTTTTACCCCCCTTGACGTTTCTACGCAACTAGAATTTCATCATTCTAGCTGTAGTCGTTTAGTTGGTAATATTTTTATCCCTCTGTATCATTGTATCCCTTGAAAGTACGAATTTCGAAAAATCCGTTAATTTTCCGTGTCTACACGGTCAGAGGAATGTATACTCCGAATTTCATGACTCTAGCTGCGGTCATTTGGTTGGTACTATTTTTATCCCCTTTTTTATTTTTAGCCCCAAAAAGTACGAATTTCGAAAACCCTGTTTATTTTAAGTGTCTACGCACTCAGAGGAAAGTATACACCGAATTTCATTATTCCAGGTGTAGCCGTTTGGTTAGTACCATTTTTATTCCTCCGTCCCGATTGTATCCCTTGAAAGTACGAATTTGGAAAAACCTTTTATTTTTCATGTCTACAAAGTCAAAGGAATGTATACTTAGAATTTCATGACTCTAGTTGCGGTCATTTGGTTGGCACTATTTTTATCCCCTTTTTCTATTTTGACCCCAAAAAGTACGAATTTCGAAAAATCCGTTTATTTTCCATGTCTACACGGTCAGAGGAACGTGTACTCCGAATTTCATGACTCTAGCTGCGGTCATTTGGTTGGTACTATTTTTATCCCCTTTTTTCTTTTTAACCCCAAAAAGTACGAATTTCGAAAACCCTGTTTATTTTAAGTGTCTACGCACTCAGAGGAATGTATACACCGAATTTCATTATTCCAGGTGTAGCCGTTGGGTTAGTACCATTTTTATTCCTCCGTACCGATTGTATCCCTTGAAAGTACGAATTTGGAAAAACCTTTTATTTTTCATGTTTACAAAGTCAAAGGAAAGTATACTTAGAATTTCATGACTCTAGTTGCGGTCATTTGGTTGGTACTATTTTTATCCCCTTTTTCTATTTTGACCCCAAAAAGTACGAATTTTGAAAAATCAGTTTATTTTCCGTGTATACACAGTCAGAGGAATGTATACTCCGAATTTCATGACTCTAGCTGCGGTCATTTTATTGGTACTATTTTTATCCCCTTTTTTCATTTTAACCCCAAAAAGTACGAATTTTGAAAAATCCATGTATTTTACTTGTCTATGAAATCAGAGGAATGTATACACCGAATTTCATTATTCTAGGTACAGCCGTTTGGTTGGTACCATTTTAATCCCTCTATTCCCATTTCACCCCTTAAAAGTACGAATTTGAAAAAATACTTTTATATTATGTATCTACTCAATTAGAGGAATGTCCACACCGAATTTCGCGTTTCTAGCTGTTATCGTTTAATATGTACCATTTTTATCCCTTTTTTGCCCCACTACAAATAAGAATCACTTTGTGGTGCACGTTTTTGCTACAAGGGGAATGCGCATACCAAATATCAAGCAAATATAAACAGACATATTCAAAAAACATGCTTAAATACGCTAAAAAATTAGGGATTATTATGGGTATTTTTAGTCCTTGTGAGGGAAAAATTTTTCCCTTTAGGCCGATTTCGCCCCAGTTCAATCCCAACCGATCTACGACTATAAGGCGCATTTATGGAAGTTTTGGACGTCCTAGCTCCTTTCGTTTAGAAGCTAGCGTGCTTTCAACAGACGGACGGACGGACATGGCTAGATCGTCTTAGAATTTTATGACGATCAAGAATATATATACTTTATAGGGTCTCAGGTCGATATTTCAAGGTGTTACAAACGGAATGACAAAGTTAGTATACCCCCATCCTGGAGGTGGAGGGTATAAAAATATTAATAAAGAGTCATCTGAAACTGACGACAAATTCCCGCAAAATAAAAGATTTTTTATTCGTACTTTTAGGTATAAACTTGTACCAATGGGATAGAACTTGTACCAAGCAAACGATTAAAGCTGTAATCCTGAATGTCGGTGTGCGTGCTCCTCTAGTTATGTTAAGTTTGAAATTGCAAATGTGCAAAATCGGTCCAAAATTGTTCTCTAACAACTAGCCTTGTAGGACATTATATCCACTTACCAAATTTTACCCAACATTCTATCAATCCAAAACCACTCCGCTTATATTGAGACCCCATCACAAGTATGGGATGGGGTCCAGTTTTTATTCGCATTCGCCGTCCTTATAATGGCTCTTCAAAAACAATTAATACCCCAAACGTTGCTGTTGCTGTTTCTGTTGCCATTGCCGTTGTTGTGATCCTTTGTTTACCCCAACAACACCCCATCCATTCCATGGGCCGTGTCGTTATCTCCACGCCACCTTTGAAATAAGTTTCTTCTTATTTTCTACGCTTCGCTTTTTTTCTCATCTTCTTCTGTAAAATGTGTACATTTTTTTTGTAAAAAAAAGTATTTTTATTTTTTGCTCTGCGAGTTCTTGGGTAAATATCATCATTCGTCCATCCGTATATATATATATATATTTAGCGCCCTTAAGTTTCGTCGTCGTCGTCGTCGTCATTCAGTCCCATTTCATTTCATTTCATCTCATTTCATTGTGTATAATTTTAATTTCTTTTAATATTATTTTACGTTTGATGATGTTAAGTACAATTGCGTTTTGTTTTTTTTTTTCCTTTTTTGTTTTTTTTTTGAGTTCTGTGCTGATGGTCGGTCATGGCGTGTACTCCACTCCCGCTCGAGGACGATTCGTTCGCCTTCCTCCGCCAAGTATGAACGAGTATGAAATGAAATGAAGAAATAAGTTCATCTGTTTGTTTGCATGTTGAAACATGCCCTTAAGTTGTGTGATTAAATAGCAACAACAACAACAAAAATCTTAACAAATCCAAGGATTTTATTTAAATTCCTTGCGAGCGTAGTCTGTGTGAGGTCCGGAGCTGATTTAAAGGTCTTGTCGTCCGGGCAATGCTATAAAAAGCCTTACCAATCCATATCCACCTCTTTTCCAACAATTATTTCGATACAGACGGATGGACGAACGGCCAGAACTCAAAGAAATGAAAAAGTCATGAAACCTGGTCCAAACTTATCTAGTGTCGACACTCCTTCGCAGCTATTTAAATAGGTTTTCTATTGTATCCTTATGTTTTGTTGGCGAATAGTTTCCCTTTCTTCCTTATCCTGCAGCTCCTTCCCCATAATCACATCATAACTCTCCTACGACCTTGTCTTAATCATCACATTCAACTGTTCAACTCTTCAGGAAACTGGAAACGATAAGAAAGTTTAGGTTTTAAATACTCGCGTTTACATTTAAGTATACGTTGTACTCCTTCTAACCTTTTCATTGTTATCCTTTTGCTCGAGTTATGGTGAAATGGCAACTAACGTTAACCCTAAAAATTTCATATTAATCAAGTCCCACAACGAAACGAAATGAAACTATGACAAATACAAATGATTGCCGCAGGGGGGGTAGAGTGGGGCTGGGGGTGGTGGACAGCGACACAGGACACGCCTTTCAACTTTCACACAACTGGAAAACGAACTGGACGACAATGAAACACACGTCAAACTACACTTAACACTTTGCCGGCCGACCGACCGCTGTGTTTGCGTGTCTCTCCCAAAAAAACAAAAACCGAAATCCAAAATCCCCGAAGCAATGCAGCAACAACGAACAGGAAGGAAACACCGAATACCGAGTATATGGCGCAATTAAAATTGAACTGTAATTTGAAATGGATGCGGGGTCGGTGACGCGGGAATGCGAACGAAAGCAAAAGTAAACTATTACAGAAAATAAGGACACAACACGCGAACCGTGAAATGTTTTACAAAAAAATAAAGAAACACACACACATATATACATACATATACGTATGTATGGAACGAAGGGGTTCTATGGTATACACTCGAAATTTTATTCAATTTCAAGGACGAACAATTTATGAGAACAAAAAGTTATGGGGAGATAAAAAATATATGCAAACCCTTTTTGGATCAGTGTTAAGCTTAAAAAAAGAAACAAGGAAAGGCTAAATTCGGCAGGACTCACTATCACCCTTCACTGCTGGCTTCAGCAACAAAATTTTTTAGAAAAAATGCAAAAATAAAACAAAATATTTTTGTCAGATTTTTTTCTATTTTTATGGGTTCAGTTCGTGCCAGCAAAAGAAGATTAAACAAGTAAAAACGGCGTTAAGTTCGGCCGGGCCGAACTTTATATACCCTCCACCATGGATTGCATTCCACATAGGTTGTCGGTTTTCGTAGAAGTGCAGTAATATTACAGGAAAATATAATTGTTTTTAATATAGCCAAACCAAAACAAATACAAATATTGAAAAAAAAAATAATTTTATAAATAAATATAATATTTTAATTATTCCAAATCATTAATTATTTCAAATCAAAAAATAAAAATTCTTATATTTATATTTTCGAAAAGCTTAAATACCATAAATATTGGTAGATAGTGGGTGCTACAGTTGATTGTATTTCCATTCTATTTTAATTACAAAAGTACAAATTTTGAAAATAAATAACCTAACTTCATGATTCAACCAATTTTTGCCGTAAAAGAAAGTTACGAATTTGGAAAAAGACATTCTATTTTGCGTGTATATGCAGTCAGAGAAAATCGAATTCCATGATTCGAGCTGTGCCCATTTGGTTGGTACAATTTTTACCCCCTCGACGTTTCATCATTCTAGCTGTAGTCGTTTAGTTGGTACTATTTTTATCCCTCTGTACCATTGTATCCCTTGAAAGTACGAATTTCGAAAAATTCGTCTATTTTCCGTGTCTACGCAGTCAGAGGAATGTATACTCCGAATTTCATGACTCTAGCTGCGGTCATTTGATTGGTACTATTTTTATCCCCTTTTTTTAACCCCAAAAGTACGAATTTCGAAAAATCTGTTTATTTTAAGTGTCTACGCAATCAGAGGAATGTATACACCGAATTTCATTATTCCAGGTGTAGCCGTTTGGTTGGTACCATTTTTATCCCTCCGTACCCATTGTAAGTACGAATTTGGAAAAAACATTTTATTTTTCATGTCTACGTAGTCAAAGAAATTTATACTCCGAATTTCGTGACTTTAGCTGCGGTCATTTGATTGGTACTATTTTTATCCCCTTTTTCTATTTTGACCACAAAAAGTACGAATTTTGAAAAATCCGTGTATTTTACTTGTCTATGCAATCAGAGGAATGTATACACCGAATTTCTTTATTCTAGGTACCATTTTTATCCGTTTGGTTGGTACCATTTTTATCCCTCCGTACCCATTGTATCCCTTGAAAATACGAATTTGGAAAATATCTTTTATTTTTCATGTCTACGTAGTCAAAGGAATGCATACTCCGAATTTCATGATTCTAGCTGCGGTCATTTGGATGGTACTATTTTTATCCCCTTTTTCTATTTTGACCCCAAAAAAATCAGTTTATTTTCCGTGTCTACATAGTCAGAGGAATGTATACTCCGAATTTCATGACTCTAGCTGCGGTCATTTGATTGGTACTATTTTTATCCCCTTTTTCTATTTTGACCACAAAAAGTACGAATTTTGAAAAATCCGTTTATTTTACTTGTCTATGCAATCAGAGGAATGTATACACCGAATTTCATTATTCTAGGTACAGCCGTTTGGTTGGTACCATTTTTATTCCACTATTCCCATTTTACCCCTTAAAAGTACGAATTTGGTAAAAATGCTTTTATATTATGTATCTACTCAATTAGAGGAATGTACACACAGAATTTCGTGTTTATAGCTGTTGTCGTTTAATATGTACCATTTTTATCCCTTTTTGTCCCATTTCATCCCCTACAAATAGGAATCACTTTATGGTGCACGTTTTTGATATAAGGAGAATGGGCATACCAAATATCGAGCAAATATTAACAGACATATTCAAAAAATATGCTTAAATACGCTAAAATATTAGGGATTATTATGGGTATTTTTAGTCCTTGTGAGGGAAAAATTTTTCCCTTTGGGCCGATTTCGCCCCGTTTCAATCCCAACCGATCTACGACTACAATATAAATATATGTATCAAAAGAAATTTTCAAAAAAATATTTTGTGTCGATTTTATTGGACTTAGCCTCGATATCCATCATTTTGACTTACAGTGGATAATTATCCAGGCTAAGTCAAAAATTTGTAACACAAAATAATTTTTTCAAAATTTGTTTTCACCAGAGCTGTTAAATTGCGATTACGATTAGAATCAATTACATTACTTTTTAAAAAGAATCGTAATGATTATATAATCCACTATTCAACAATTTCTGATTAGTAATTGATTACGATTACAAATAATCAAAAAATAATCAGGATTACTTGCGATTACCGTTACCTTTCCGTTTTAGCTGGCAAAAGAACGAGAACAGAAAAAATCAAAACTGACATATATTGAAAAGTCAAAAGTTTTGACAAACATACTACTATGACTCTCATACCGATTCCGCGAGAATCAAAAGTAATCTAAAATAGTCAAAAGTAATCAAAAGTAATCTTTTAAAGTAGTCGAACTCATTTTTGATTACTTTTGATTATTTTTCAGTAATCGCAAGTAATCCTGATTATTTTTTGATTACTTGTAATCGTAATCAATTACTAATCGTATAAAACTGAATGTAATCGTATTGTAATCATTACTTCTACTTAAAAAAAAGTAATCTAATTACTAATGATTACGATTACTAATCATTACTTAACAGCTCTGGTTTTCACACACACATTGATATTGCTTTTGGCCACAATTTTAAAAAAGAATTTTTATTTTGAGTGAAATTTTAACATTTTATTTATATTTTTGTTATCGCAGCTTAGTTATCCAGTCTTCAAGAAAAACAGCCATAAAATGTTTATAATATTTATATCGAAATAATACTTCAAGTCAATTCAAAAAGTAAATATAAGTTAGCATAGCAAGTCCAAAAAAGCTTAATTATCCTAAATATTGGGGGATAGTGGGTGCATTTTTAGCTACAGCAGTTTGCTTGGTTGTATTTCCATTATATTTTAATTCCAAAAGTACAAATTTTGAAAATCCATTATCTCTCACGTACATGATTCATGATTCTACCCATTTTTGCCGAAAATTAAAAAAAGTAAAAATCTCTTTATTTTGCGAGCCAATATGCAATCAGAGGAATGTATACACCGAATTCCACGATTCTAGCTGAGGCCATACGGTTGGTATAATTTGTATCCCCCTTTTCATATTTTACCCCCTTAAGAGTACGACTTTCAAAAATCTCTTTATTTTACGTGTCTACGCAATTAGAGGGATGTACATACCGAATTTCATCATTCTGGCTGTAGTTGTTTAGTTGGTACTATTTTTATCCCTCTGTACCCATTGTATTCCTAGAAAGTACGAATTTGGAAAAAAATTGTATTTTTTGTGTCTACGCAGTCAGAGAAATGTATACTCCAAATGTATGACTCTAGTTGCGGTCATTTCGTTGTTACTATTTTTATCCCCTTTTTCCATTTTAACCTCAAAAAGTACAAATTTCGAAAAATCCGTTTATTTTACGTGTCAACGCCATCAGAGGAATGTATACACTGAATTTCATTATTCTAGGTGCAGCCGTTTGGTTGGTACTATTTTTATCCCTCTATTCCCTTGTTATCCCTTAAAGGTACGAATTTGGAAAAATACCTTTGTAGTATGTATCTACTCAATCAGAGGAATGCACACACCGAATTTCGTGATTCTAGCTGTTGTCGTACCATTATTTCGCCCAGTTTCAATCCCAACCGATCTACGACTATAAGACGCAGTTATGGATAATTTGGACGGCACAGCTTAAATTGTAGTGTGCTTTCAACAGACGGACAGACGAACGGACGGACATGGCTAGATCGTCTTAGAATTTTATGAAGATCAAGAATATATATACTTTATAGGGTCTCAGGTCGATATTTCAAGGTGTTACAAACGGAATGACAAAGTTAGTATACCCACATCCTGGAGGTGGAGGGTATAATACAAATTAATGTTATTCTATCTAAAGTCAAAGTAATCGGTAGTCCAAATTTAATGGCTCACCCCGAGAACAATTGACCAAATTCTAGTTACAAACATTCGAATTTTTCCTCGAGTGTATCGGCCGTAATTATAACAAACTCCGGCCACATATTTAACCTTTTTCCTTGGAATTTTCAACCAAACTTAGGTGCAGTTTAGTCAAAGCAAAGGGTAGTAGAAGTGGCAGGCCGCAGTGACAGAAGTGGTGGAACCGCTGCGTGTGTTTGTCGCGAGGTGTGGGTGAAGTGGCATCAAGCGTTGGTAGTTTATATAAATGTACACACATACATATATACTACTCATACATATGTATGTAAATGTGTTTGCCACCTAAATTGGTCAACAGGGCAAAGAAACATCAATCGACGGCAAAGCTTTACATTGAATTCACCCCTGGGTGAGGGGAGGAGGGGCGGGGAGTATAAATATCCCTCGTAAAAAAGTGAACAGAAATAGAACCTCAACATTTCATGACAAAAGTATTTCAAATGAACGGAAATTATTGTGCGTTTAATTGTAAGCGTTTAACTCTTGAATTGGTATTTTGTGATAAGGACGTAAAGGTGACCACGCCGCTAAAGGGAGTGGGGCGAGAGAGACACGGAGAAGTGGGTGGGTGGCTGGCTGGCAGGCAAGGAGAGGTCAGCGCTGAGTTGTCGACTCGGCCCGGCCAGGAGCCGTGTCTAATAGCAAATGTAAGCAACGGATATAGTATATGGGTTAATGTTTAGTTAAATGCGATGGAAACAACAGCAGACGAACGAACGAGCGAATGAAATAAAAATCAAACGTAATTAAGGGTTAAGTCCGGAAAGGGGTTGATTGGAAGTGCCTCGTGAGGCCAAGTAATTTTCGAGTTGAAAAAAAAACAGAAAAAGAAAATTTGGAATGAAATACTCAGCAAAGGAAAGATATATTGGTTGCAGCACAAGAAACTAAATAATGGCTATGTTAAACGGCAAAATTGTTGCATTTGGTATATGAATATTGTACACCATTTTCAGTTGAAATTAAGAAATGAAAATTGAGAAATCAAAACTGAAAAATACAATTTAAAATTCAGAAATTCAAATTGAGAAAATAACAAAAAACAAGTAAAAAGGGCGTTAAGTTCGGCTATACTTAATATACCCTCCACCATGGATTGCATTCCACAGAGGCTGTCGATTTTCGTATAAGTGCAGTAACATTACAGGAAAATGTCAATTTTTTAATAAATTGAATAAAAAATAATTTTATAAAAAATATAGAATTTTTGTTTTATTTTTATACACTCCACGAGAGTATTATGTCTTTGTGCATTTGTTTGTAACACCCAAAAGGAAGCGAGATAGACCCATTGTTAATTATACCGATCGACTTAGAATCACTTTTTGAATCGATTTAACGATGTCCGTCCGTCCGTCCGTCTGTCCATCTATTCTTGTAATCAAAGTACAGGTCGCAATTGTAGCCAGAACCAAATGAAACTTTGCACAACAAAGTTTTTCGGGATAAGGACGAACGCTATTTAATTTAAAATCGGATCAGATTTGGATATAGCCCCCATACGAATTTCACTCCCGATTTGACTCTTTTCACGCTAGATACCACATATTAAAACTGATTTTCCTCAAACTTGGCAAAACATCTTATATTTGAACTAGAAACACCTATGGTGAAAATTGGTCAGATCGGTTCAGATTTAGATATAGCCCCCATACGAATTTCACTCCCGATTTGACTTTTTCTGCTGTAGAAACCACATATTTTAACAGATGTGCTTAAAAATTGGCAAAACATCTTATATTTCAACTAGAAACACACACGGTGAAAATGAGCCAGATCGGTTCAGATTTAGATATAGCCCCCATACGAATTTCACTCCCGATTTGACTCTTTTCCCGCTAGATACCACATATTAAAACAGATTTTCCTCAAACTTGGTAAAACATCTTACATTTCAACTAGAAACACCTATGGTGAAAATTGGTCATATCGGTTCAGATTTAGATATAGCCCCCATACGAATTTCACTCCCGATTTGAGTTTTCCGCTCCAGAAACCACATATTTTAACAGATTTTCTTCAAATTTGGCAAAATATCTTATATTAGCATGAGAAACACCCAGGATGAAAATGAGTCAGATCGGTTCAGATTTATATATAGCTCCTATACAAATATCGCTCCCGACTTGATTTTTCCGCCCCAGAAACCACGTATTTTCATCGAATTACTTAAAATTGCGAACTGGAAGAACCTATTGTGAAATGGGTTACTTCATTCCATGTTTGGATATAGCCGTGATACAAATAGTCTTTTCGATTTGACAAATTGAGCCAGGACATATTAGCCTATGATTAGGAAACATACAAAAATTCTTCCCGTTTTCACTTTTTTCCGAATTGAATTGTATTCTGATAGAAAGTGGAGTGTATCATATAGTCGGCCCGCCCGAATTTAGCCTTTCCTTACTGGTTTTCGTTTGTATTTTGTTTTTGGTCTGTAATCAATATTTGAACTGGGATATTGTCCTGGCTCAAGACCATTTTGCATCTATCTTTCATAGAATGCAAATTTAAAGGGTGATTCTTTAAAGGCTATAGGAAAGTTTTTCAAAAAAAATCACATAAAACTCAGAAAAATGCATGAAAAATGCATATCTTTATTTGAATCGATAGTACGGTCCATATAATTTAATGTTTGAAGATTATTTCATGCAAATGTTGAGCTTGACTGCTCCTCAAATGGTCCATCCGCTTAGTCCAATTTTGGCATTTCCACGTTTTTGAGTAACAGAGGCCTAATTGCTGCGAACGGCGACGAATCAATAATTGATGGTCATCATTAACACTGGCCGATGCAGCTGCGATATTTTCTTCAGTTCGCACTCAACGTAAGCGTGTTGGTGGTTTAATGTCCAACAATGTAAATTTGGTGCGAAATTTAGTCACAATAGCCCGAATAGCCGTTTCAGTGGGTCGATTAAACAGACCATAAAATGGAAGCGCGCGATGAACTTTCTTAACAGAGCACGCGTTTTGATAATAAAATTCAATAATTTGCAAGCGTTGCTCGTTTGTAAGACGATTCATGGTTAAATTATAGACCAAACTGAAGATGTTTGATAGTGAAACAAAACATTATTACTTGGTGCGATTTTTCGGCAAGTGCATTGTGCTTCTCGTTCGTTTGTGAGAATCATCTCCTTATAGAGGCCGGGTTTGATGTTGTAAAGTCGTTGCGAAGCCACTTGAAAAGACTTTTGATATGGTCGAAATCATGATCGTGGTAGTCTGCAGCCAAGTAATAAATCTCACCATGCCATTTGTAAATAAATTTGCATTCTATTAAATATAGAAGCAAAATGGTCTTGAGCCAGGACAATATCCCAGTGCAAATCAAATATTGATTACAGACCAAAAAATACAAACGAAAAAGCTAAAATAAATTTAATATTTTTATTATTTCAAGCCACGTTTATAAGACAAGGCTACCAATACGTTTAAACTATATATATATCGATATAATACTTCAAGCCAATTCAAAAATAAATATGCTTATATTTATATTTTCATAAAGCTTAAATACCATAAATATTGGTAGATAGTGGGTGCTACAGTTGGTTGTATTTCCATTTTAATTTTAATTCCAAAAGTACAAATTTTGAAAATCCATTATCTCACGTAAATAGTGCAAACTAACTTAACTTCATGATTCAACCAATTTTTGCCGTAAAAGTACGAATTTGGGAAAATCTTTTTATTTTGCGTGTCTATGCAGTCAGAGGAATGTATACACCGAATTCTATGATTCTAGCTGCGGCCATTTGGTTGGTACCATTTTTATCCCCTTTTACCCCCTTAAAAGTACGACTATCTAAAATATCTTTATTTAACGTGTCTACGCAATTAGTACACACCGAATTTCATCATTCTGGTCGTATTCGTTTAGTTGGTACTATTTTTATCCCCTGTACTCATTGTATCCCTTTAAAATACGAATTTGGGAAAGACCTTTATTTTTGTGTCTACTCAGTCACAGGAATGTATACTCCGAATTTCATGACTCTAGCTGCGGTCATTTTGTTTGTACTATTTTTGTCCCCCTTTTTTATTTGAACCCCAAAAATCCTTCTATTTTACGTGTCTACGCAATCAGAGGAATGTATACACAGAATTTCATTATTCTAGGTGCAGCCGGTTGGTTGGTACCATTTGTATCCCTCTATTCCCATTTTATCCCTTAAAAGTACGAATTTGGAAAAAATAATTTCCTATTATTTATCTACTCAATTAGAGGAATGTACACAGCGAATTTCGTGTGTCTAGCTGTTGTCGTTTGATATGTACCATTTTTATCCCCTTTTGCCCCACTTCACCCAACATTTTATGGTGCACGTTTTCGTTATCGGAGGAATGCACATACCCAGTATCAAGTATAAACAGCCATATTAAAAAAATATGTTTAAATACTCTAAAATATTAGGGGTTATTATGGACTTTTTCAGTCCTCATGAGGGAAAATTTTTTCTCTTTGGACGGATTTCGCCCAGATTCAATCCCAACCGATCTACGACGCCTATGAGACCTATTTATGCAAATTTTGGTCGTCCTAGCTCCTATCGTTTAGATTCTAGCGTGCTTTCAACAGAGGACATGGCTAGATCGTCTTAGAATTTGATGACAATCAAGAATATATATACTTTATAGGGTCACAGGTAGATATTTCAGGGGTTTACAAACGGAATGACAAAGTTAGTATACCCCTATCCCGAATGTGGAGGGTATAATTAGCTAACAGGTGTCCGATTCGAATTTCCACAAGATTTTGCGCCAACTGATAATTCAGAGTTGTTAAAATGGGAGCTCTGACTACGTTTCACTGTTTGTTGAGCCGCAAGCAAGAGCGTCAGTTGTGCTTCGAAAATATGGCCTGGTAACAGTTAATATTTCTAAGTATTGTGACATTATAATCCAGCTTTTCCAACCGATTACTCCAAATGAGACAATTTTGCTTATTGGCATGTCCAGTGAGCCAAAAACGAGCCTATGCTTTGCCTGATGTTATTTAGAAAAAATACTATACTATCCCTACGGGAAAATAAACTGTCCCAGGACAAGTCCCAAAACTGGTCCCTGATGGGTAAGGACCGGTCCTGATTCTAACCCAAATGTATGAAGGGGACCGGTCCCATTGAACATTGTTTGTCACTGGAGGGGGTGAATTTACCCCCTGTGATATGTCTTGGACATGACCTAGAATCGGTCTCAAAGAATATGACTGAATATGGAATCGGTTTCAAAGGACGTGACTTGGAGCGCATCTCAAGAGAATTTACAATTTATTCACACTGAGGGACCAGTTCTGTGATATATCCATATCGACGTATCCCAGGATAGGTATGTTTATAGCAATTGCCATCAGTTTCCCGTAGGGATCTATGACTATCTTTGCTTCCATCCCCGTCAGCAACCTGCTTGAAACTAAGGCTCAATCCTTAATCTTTCCTTGACATTTCAAGGACAATCTCAACTGGTAGAGGAGCACATCACGTAAAATGTTACACCATAACAGCGGGCCGTCGTCACTGCACCCCCTTTAAACTAAAATGTCCTCCCCCCACTGACCTTTGTCTAAAGTTAATGCTACGAAAATAATGGCATCCTTTTTTTCCAAACATTTTGTTTTGGCAAATATGAAAATGAATAAATCTTTATTAACATATCTCGAGCATAACAAATTTTGCAGCAACAGAAATTTACATAAAAGACCAATTTCAAAGAGCAAAAGATTAATCCTTGTTTTGAATGGACATATGCGAGTAACAAATGCCATTTTAAGGACAACGACAACGAGGGACATTTTTCAAGGGTTTAAAAACCCTTGTCGGTCGCTCTGATGCTCTGTCTCTTTCGGTCTCACATAAATTCGACATGCAAAACTACAAAACGTCTACCAAGTAAAATAACACATATGCTGAATATATCCTTTGGAGTATCCTTTGAATATTTCATAAAGCCCGGACTGAGAAGGAAAGAGGTCAACTGAATGGCCAAATTTTAAGATGGCAAACAAGAAACCGTCTGTCTCCGCACCACATCACACATAGACGTATGCCATTTGAATAAACAACAATTTATGAATTGTTATCAACCGAAAAAAATGAAACGTAGGACTTTTGCCAAATCCTTTTTGAAGGCTGCTCTTTTTTTGCTGTTTTGTTGTCGGTTGTCGTTTGTTGTGTGGCATATATTTAAAAAGGATTTGCAGGAGTTTGAAAGGAAAATGAGCATTATTTACGCACATTTTAACATGAATAGAGTTGGAGAGAGTTGAAATGAATTATGAAGGTTGTTCAGTGGCCAGTATTAATGCAAGAAGGAAGGAAGGACATTTGTCAAAAACGAGGACCAAAAACAAGAGGAGTGCGAAAAGAGCACCTCGATTGTAAGTTGCATATATCTTCGTTGTATTAGGAAACTTTCTTTGAAAAGTGAGCCTCAGATGATTTCGTTGATTCGATGAAATTTTAATTACGTAAATTTTTGAGAGTTACCTAATGATTTTATTAAAACTCGAAAATACAAGGAAGAATTTTTCTTTCAGTGTATGACATAGCCAGAGAAAAATTGAAAGTATCGACTTACCAGTTTTAGATGGAATTTGTGGGAGGAATAATTGAATTTTATAGGGTCTCAGCAGCACTGCTAACATGACGTTCGAAGTCAAATTCCTTAGAGTGGGAGCTGTAGAACTGAGGAGACCAATTTACTCGATTGCATGTTATAGAGGTATACACGAACAGCTCAAAAATGTATTTTGGATTTTGGTTCGGTGTCTTTTCGATTTACTAGTTGGTCTACACTGAAAGAATTTTCCGTCATAATATTTATGAAGAAATTTCATAAAAGGTTTTTCAAATATATGAAAAATTCATAAATAAACCGAAATGTTTCATACAATTTTTTCATAAACATTTCATATTTCATAATTATTAGTTTCACAAGATCAAAGAAAGATCTCATTGTACTAAAAACATAATTCTTTAAGATGGTGAAATATGTCATAACCAATAGAATATTTGTGTTATGAAATGTCTTCATAACTATAATGAAGGATTTCATAGTTTTTACGAAATGTTTCATAACTTACAACTAAATTTTTAGTATGTCGAATTTATTCGGTTGAGTGCTAGCAATTCTCATTTCTCCTATGATAACTCTGACATAAGTATGCACCCTCAGACAAAGGTCCAAAAGTTCTTAAATATTTCCTAAATTGTACTTATTCTAAATTCCGGGCTAATTTTGAAAGCAAAAGGCCAGGTTTTTAATAGTAACATTAACATTGATAAAATTTAATTTAATTAAAAAAATATTTTTTTACATAAAATCATGAGAATATCAAATTTAAAAAATAAACCCATAATAATTGTATAAAAAAATCACTTTCAATATTCAAGTCGCGGAATTTTTTATGTTGACAAGTACATCACCATCTGTTGAACGTTTCTTCTATTACAATAAATAAGATATAAATCCGCAAAATTTTCGCCACTTCAACAACATTATTAACGAAAAATTATGCTTTGAATTTTTTTCCGAAAATCACAACATACAATATATAAAAATAAAAGAAAAATTAATAAATATTGCAAACCCAGCTATTTCAATATATTTTTACGATTCCACCTTTTGTCAAATTAGAAATGGTCACGATACGTATAACCCAAATACTCGATCTCCGACTCCAGAAATCGGTACCGTTACATCCACTAAAATCTTTTGTGTGTTAAGGTAGGCCTTATAGATAAAATTTGGTGAGATTTTTTGGTGGACCATCACGGAATTTTATAAGGAATCAAAAGAAACAAATATTAGACGTGTTTTTTGAAAGATTTTGAAAATTGTGGCAATCCTGCATCGTTGAAGTTTTAACTCACCAGTCGTACTTTTTGTGTAGTAAAATATATTGAGACAATTTTATTTTCAGAGCAAAAAATAACTGAAAATGAATCCTTTTGAAAAATATCAAATTTTATTCTGAAACAAATTATTTTTATTATACCCTCCCTCCTCGTCATAATCTTCTAAGATGATCTAGTCATGTCCGTCCGTCTGTTAAAAGCATGCTAGCATCTAAACGAAAGGAACTAGGATGTCCAAATTTTCCATAAATGCGTCTTATAGTCGTAGATTGGTTGGGATTGTAACTGACCGAAATCGGTCCAAGGGGAATAAATTTCCCTTACAATGACTGAAAATACCCATAATAACCCCTAATATTTTATAGTATATTTTTCAATATGCCTGCTTGTAAAGGGTGATTTTTTAAAAGCTATAGGAAAGTTTTTCAAAAAAAAAAAACATAAAATTCAGAAAAATGCATGAAATCTTTATTTGAATCGATAGTACGGTCCATATAATTTAATGTTTGAAGATTATTTCATGCAAATGTTGACCTTGACTGCGCCTCAAATGGTCCATCCGCTTAGTCCAATTTTGGCATTTCCACGTTTTTGAGTAACAGAGGCCCAATTGCTGCGAACGGCGACGAATCGATAATTGATGGTCATCATTAACACTGGCCGATGCAGCTGCGATATTTTCTTCAGTTCGCACTCAACGTAAGCGTGTTGGTGGTTTAATGTCCAACAATGTAAATTTGGTGCGAAATTTAGTCACAATAGCCCGAATAGCCGCTTCAGTGGGTCGATTAAACAGACCACAAAATGGAAGCGCGCGATGAACTTTCTTAACAGAGCACGCATTTTGATAATAGAATTCAATAATTTGCAAGCGTTCTTCGTTTGTTAGGTTAAATTATAGACCAAACTGAAGATGTTTGACAATGAAACAAAACACGAAACGTGCGTCAGCTGTGCCAAAAAAATAATAGCTAAAATATCACCCTTTACATAAAATCTATGAAAATTTTCATACATCATATTATGAAAAATAATGAATTTTTATGACAAAAGTTCTGCGAATGAAGAACTGTATTTCATAGTCTCCAAGAAATGTTTTATAAAATCTATGACACTTTTTATTGAAACTGAAATATGTTTCATACATTTTATGACTTGCTTCTTTGGCGACTTTTTAATGAAAATTTTCACTGAGGTTATGACAAAATCATAAATATTATGAAGATTATTCTTTCAGTGTATAGCATGATCATTGAAAAATTCATAAATGAAATGTTTCATAAATTTTTTTTTCATAAACATTTCATATTTCATAAAAAAAATTGTTAGATTAGTGAAACTTAATTTCACAAGATCAAAGAAAGATTTCATAGTATTAAAGAAATAATTTGTACCATTTTTATCCCCATTTTCCTATTTGACTCAATAAGAGGGATGCACACACCGAATTTCATCATTCTAGCTGTAGTCGTTTAGTTGGAACTATTTGTATCCCACTGTACCCATTGTATCCCTTGAAAGTACGATTTTGGAAAAAACCTTTTATTTCCCGTGCCCACTCAGTTAGGGGAATGTATACTCCGAATTGCATGACTCTAGCTGCGTTCATTTGGTTGATACTATTTGTATCCCCTTTTTCCATTTTAACCGCGAAAAGTAGAAATTTCGAAAAATCCTTTTATTTTATCCTTCTACGCAGTCGGAGGAATGCATACGCCGAATTTCATTATTTTCGTGTTTCTATCTGTTGTCGTTTAATATGTACCATTTTTAACCCGTTTTGCCCCATTTCATCCCCTACGAATAAAAAGCAAAGCAAAATAAAGGAATGCGCATACCCAATATCAAGTAACTACAAACAGACATATTGAAAAAATATGCTTAGATACTCTAAAATATTAGGGGTTATAATTTATGTAAAATTTGGACGTCCTAGCTCCTTTCGTTTAGATGCTAGCGTGCTTTCAACAGACGGATGGATGGACGGACATGTCTAGATCGTCTTAGAATTTTATGACGATCAAGAATATATGTATATATACTTTATAGGGTCTCAGGTCGATATTTGAAGGTGTTACAAACACAATGACAAAGTTAGTACACCCCCATCCTGGAGGTGGAGGGTGTAATAATTAAAATATTATATGTTAAGCTGGCTTCAATAAAGTTTTAGACGTTCCCGACTAAAATGAATCTTTTCTTTCGGCATTTTTATACCCTCCACCTCCAGGATGGGGGTATATTCACTTTGTCATTCCGTTTGTAACACCTTGAAATATTCATCGGAGACCCCATAAAGTATATATATTCTGGGTCGTGGTAAAATTCTAAGACGATATAGCCATGTCCGTCTGTCCGTCTGGCTGTCTGTCTGTTGAAAGCACGATAGCGGCCGAACGAAATGAGCTAGGAGGTTCAAATTTTTCCTAAATGTGTCTTATGGTTGTAGATCGGTTGGGATTGAAAGTGGACGAAATCGGACCAGAGGGAAAAATTTTTCCCTCACAAGGACTGAAAATACCCCTAATGTTTAGAGTATTTCAGCATGTTTTTTGAACATATTAGCTTGTATTTAGTTGATATTCGCAATACGCATTCCCTCTATAGCATAAAAGGGAACCATGGAGTGATTTTTATTTATAGGGGGGCGAAATGGGACAAAAAGGGATAAAAATGGTACCTATCAAACGACAACAGATAGAAACACGAAATTTGGCGTGTACATTCCTCTAAAAGAGTAGATACAGAATATAAAAGTATTTTTTCTAAATTCGTACATTTAAGGGGTAAAATGGGACTAGAGGGATAAAAATGGTACCAACCAAACTGTTGTACCTAGAATAATGAAATTCGGTGTATACGTTCCTCTGATTGCATAGACAAGTAAAATACACGGATTTTTCAAAATTTCTACTTTTTGGGGTCAACATAAAAAAAGGGGATAAAAATAGTACCAACCAAATGACCGCAGCTAGATTCATGAAATTCTGAGTATACATTCCTTAGACTACGTAGACATGAAAAATAAAAGGTTTTTTTCAAATTCGTACTTTCAAGGTATACAATGGGTACGGAGGGATAAAAATGGTACCAACCAAACGGCTACACCAAGAATAATGAAATTCGGTGTATACATTCATCTGATTGCATAGACACTTTAAATAAACAGATTTTTCGAAATTCGTACTTTTTGGGGTTAAAATGAAAAAAAGGGATAAAAATAGTACCAATCAAATGATCGTAGCTACAGTCATGCAATTCGGAGTATACATTCCTCTGACTGCGTAGACACGGAAAATAGACGAATTTTTCGAAATTCGTACTTTTTGGGGTTAAAATGAAGAAAAGGGATAAAAATAGTACCAATCAAATGACCGCAGCTAGAGTCATGAAATTCGGAGTATACATTCCTCTGACTGCGTAGAAACGGAAAGTTAACTGATTTTTCGAAATTCGTACTTTCAAGGGATACAATGGTACAGAGGGATAAAAATAGTACCAACTAAACGACTACAGCTAGAATGATGAAATTCTAATTGCGTAGAAACGTCAAGGGGGTAAAAATGGTACCAACCAAATGGGCGCAGCTGGAAACATGGAATTCGGTGTATACCTTCCTCTGACTGCATAAACACGCAAAATAAAAAGTTTTCTTCCAAATTCGTACTTTTTCGTTTACGGCAAAAATTGGTTGAATCATGAAGTTAGGTTATTTTGCACTATGTACGTCTGATAATGAATTTTCAAAATTTGTACTTTTGGAATTCAAATAGAATGGAAATACAACCAACTGTAGCACCCACTATCTACCAATATTTATGGTATTTAAGCTTTTTGAAAATATAAATATAAGAATATTTAGTTTTTGAATTGATATATTGGTGGCATTACCTTATAAGTGTGGTTTGAAATAATTAAAATATATTTATTTATAAAATTAATTTTTCAATATTTGTTTTGGTTTGGCTATATTAAACAAATTATATTTTCCTGTAATAAAGGGTGTTTTTTATTGGGGTATAGAACTTTAAGTTGGCATCACTTTTTTAACTGGCGGCCATTTTGTCAGCTGTCAAGTGATTAATATTTAGTTTGGTTTGCCATTTCATCATGAACAGGTTGACAAAAGAACAACGCTTGCAAATCGTGCAAATTTATTTCGAAAGTAATGGTTCAGTTCGCGAAGTTCACCATTTTATGGTCGACATAATCGTCCATCAGAGCAATTAATTCGGTTAACCATGGATCGTTTTCGCACTACGTTTACTCCATGTGATAATACGCATCCGCAGAGACGTCGAACAGTGCGCACCGAAGAAACAATTGCCGCTGTAGAGCAAAGTGTTGAAGAGGACCCGAATGAATCGATTCGCCACCGTGCACAGCAATTGGAGAAAGTGGTTGAAAATTGGACCTGTAGAATTGGCTATATTCGAGCCAGCCGCGGCGGCCACATGCCCGAAATCATATTTAAACATTAATGGCATAAAATTATCCTTCCAATAAAGCCAAATTGATGGACATTAAAACGATTTTCTTGTGTTTTATTTCAATTCGAAGTTCTATACCTCAATAAAAAACACCCTATATTACTGCACTTCTACGAAAACCGACAATCTCTGTGGAATGCAATCCATGGTGGAGGGTATATAAAGTTCGGCCCGGCCGAACTTAACGCCGTTTTTACTTGTTTTCGTTAGAACTGACAATAGGAAACTTAACAAAGTATTTATTTAGTATGAATTGAAATATAATATATAAAAAATGAAATTAGCATTAAATAAATTAACACTACGCTATTTTTCTGATATTATGTAGTATTAATATTTAATAAAAAATGAAATATTTGAAATATATTAATAAAGCAAAAAATTTTTATTTTTTTAACAAAAATTTTTAAATTGTAAAAATTATACAAAACTAAACATTGCTTATTTATAAAAGTGATAGAAAAACTAAAAAAAGTTTTTTTCCCGAGCCACGATTCGAACCCGAGACCTTCTGGGTGAAAAGCGTACACCTTACCTCTGTGACCCCATACTAAAAATTCGTTCCCATTCACTTGTGAAAATGCTATTCGTAAAAAGTTATCGGATAATAACATATTATCGACTTTTGTGGAAGTTGTTTAACCCATTTTGACCCAGTGTTCGATTAATCGAACAACAAACAGTAAGAAACAGCAAAAATGAAAATTTTCTGGGCTCTAATGGCTTAAAAGAACTCCTCAAAAGCGGGAACAAAGCACATTTGGATTTTGAGATGCGGTTAAAATGTGCTTCCTACGGAAGTACTTCCATTTTTTTTGCTGGGTAGACAATGGCCACAAAATGAACACTCGAACATAAGAGTTTGAACATTATAATCCTTCGACAAGGAAAAGCTTCATTCGAACACATTACTTGGGTGTCTTCATATAACGCGAAAACTTAATATCAGCCAATGGGACAATCAATAATAAATTAAACTTAAATGGAGGATATCAATAGCCCAGGTCCAATCGGAAGAAATGGCGCATATCAAGGATGGGTTAATTTTGCACATGAAACCTAAAAGGGGTTAATAAAAAACATATCACAAAAAATCATTAAAGCAACAATAGGGGTTGGTTATCTCTATCACCAATCAGCAAATGATACGCGATGGATGTGGTTTCATGCCCCATAACCCTTTGCTGCAGCTACCTAAACTGTTTCACCACTGGCATTAAAGGGTTGGTGAGAGACGAACCACCAATCAATTTGGAGAATATCAATAAAAAAATATTATTAAAAAGATGATACCCTAGAAGGGGTAGGAAAGGATGTATATAGTGTTATTAAAGGGTTGGAAAAGAGTTAAATTGTTGGCACACAAAAAGTTGTCTCCCTGCAAAAGTGATGATAGGGATATCAACCAAACCTTTAGAAGGATATCAATAAAAATGCTAAAAAAAACAATATTGAAAAGGGTTAAAAAGAAGGATGTCATAGTAAGGGTAGGTAGGAGGAGCCCTATAAAGGCCTGAAAAAGGGTTAACTTGATGCTGTTGAGTATATCGATTTAAAAGGGATGATATCAACACACAGCCAATGAAATCAATAGCACTAGACAATAGGATATTGGAGGGGAAAGGATATAAAAGGGATAGAAAAAAGGGATAACCATAAAAAAGTAATATATTTTTCGGACTCCAAATATACCTATTATTACACGAAATATGAGAAATCCTTAGAGTGAGGGAATACAGGGGCGACCTTCTTCCACTCGATTAAAGTGATTGAAAATTTGCAAAATTGAAATTTTTCGAAAGGTTAGCAATCATTCGAAATGCGATTTTACGTTGCTGCAGTGAATTGTTTCCAATTTTTTTATATTTATAGATTTTTTGTCTAAAAATCGTAGATATTTCAAAAATAACCCCACCTTGAAAAGGATGCAGATTATGATTTTTCAAAAAAAAAGAAACAAATATCAGCAAAGTCCTAAATATTTTCCTCATTTCATTTCACATTGTTTCAAGGATATACGCTTATCACGAAATTCACTAAAGAATCGTTACCAACTTTAAGCACCCCTTTTAATGTTCGCTTCTTTTGCTTTAACGACCCATTAAGTTAAAGACAACAGCACACTGAGTCCAGTTACCCCCACCCCCCAGAACCCTCGGCAACAAACAAAACTAAATGGCAAAACAGCAAACCCTAAATATAACAAAACTTTTTTGTTTTTGCCGTCAGTTCTTACTTTTTTCCTTGAAATAAATTTTGCTGTGCCGTCATCTGGACGAATTCTAACCCTTATACATAGGCGCGCACATACACGCACACACATACTCACACGAACGTTATCCTTAACGTCTTGTTAAATTCACATACAAACAACAACAAGCAGCCAGAGCAACCAAATGACATGTGTGTCCTTTTGCTCCTTTCTCTGTGAGTTGTATTGAAAAAGTATAAAAGTTTTATAACAAAAACTCAAACAAAATATGCCAGGACATACTACACTCACAAGCAAGCAAGCAAGGATTCAGGACATAAACATCGACCACCACATCGGGTGTTGCCCGGCGAAGAAGGGCTGCAAAACTTGAAAACAAGACCATTCTTTTTTTTGCCACCACTGTGGCACAGGCAGACATACTCCTTTTTAGTTGTGCTCGTGTTTACAGCAATTCCGTGTTGCGTCTTGTCGGTCTATATGCGGCACAAGGGTTTACAGCCTTTCGTTCGTTCGTTCATTCCCTTCCGCATCCTTTTTGATATTTTATATACAAACAAACATATATTACACACATGCATATATATATATATACAGACATACATATAGTATGTCCTGAGGAACGTATTTGAAAACAAACACATCATGATGTCCTTCTTGTTGTTGGTTGGGTTGTGCCATATAATTTTTATATCAATGACTGTATGTGAGCATGTGTATGTATTATATACACATGTATATGTATATATATTTGTTGTGTATAGTATATACATAACAACTTTCTGCACACATGTAGTAGACTTACCAAAAAATTCACCCCTTTTTATTGCTTAAATGTCTAAACCATAGCACTTTAGTGCTTTAGTCCTTTAGCATGTCCTTGTAAAAAAGGCAAGACGAGCAAAACACGAAACAACTGCGAAACTTGAAAGCGGTCGACCAAGACTTTGTGATACCCTGCTTTATTAGTAGCAGAAGACATGATTTGAAAACTTTGAGGAATTCGATTTTTTTTACAATACTTGAACTAGAAAATCAGGATCAAATCTGAACAAGCATTTGACCACTTCCATTTGAAACGTAACATAAATTTTGCTTGTGTTCTCCGATTTAAATGAAAGTTGACAAAGTTTTATATGGCGAATACTGCATTTCCCGACCTTCAAGAAATATGAAATTGCAGACACTAGGGTGTATCGGAAACAAGCTATGTTTGCCATAAGATTTTTAAAAGTTTTTAATACAAATATAATTAATCGTCGAAAATATTTATATATTTCCAGCGAATTGCCTCTATCTAGTGTAATAAAAAATATTAAATCCTTTTTTTTTTATAAACAACTAGCAGTACCCACTGCTTCGCACGCGAAAACCCTAGTTATTTGTTATTAGTTTTATCCGTCTCTCTTTTTGGATAGTATTTATTTGATTTTCTTTTGGTGTATATAGATAAATCTAAAATAGTAATTTGGAAACCTCCTATTATATAGCACTCATGTACAGCTTGTCGATGTGCACTATTTTAGCTGAACTCCCTTCGTATGTATAATCTTTATCAATTTCTAACCAGTTTTGAACAAAAAATTACCACCTAAGAACAAATTTCGAAAAAAATCCATTTTGATGGCGCTTCTACATGATCAGAGGAATTTACATACAAAATTTTACGATTCTAGCTGTAATATTATAGTTGGTACAATATATATCCTTATTTGTCCCTTAAAAGTACAAATTTCGAAAAAAATCCATTCATGTTGAAAGTCTACATTGTCAGAGGAATTTACGCACCAAATTTCACGACTATAGCTGCAATATTTTAGTTGGTACTATTCCGCTCACCCTTTATAAGAACAAATTTCGAAAAATTAATTTAGATTTGCGATTCTACGTTGTCAGAGGAATTTACACATCAAAATTCACGACTATAGCTGCAATACTTTAGATGGTCCCATTTTATCCCTTTTGGTCTCGTTCACTCCTTATAAGTACAAATTTCGAAAAAAAAAATCCATTTAGAATGCGCTTCTACGTTGTCAAAGGCATTTACACTACAAATTTCACGACTATAGCTGCAATACTTAAATTAGTACCATTTTTCGTCCCTCGCAACACTTAAAAGTACAAATTTTGATAAATCCAATTTTAATGCTCTTATACATGGTCAGAGGAATTTACATACCACGATTCACGATTCACTATTCTAGCTGTAATACTTTAGTTGGTACCATTTTTATCCCTTTTTGTCCCGCTCACCGCTTATAAGCACAAATTTCGAGAAATCAATTTAAATTTGCGCTTTTACGTTGTCAGAGGAATTTACACACTAAATTACACGACTATAGCTGCAGTACTTTAGTTGGTACCATTTTTATCCCTTTTGGTCCTGCTCAACCCTTATAAGTACAAATT
Organism: Polietes domitor; assembly: GCA_947397865.1. Classification (NCBI taxonomy): domain Eukaryota; kingdom Metazoa; phylum Arthropoda; class Insecta; order Diptera; family Muscidae; genus Polietes; species Polietes domitor. Next base: position 114,682,833 of record OX377622.1, read on the forward strand.
AAACAAAATCATATAGATTGCTCTTCAACGTTGTCAAAGGAATTTACACACCAAATTTCGTGACTATAGCTGCAATACTTAAATTAGTAACATTTTCATCCCTTTTTGTCCCTCGCAACTCTTAGTACAAATTTTGAAAAATCCAATTTTAACGCGCTTCTACATGGTCATAGGAATTTACATACCAAATTTCACGATTCTAGCTGTAATACTTTAGTTGGTACCATTTTTATCCCCTTTTGTCCCGCTCACTCCTTATAAGTACAAATTTCGAAAAATCCATTTATATTTCAAGTCTACGTTGTCAGAGAAATGTAGATACCGATTTTCACTATTCTAGCTGCAATACTTAAATTGGTACAATTTGTATCCCCTTTTTTTTGTCCCTTTCCTCTCTTACAAGTACAAATTTCGAAAAATCCCTATTTGTAGCTCGTCTGCATGGTCATTGCAAGGAACACACCGAATTTCATGTTTCTAGCTACTGCCGTTTAGTCAGGACGAAGGTTCGATGTTCATCCCTTTTTGTCCCATTTTACCCCCCAAGAGTACGAATTTCGTAAAACCCTTTCTTAGTCGACGTCGACGTCATATTTCATGACCCTGGCTTCAGCCGTTTGGTCTGGGGGCTGGTCAATGATAAGTCAGTCAGTCAGTAACGCAACTCTTTTATATATATAGATAAAGTACCTCTTCGATTTTTTATTAACTGCTAATTGAATCAGTAAAACACTCCATAAATTTTATGATGGAGTTCATGGTCTGTATTCTACAAAATTTATAAAATAAAAAATATATAATCTATGATTTTATTAACTCATTTCGCTTTAATCCTAAGTTACGGACGCTAACTACATGTTTTCTGTAAGGGAAATGTACACCGTGCAAAGTAACAAAACTTGTGTAAAAATACCTAATTCAACTTTGTAAATAGTTTTTTATATAGAGTTGACAGAAGTCATACAAGTAAATGCTAAATTTCCCTCGTACATGTGTAAAATACACATGTGCTTCTATTGTATACGTAACTAAGTTTACCTGGTAGGTGTTCAGTGTTTATGTACTTTAAAATATTCCAGCATGTTCTTTTCACTATTTAGAAATTTGTAGATTTTACACATGTTTCATTGTTAAAATTAAGTAGTTAGTTGGATTATGGTGTAAGTGTGAATATGTAAGTTGCCAATTTCTTGAATTTTGCAGCAGATACTTGATTTTGCAAGACAATCTGGCAACAGCAGAACAACGTTTTATTAAATTTGCCATCTTCAACAAGGTAAGTCGTATGTTGTACAAAATGTTTATAAATATATTAGTTTTAAGCATTTTAGCGAAAAAAAGGCACAACAGGAATACAAAACAAGTACAAAAAGGCATAAGGTTCGGCCAGGCCGAACTTTATATATCCTCCATCATGGGTTGCATTCCATAGAGGGTGACGATTTTCGTAGATGTGCAGTAATATTACACGAAAATATATTTTTTTAGTATAGCCAAACCAAAACAAATACAAATATTGAAATAATAATTTCATAAATAAATATAATATTTTTATTATTTCAAACCAAGCGGACAAGGCAAGTCTACCAATACCTTTACACTATATATAAATATAGAAATAATACTTCAAGTCAATTTAAAAAATAAATATTCTTATATTTATATTTTCAAAAAGCTTAAATACCATAAATATTGGTAGATAGTGGGTGCTACAGTTGGTTGTATTTCCATTCTATTTTAATTCCAAAAGTACAAATTTTGCAAATCCATTATCTCACGTACATTAGGCTGGGTCGCGGGCCATACAAAAGGAAAAACAAATTTCCAGTCACCACCCAAAAATAAAGTTTGGATTGTTTAACGATGATTTGCAAAATATTTCGTTCCTAGATCAAGCCGTCTGTGAGCTAAAAGCTCTTGAAAACACTCCCATGTCATTTTTTTGCGTTGCATTTTGAACCAAAATTTTTTTCTGAATTATTAGACCCTTGGAAGTACTTTAAATATAAATTTTGATTCTTGTCTTCGAGTAACTTATTGGTCGAATTAATGGACCTTTATAGTAGTTTTTTGTGTTTTTTCATATTGACAACTGACAAATTTTCCGTCTTTGGTGATAGTATTTGATGAAAAATAAATAGCTGGAGTCAATATCTTTCGAATTATGCATAAATTATGAAAATCGGATAGAAATTGACGCCGCAGCGCTCATTTTTGTAAAAAGAGTTTGAAAATGTTTGACTCTGCAAAACCTTCTCCTGTATTAAATTATTTTACAAATATGGAGTAAGTGACGTCATTTTTCGTCCGATATTCATCACTTAGGCATCATTCGAAAGGTATCGATTACTTCTATTTATTTTTTATATTATTATTTATTTTATAATCTTTAAAAAAATGTTCCCAAGAAATGTGAGTTTTTAGCTGTCATTTTAAAAACCGCAAAAAATCAAACAAAACTCTAAATATACGACCAGTGAGTTATTTTCAGGCACGAATAAAAATGTATATTTAAAGTGCTTCTAAGTGTCTACACATTAAAAAAATGGACTAAAATGCAACTGAAATAAAATTACGGGGAAAACATGATTTTTAGAGGTGTTTTCAAGAGCGTTTAGCTCATCATTCTAGTAAATCATTTAGTTGGTACTATTTTTATCCCTCTGTACCCATTGTATCCCTTGAAAGTACAAATTGGGAAGAAACCTTTTATTTTCCGTGTCTACGCAATCAGAGGAATGTATATTCCGAATTTCATGACTCTAGCTGCGATCATTTGGTTGGTACTATTTGTATCCCTTTTTGCCATTTTAACCCCAAAAAGTAGGAATTTCTACAAATCCGTTTATTTTATGTGTCTACGCAATCAGAGGACTGTTTACACCGAATTTCATTATTCTAGGTACAACCGTTTGGTTTGTGCCATTTTTATCCCTCTCTTCCCATTTTATCCCTTAAAAATATGAATTTGGAAAAATACTTTTATATTATGTATCTACTCAATTACAGGAATGTACATATCAAATTTCGTGTTTCTAGCTGTTGCTGTTTGAAAGGTACCATTTTTATCCCATTTCGCCCCATTTCACCCCCTACGAATAAAAATCACTTTGCACGGTGCACGTTTTTGTTTGGAGGAATGCGCACACCCATTATCAAGTAAGTACAAGCAGACATATTGAAACAAGTAAAAAGGCGTTAAGTTCGGCCGGGCCGAATCTTATATACCCTCCACAACGGAGTGCATTCCATAGTATTGCCGTTAGATTAGAGGCTGTCGACTTTGCAAAGAAGTGAAGTAACATATTTTGAAAATTGTGATATTTTTAATGCACATTAGTACATTTGTTTACTATTTCAAACTATAAGGCATACTAATGAGCACTGTTTTCAATAAATTTCATTATAATATTAGTAGTCTACTACTATATATAATAGCTTCAAAAATATACTGTAAATATTAGGTGTATTGTCAGTCGTCATTAGAGAGAAACATTTTCCATCAGGACCGATTTCTCTCATTTGCAATTTTTTGATTCAGCTACAAAAGGAGTGACTGTATCATTTTGATAAGAAAAGTACAAATTTCAAAGATCCATTATGTTTTGCGTCCAAATTGGAATGAACACCTCTAATTTCATGATTCTAGGTACATCCGTTTGCCTGGAATCACTTTTATCATTTTATAAAATGTTGACCCTAAAAGTACGATTTTGGAGAAATAATAATAATATTGTGCGTGTCTACGAAAACAGACGAGTGTAACCGCTGAATTTCATGATTCTAGCTACAGTCATTTGCGTGGTACCAATTTTATCCCGTTTTGATCCTAAAGGTGCGAATATCGAAAGCTATTTTTATTTTTCGTGTCTATATTTTTATTTTTCGTGTACGAATATCGAAAGATATCTTTATTTTTCGTGTATACGCAGTCACAGCAATGTACACACCGAATTTCATTATTCTAACTGTAACCGTTTGATTAGTACCACTTTTATCCCTTTCGCCCCATTTTCCGCCGAAAAGTACAAATTTCAAAAAAAATCCTCTACACATTCAGATAAATGCATACGCCGTATTTCATGTTTTTATCTTCAGCGGTTTGGTTGGTACCATTTTTATCCCTCTTTGTCAATTCTATCCCTTAAAAGTGCAATTTTCAAAAAATCTCTAATGACTCAATGACTTCAAAGACAAAAAAATCGGCCTTAAAATCCGTTTATAAATGCAGAAGTTATATAGAAAAATGTAAAAGCGCGACCCCTACGTTCGGCATAAAAAAATAAAAAAAAAATAATTTTTGAAACTACCTTTCAATAATACTTCATATTCGAAGGTGTACGGCGAACTTTTTTTTTACTTGTAACCTGGTACGCTCTAATGTACACACCGAATTTCGTGTTTCTAGCTGTTGTCGTATCATTGGTACTATTTTTATCCCATTTCACCCGCTAAATATTTTTTGTACTTTTTGGTGATTACACGTTAATAGAGGAAGGTACGAAACAAATTGCAAGTGTATAAAAAATAAAAAGTCTAAATATTAGGGGTATTTTCAGTCCTTGTGAGGGAAAATTTTTTCCCTCTGGCCCGATTTCGCCCACTTTCAATCCCAACCGATCTGCAACCATTAGACACATTTAGGGAACATTTGAACCTCCTAGCTCATTTCGTTCGGCCGCAATCGAGCTTTCAACAGACAGACGGACATTGCTAGATCGTCTTAGAATTTTACCACGACCCAGAAAATATATACTTTATGGAGTCTCCGATGAATATTTTAAGGTGTTACAAACGGAATGACAAAGTATTCACCCCCATCCTTAGGTGGAGGGTTTAAAAATGTGCTTAAATACTCTAAAATATTAGGGAATAGTGTGGGTGTTTTTAGTTCTTGTGAGGGAAAAATTTTTCTCTTTGGGTCGATTTCGCCCAGTTGCTATCCCAACCGATCTACTTTATTCAAAAGAAGGACGGACGGACATTGCTAGATCGTCTTAGAATTTTATGACGTTAAAGAATATATATACTTTGTAGGGTCTCAGATCGATATTTCAAGGTGTTACAAATGGAATGACAAAGTTAGAAGCCATATTAAATTGGCTTTCATCGAATGTGAATAAGTAAAATTTTCGGTATGTCTGTCCGAACCGATCCAAACAAAAATTGGTACAACTGAGCTTTGCTGGCCAAGGATGCACGCTACTTGAAGCAGATCAGTTCAGATTTAGATATAGCCTCCACGCAAAGGTTACTTCCGATTTGACTTTTTTGCAATGATGGTGCAATGGTCACTAGGGGGAGGGGAATACTATTTGTTATCCATCAACTACTTTTTCTTAGACACAATCCGAACTACAATTCAGATTCAGGTAGACTATGTAATTCCCACAGACTAGGAGAATAGAGATATCAAATTTTGGGAGATACCATCACAAGAATCACCATTTTTTTGTTTCCTACAATGTGGCAAACTCCATAACAAATTCAAAATACCCCCACACAGTATCGTAGGGGATCTGACATAAAAAGAGGTTGTTGTTTTTTGTGGCAATGAAACCCCATCCAGAGACCACACAAAAAACTCAATTCAATTTTGATATTGGCAAAATTACTAAAACGGTCAAACGATGAATGTCGACGACCGGCATCCTGGAATGATTGGATGAATGTTGAATGTATGGCTGGTTGGCTCGATGGATGGATGGATGAATGTTGGGATTTTATGCGTAGTAAAAACCGGAAATATGAGCCTAACAGACGTGCCACTCAAACTCCGAGTTCAACTTTATTGTACGTTTGTATTATGTTACACACATACATACATATACATATACTCGTACAACGAGTTTAGCCACCACAGTGGGGTGCAGTGCGGTGCGGCCATGGTGGCATAATTCTTATGACGATGTCAGCTCATCATGTGGACAATATTTCTTGTTTTATTTGGGCGCTTTTTTAACGAAATTGAGTTTTCACAGAGATATCCATCCATACATAAATGTTCTAAAATAAAGTTGGTTTTTATGATTTGTTGGATGGCGGACACACAGGGAACACAGCACACACACTCACATAAGTATGTATGTGAGTGTTATATGACACATGTCTGTTATCTTTAATACGTATATATATATATATATATACGAGTGGCGAAAAAGGCTTTACGACCCTTTTATTCTATACTTTGCCGCCCCCAATTTTTGTCAAGACATCTTTCTTTTTTGGGAAAGTGAATGGAAACTTTATCCTTTTTCTTAGATTTCCACTTTTTCTCCTGAATGGGGTGGGAAATGCTATGAGCTACACTCACATGAGAGATATGATAAGCTCATGAATAAGTTTGGGATATTGGAGATGCGACTATGTCTTTCTTAAAAGGAAACGTAAGGTGCCTCACAAGTAATGTTTTCGACAAAGTGTTGCAACAGGATGACCAACAAATTAAAGTTCTTATATCACTACACTGAAAGAATTATCTTCATATTATTAATGATTTTGTCTTAACCTCAGTGAAAATTTTCATTAAAAAGTCGCCAAAGAAACACTTCATAAAATATATGCAACTCAATGAGATGCTTATAAGATGGCATGTGTACTTTATTACTTGGTGCGATTTTTTAAACGCAAATTCGGCAAGTGAGTTGTGCTTCTCGTTCGTTTGTGAGAATCATCTCCTTATAGAGGCCGGTTGAAATCATGATCGTGGTAGTCTGCAGCCAAGTAATAAATGTCACCATGCCATTTGTAAATAAATTTGAATTCTATTAAATATAGATGCAATATGGTGTTGAGCCAGGACAATATCCCAGTTCAAATCAAATATTGATTAAAGACCAAAAAAAATTCAAACGAAAAAACTAAAAAAAAAAATTATGAAAAAGTTTCATAAATATTAATAATTCAAAATACTTTTGTCAGAGTTGACAGTGGGCAAATGAGAATTGCTAGCATTCAACCGAATAAAGTTCACTAATTTAATAATTTTGTTTTGTGAAGTATGAAGTATTTATGAGAAAATTGTACGAAACATTTCATTTTATTTACGCATTTTTCATACTTATTAAGTAAAAATTTACTAAATTTATGAAAAACCTTTTATGAAATCATGAGTCCATGTTTTCTTATTGCCACATACGCATGGATCTTTCTTTTGATGTAGACCACACTCAAATAGACCTACGATATGATTTTGGACGAAAAGTTCATAAATAAAATGCAACGTTTCATAAATTTTTTTCATAAACATTTCATATATCATAAAAAAATTGTTAAATTAGTGAATCTTAGTTTCATAAGATCAAGGAAAGATTCATTGTATTAAACAAGCCATTATTAAAGATTATGCAATATATCATAACCAATAAAAGATTTGTCTTATGAAATGTCTTCATAAATATAATAACTTACAACAACATTTGTAGTGTGTCAACTTTATTCGATTGGATGCTAGAAATTCCCATTAGTCCTCTGTAAACTCTGATTAAGGTCATACTGAAATAATTTTCCTTCATACTATTTATGAAGTGATTTATGAAAGGTTTTTATAAATTTAGTTAATTTTTTCTTAATATGTATGAAATATTCATAAATAAAATTATTTTTTTTCTATTTTTAAGATTTAATAATTTTATATTAAACTAGAAGCTATTTGCTTGCAATTCGCCAAAAAATATATTTCCATCACCTATTAGAAAAAGGTTACGAATTTTTTAAAACTACCTTATGACAAGATTCTTGATTTTCGACCCATCCTAGTGTTTACAATTTTATATTTTATTATACCCTACACCACTCGCGCCAAATGTTTGTAAGACCAAGAAATAATTGAGCTAGACCCTTTAAGTAAACGGATCGGCTTAGAATCACCAGCTGAATCGATTTAACGATGTCTGTCTGCCCGTCCGTCCATCTAAGCTTGTTCGCACTCTACAGGTCGCAATTGTGGTCCGATTGTCATGAAATTTGGAAGAAGTTACTTTTTTTTAGCCAAGGACGGTTGGTGTTGAATTTGGAGAAAATCGGTTCAGATTTAGATAATTTACACTATTACTGCTCTAGAATACACATTTTACATGGGATCATGGCCAAATTTTCAGGATCGTGTTATATTTGAACTAGAAACAGCTCACGGGAAAGTGGACCACATTGGTCTATGTTTTGATATAGCCCCCATACAATGTACATCCGTTTTACAATATTACTGCTCTAAAATGCACATTTTACGTCGGATCTTGATAAAATTTTCTACAAAATGTTACATTTTGACTACAAACACGTATTTTGATAGCCATCTATATAGGTCAATGTTTTGATACATCCGCCATACAAATGGGCCACAAGTTTACCCTATTATCGTTCTAGAACCCACATCTTACTTTGGATCTTGATAAAATTTTGCAGAAAAATGCATACTTCAATAAAGAATACCTACTTTGAAAGTGATAAAGGACCAATTTTTAATGTCGAGTCCTTACAAATGGGTCCCCATTTTAATTATTACCACATTTTACATCGGAGGTTTTTCAAATTTTGTAGTTTATATTATATTTCAACTAAGAATACATACTATGAAAGCCGAATATATGGTCAATATTTGTCATATTTCATCTAAGAATACCTACTTTGAAAGTGATCTATATGGAACCACATTTTAATGTAGCGCCCTTACAAATGGCCCCATTTTAATTTTTATTCTCAAGGAGGTTTTCATCGGATATTATATTTAAACTAAGAATACATACTATGTGCCCATGCTTTGAAATAACCCAAATGGGGCCACAATTCTACTCTATTACTCCATGTTGTTATAGACCCCCTTTCAAATGTCGGTCCGCTTCACCCTATTACTACTGTATAATTTGTATTTGCACAACGAAGTTTTATGGGATAAGGACGAACGCTATTTAATTTGAAGCAAATCGGTTCAGATTTAGATATAGCTACCATACAAATTTTGCTTCCGATTTTACTTTTTCCGCTCTAGAAACCACATATTTCAACATATTTTCCTCCAATTTGGCAAAACGCCGTATATTTCAACTAGAAACAGATCTGGTAAAAATAAGATAGATCGGTTCAGATTTATATATAGCTCCCATACAAATGTCTCCTCCGATTTCACTCTTTCCGCTCTAGAAACCACAAACTTTGACAGATTTTCATCAAATTTGGCAAAACAACTTATATTTCAACTGAAAACAGCTCTGGTGAAAATGGGTCATATACATATATATTACATATATATAGCTCCATTACAAATTTCACTACTGAATTGATTATTTCCGCTCTAGAAATAGCATTTTTGAACAGATTATCTTCTAATTCAGCACATCAGCTAATGTTTCAAATAGAAATTACTATAGCGAAAGTGGGACACATCGTTTCAGATTATATATAGCTCCCGATTTGATTCTTTCCGCTCTAGAAAACACATATTTTACACTCCATACAATTTGGGAAAGCGTCTAACTAGAAAACCTTTGCTAAACATGGGTCACATCGGTTCAGATTTGTATATAGCTCCCATTCAAAGTTTGTGTTCAAATTTTCTTACAAATACAGGTAGAAGTATGGAATTTATAGTATATTCTCCTCTTATAGCTGCATCGTATATCACCCGGTTCAAATGTAATGACCTATTTATAACCTACACCATTGGGTATAATGACTAAGTGTAGAGTATCATATAGTCGGCCACGCCCGACTTTAACCTTCCTTACTTGTTTAGACTGATAAAGTGAGTTGTGCTTCTTCTTGTGTTGAAAAGTCGCTGCGAAGTCTTTTACAGGGCAGAAATCGTGATAGTTGTAGTGTGCAGCGAATTAATAAACGACATTTTTAAATAAATTTGCATTCTATAAAATATAGATGAAGACGGCTTGACCTAGGAACAATATATTTTGGAAGTCATCCTTGAACAATCCAGAATTTATTTTTGTGACTGGTGCCAGGATTTTTTTAATTGTATGGACCAGGACCCAGTTTAATGCACACCACCCTCGAGATGACCCTCCTCGGATTTTTTAACTTTTCCAAATATAAAAAACTTTTTGGTTGTAAAAGACTTCACAACAATGAAGATAAGATGGAAACTGCATTTATATATTAAGAAGGAGAATTTCTCTGCGAAAATTTGATTTCCTCTTGATATTTCGTATTTTTAGAGATCAGTTAGTACTGACGTCGCCCTCGTTTGTGGCCTACATAGTTATATTAAATTAAAATTAAACCTTTATTGGGCTTGATTGGTGGCGTCTATCTAAATGTATGGGCGAAATCGTAAAACTAAAGGAGACGTTTTGAACCTTTGTAGACGTTTTGAACCTTTATTTGAAACAAAACAAACAAATTGAATTTCTCGAGGATTTTTTCAACTCCAAAAGTAGCAATTTAGCTTCAGCTTTGCATCCGAGAAAGCTGTTCTTAAGCGTTAGATAATTTCATTCATTCCATAAGTCCGACTGTTGGTCCATTTAGTAAATAGGACCTATCCTCTGTCTCTCTATCCCAGTGTCTCTCGAAAATGTACCACCACCATGAAAGTCGTTGTTGACCGACTAAAATACTTTCACCAAACAATTTTATTATCCTTTGACGACAGTGCAAAAGTTTTCGTATGTATTTGATGGATGAGTTGAATATACAGTATGTATTAAGGTTGATATCCTATATACGAATGAGTACACGCATACATACAGACATATCTAGATCTATGAACACATACACATCTACAATCATACGCACTGGCACACATGTTTATGCCAGCAGCTACGCATTTTCACACAGTACACAGACACAGTTACACTTAGACAATGCAATATATGTACGTGTGTGTGGATGTATAGAAGAGATACGCATACATATCTATGTATGTATGTGCGTCGTCTTAGGCATAATCTTAACATTTTTACGGATACCAATATAATTTTATAAATGACTTTCAAATTTGTTTGATATGTTATTTCATACATAAAAGTAAATGTGTGTCTATACACACACATATATATACATATATACTGACATATATGTGTGTGTGTATGGTTTGACATATACATTAAAGGAAAGTAAAAGGATTCCCATAAAGTATACAATATCCTTGAATTTGATAAACCCCACTCGCCCTTACCCTTATTTATTTGTATTCCATCTAACCCACATCCTGCCAACATACACCGACACAAAAACAAGGATATGTATACACATGCATACATGTGTGCGAGCGTTTGGTTTGGTCAGTGTATGTTGGCACAATCAAAGGGTAAATTGTGAGGGTGGTTTTTGTCGGTGGTCACATACATTCGCCCGTAATTTTATCTACGTTCCTGAGAGTGGCCGTATGGCCGGCCGGAACCCTATACCCATCTGTTGTAATGTCGAAACTCGTCAGACATGTGTGTGTGTGTGGTAGTGCACACACACACACACGTATAAGTTATCTTTCTTTTGTTGGAAACTGTTTTTGGACTTTTTACGATTAAATTTAATGTTATTAATAAAAATTTTGCGTTTCATTCATTTTAACAAACTTGGACTTGGCATTTATGTCCCAAACCCACTGGGCTATTGTGATGAGCAACACATGTTCGTAATGAAATCACCAAACCAAGGGCTAGTAGCACTGCTTTGGGTTTTCTTTCTTTAGAGTTTTTTTTTTTGATTTGGGTGGTGCTCACTAACTGGTGGGGGAGGGATGGAGGTCTAACAACTATAACCAGAAAGAGGTTAAAGGTAATTTTAATTGAAATCGAATGTAATGGCTGACTTCAATGTGATTTTAACCCAGACTGAAATATACCCACTGAAAGAAAAATATTTAAAAAGGGCATTGAGTTCGGCCAGACTAATCGTACCAATTTTATCCCTTTTCCGCCATTTCCACCCCAAAAGTGTGAATATTGAAATATACGTTATTTCTCGCGTCTATAAAGCCTGAGCGACGTTTACGCCGAATTCCATTATTCTAGCCACATTCTTCTGGATGGTACCATTTTCATCCCGGTTTTCCCGAAAAGTGCAAAATTCGAAAAAATCTTTTATGTTGGGGTTCTACACCGTCAGTAGAATGAAATGTATGGTTTATGATTCGGTACCAATTTTATCCCCTTTCGTCCCATTTGCCCATAAAATTACGAATATCAAAATATCTCAATACTTTGCGGGTCCACGCAGTCAGAGCAATGAATACACCGCATTTTATAATTCTAGCCACTTTTATCCCCTTCTAGTACCACTTTTATCCCCTTTCGCCCCCTTTTCCCCGAAAAGTACAAAATTCGGAAAAATTCCTTTTATGTGGCGAGTCTACACTGTCAGTGGAATGTAATTTATATTTTATGATTCTAGCGGTCGTCGGTACCACTTTTATCCCCTTTGTCATTTGTTGTCCATAAAAGTACGAACATCAAAATATCTCCTTAGTTTACGTGTCCTCGCAGTCAGAGCGTGATTCTACCTGTTGATGTTTAATTAGTACCACATTTATCCCCTTTCGGCCCTTTCATCCCATTTCCCCGAAAAGTACAAAATTAAAAAAAAAATATGTTGCGAGTCTACACTGTCAGTGTATATTTTATGATTCTAGCAGCGTCCATCTGGCCGGTACCAATTTTATCCCCTTTCGTAATTTTTTGTCCATAAAAGTACGAATATCAAAATATCTCTTTAGTTTGCATGTCCTCGCAGTCAGAGCGATGAATAAATAAATAAATTTTTATGATTCTACCTCTTGTTTTTTAATTAGTACCACATTTATCTCGTTTCGCCTCATTTTCCCTCTAATAGTAAAATTTCGAAATATCTCCTTAAGTTCCGCGACTACACCGCCAGAGGAATGTCCACACCGAATTTTATGATCCTAGCTGCTTTCATTTGATCGGTACCAATTTCATCCCTTTCCTCCTCTTTTTGAACATAAAAGTACAAATGTCGCAAGATTTCTTAAGTTTGCGTGTCTACATAGTCAGAGGAATGTACACACCGAATTTTATGATTCTAGCTGCAGCCATTTAGGTGGTACAATTTTAATCCCTATTTGCTCCGATTTTTCACTTAAAGTGCAAAGTTCGAAAAATTCCTTTATATGGTACGTCTACACAGTCAAAGGAGTGTACATTTCGATTTTTTATATTGTAGCTGCACGAGCTTGAAGTGTACCACTTTTATCCCCTTTAGGCCCATTTTCCATTCTTTGTAAACTCGAAAAATCACAATATATTGCGCGTATACACAGTTTGAGGAATGTACACCCCGCATTTTATGACTCTAGCTGCAGTCATTTAGTCGGCACCATTTTAATCCCCAATTGCCGTAAAGTGTACAAATTTCGAAAAATTCCATTGTGTAATATCTCAAAATTAAACAATAAGAAAACTGTGTAAATCGAATTTCATGATTTCAACTTCAGTCGTTTAATTAGTACCATATTCATCAATATTTTCTACAAATTTTTCAAATTTTTCTACGCAATTATATTTCGAGCTGTTGTTTATTAATTGGTACTATTTTTATCCTTTTTTGAACATTTCAGCCCGTAATATTTATGAATCACCAAATTTCTAGTTAATAAAGCGACCATTTTAATTCCCATGGTTGCTACCTATTTCATCCCCATTCCATAAAAGTGCAAATTTCGAATAAAATTATATTGCGAGTTTACAATATTAGAGGAATGTATAGACCGAACTTCATGATTTCATAATTAGTCGTTTGGTTGATACCATTTTTATCCCTCTGTCACTATTTACCCCATAAAAGTACAGTTTTCGAAAAATCCATTTATTTGACATTTCTATGCAATTATAAGGATTTATTTACCGCATTTCATGCCTTTATCTGTTTTTATTATTAGAACTATTTTTATCCCTTTTTAACATTAAAAATAAAAATATAATATAATAAAAATCTATTTAATTTAATTGTAACTCTTGTTTCATTTACATGTTTCCAGCTGCTGTTTTCGGTACTATTTTTGCCCCTTTTGGACCATTTGTACTATTTGTATCCGTTTTCGTTCACAACGGTCCCAAAAAGTATGAATGAATTTTTGGTACGCATTCATATGGCATCATAGTAATCCCCATGGCTGGTACCATTTTAATCCCCTTTTTCCCATTTTGACTCTAAAAGTATGAGCATCAAAAGAAGTCTACATCTTTCGCTTTTACGATGTATAGATAGAGTTTCATCTTCAGTCGTTTGGTTAGTACCATTTTTATCCCTCTTTTACCATTTACCCCTTAACTGTACAATTTTCAAAAAAAAAAAAACTTTTACTTTACGTTTCTACACAATTAAAGGGATTTACATGCCGCATTTCATGTGTCAAGTACGAATATCGAAAAATCCATTTATTTTACGTGTCTACACAATTAGAGGAATTTACAGACCACATTGGTTGGATTGGTACTATTTTTATCCCTTTTTGACCATTTCAGCCCTTAAATTATGAAAGACATTATGATGCGCATTCACACAATAAGCGTAAAGCACGTTCCAAATTTGAAGTTAATATAAGACACCATTTTAATTCCCATGTCTGGTACCAATTCCCTCCCCAATCGCCCCATTTACCCCATAAAAGAAAAAAAATTCGAAAATGTTCCTTATATTTCGCGTCTACACAGTTGAGGAATGCAGTGCACTATGGTCCCAAATCCATTTTTTTGGCAGAAATTCAACAAAATTAAAATTGGAAAGTGGTAAATGTGTGTATATTTTCTTTATGGCAACACTCCAAGCAATCAAGAAAATATACTGGAGAAAATTAGGTGGCAACACCACAAGCCTGAATGGTACTTAAACTTTGCGGTTCAAAAAAGTGGGATTAATTTTGATATAAAGCAGTTTTACAAATTAATTAAAATCAAGACTTAAAAAGAAGATAATAAAGTGACTATATTATGAAAATTGACGGCAAGAGTTAGTAGTTGAAAAATTATATTTAACATTTTATGATTATTGTGGTCTTGTAAGTATTCATAGGTATTGTAATTTTGTGATTTGTAGAGAACATAATCTATAAATGTCGTGGACCAAAAGTTATATGTATGACTCAACTTGACTCAAAGTGTAAATGTGAAAGTGTTCGTCTGAGGTTGTAGTTTATGGTGGAATTAATATCTCGTCAGCATTTTTCGGCAATCTCCAAAAATTGTCATTTTATTTTAGCACAGTTTTTAATTAGCCATAGACATATATATGATTATATCTCTGAATTAGTTTTGTGTACGAGACCCGTCAATATTTTATTTAAAAGGTATTGAAAGTACCTTTAAAATGGTATACAACATCATTCACCTTTTTGTATACATTTTACATTATTTCTTGAAATAATTATTTAAATTGCAGTTTAAAGTAACTATTTGTATGCTTTATTTTGCTTTTGTAATAATGTTTAGAAAATCACATTTCGTCAAAATAAACAACTCTTCATTCTTTTAAGCTTTCATAAGATTTTGTTTTTGGTCTGTACCAATACAGGGTGATAATTATGTTGGTTATATATTGAGTTTATATGGGAGGTGGTAGTGGGCGTGGTACGATCGGCCCAATTTTATTTTTATTTTTTGGGTATGATATGTCTAGCAAATGTGCAAAATTACAAGACTGTATGTTTATTTTTCGACTTTATGCCATAAAAATGGATTTGGGACCAGTGTGCAGTGGCCGAATTTCATGATTAGTCGTTTGGTTGATACCACTTTAATCCCTTTTTCTACCATTTTCCACTCAAAAGTACGAATTTTTAAAAATCAATTTATTTTTCGTCTATGCAATTAGAGGGATTTGTACACCACATCCCTATCCCTACCTGTCAAAAATAAAACAGCTAGGACGTTTTACTTTTAATGGGTACTATTTTTATCCCTTTTTGGCCATTTCAGCCAATAAGAGGAATGTATGTAGCAAATTTTAAGTGAATAAGTCATTAATCTTTAAAAGATTGCTACTCAAAAGAGTAGTGATTATTTTCAGTCCATGTTAGGGAAAAATGTATCCCTCTAAACCTATTTCCTCCAAATTCCATTAAAATTGTAAGACCTTCGAGAATTTCTCTCTGATTTAACATGCAATTCCTCATTAAGTATTTTATTTATGTGGTAAAAATCCCTTCTATTCCTCGAATAGAATTCCTATAAAAAATGTGATGTGACCACATATGACCACCCACTGCTGATTAAGATGATCCCGGAAAAAGGAATCATCATATGCTGTCACATCAATATTTATCTTCTTCTTTATGCCACACTCCATTCACCACATTACCACGTCACACCAAGACACATCGCGCCGCGCCACTCCACACGCCATTCACCATCTCCGACGACGTCGTCGTCGCTTTGTGATGAAAATGTCTGCCAGAATATTGTTATGACATTATTGTCCAACAAAAACCAACCGGCCTCAGAAAAAAAGAGAAGAGAACAAAACACACAAAAAACTGTTAACAAAATTGCAAATACATTGATTTAAGGGTTGTTGCCAAAAAATAAACAGTCAGCTAGTCAACCGGCCACATACGAGCGACCGACCGAGCCCCTCTTCTTCGCCTTGCCAGTCCTTTCATAAACGTCCCATCATAACATCAATGGTTATGTGGAGTATGTGACCAAACATCAATAGTTGCATTAACTGGACTTTTGGTTAATATCGGACATGTAATCGTCGTCGTCGCCGTCCTGTTAGGGGTAGAGGCGGCATAAACAAGAGGGTGGCTGAATGATGATGTTTATAGTCGATGCAGCACCCTACTTTTGGTCTATTGAAGACAGGTCCCAAAGGCATGTTAGACCGATATTTCTAGATTCCTTTGAAGTTTGGACATTTTGGGAAAATTTGTTAACCATCAAAATCTTTGGGAAAATCAAAAGTATCCATATCAAATGATCAAAATATCATATCAAAATCAAA
Source organism: Polietes domitor (assembly GCA_947397865.1). Taxonomy (NCBI): domain Eukaryota; kingdom Metazoa; phylum Arthropoda; class Insecta; order Diptera; family Muscidae; genus Polietes; species Polietes domitor. The sequence continues at coordinate 114,699,744 of OX377622.1, forward strand.
AAATTGACTTGAAATTTACTTATAGCATAAACGCGCACCATACTTTTAGGGACTGAAATGGCCAAAAAGGGATAAATATAGTACCAACAGCTAGAAATATGAAATGCAGTATGTAAATCCCTTTAATTGCATAAAATAAGCGGATTTTCGGGAAAAGAGGAATAAATATGGTACCAATCAAACGACAACACCTGCTAGACGGACGGAAATCAAGGGATTTTTCGAAATTCTTACTTTTAAGGGATAAAATAGGGCAACAGTAGAATAAAATTGGGCTAAAGAAACGGCTGAAGAGGAAATCATGAATTTTAGTCACCATATTTCCCAGCCAGTGTAGGTGCGCAACATTTTTGAAATTCGTACTTTTAGGAGATAAATGCGAAAGCAAAGGAAATTGAAATGGTACCAAACAGAACGGCTGCGGTTAGAACAACAAAATGTCATTCCTCTCACAAGCGCAATAAAGAAAGTCCTAGTTTTAAGGTTCAAATGGGGAGAAAGTAATAAAAATACTGGATTTTTTTGAAATTTGTACTTTTAGGGGATAAATGGGGCAAAAAGGGGATTAAAATGGTATAAACCGAACGGCTGCATTTAGAATCATAAAGTTCGGTGTCTACATTCCTCTCACCATCTAGACGCGCAATGAAGAAGTCCTATTTTTAAGGTTCAAATGGAGAGAAAGGGATGAAGATACTGTTTTTTTTTTTAATTTTTACTTTTAGGGTATAAATGGGGCAAAAAAGGGGATTCAAATGGTACAAACCGAAAGACTGAAAAATCGGTGTCTACATTCTTCTTACCAACCAGACGCACAATAATGAAAGCCCTAGTTTTAACGGTCAAATGGGGAAAAGAGGATAAAAATGCTGAATTTTTTTTTAAAATTTGTTCTTTTAGGGGATAAATGGGACAAAAAAGGGGATTAAAATGGTACCAAACGCAACGGCTGCAGTTAGAATCACAATATTCGGTGTCTACATTCCCCTCACCAACTAGACACGCAAGATAAAGAGATATAAAGAAATTCCTAGTTTTATGGTTCAAATGAGGAGAAAGGGATACAAATGGTACCGAGATAATGGTCTGAATGAATGCTAGAATCATCATAAAGTTCACATTCCTCGCTTTACTAAGACGCCGAGATTAAAAGCATTTTGCAAAATTCGTACTTTTGGGGCCAAAATGGGAAACATTTTAATGGATAATGGATTTTGATGTACCTAAATACATGGCCATGTCGGTTTTAAAACCCGAGTTTTTTGAAAAATTTCAAAGCGGGTTTTAAAACCGGCTTTCTCGAAAAATGTTTCTTCAAGAATACGAAGTAATAGATTTGATGGCACCTACATGACCTAGTATACTTAGCAGTTTTAAAAATCGGTTTCTCATTTTCAAAACCGGTTTTAACCCCCGAGTTTTTCATTTTTCTTTTTGTCGGTTTTTAGTTACCATATTATCACTAATTGGGTCTAAAGACATGTACATCACGGGTAAAGATTCTGAAGTTTCTTAACTTTCCATAAAATTTTTTTAAACAGCGTCTCGTATAAATCAGAATGAGTTTTGGTTCAATAGTTTTTATCGCTGAACGGAAATTCCCAGCTTTAAAACTATTCAAACCAGTTTTCTCGAAAAATTGTATCCAATAGTTTGTTTAATCTAATAAATTGTATAGGGCCCATCGGTTCTAAAAACCGAATTTGAAAAATTTTCAAACCGGTTTTAAAACCCGGGTTTTTCATTTTTTTTTTCGAAAAATTTACAAGTTTTAATGGGTTTTTTAGTTACCATATTATCACTAATTGTGTCTAAAGATCTGACATCTCTCTACTTTCCGTAAAAACTTAATCAGCAGCGTCTCATATGAACTGAAATGAATTTTGGTTTTAAAATTTCCATTTAAGCAAAAAAATATTATGCTGTAGTCAATTTTATAGGACCTACATGGTATAGATTAGTTATCGTTTTTAAAATCCGGTTTTTAAGTTTTGGAACCGGGTTTAAAACCCGATTTTTTTAACTTATCAAGCCCAATATTTTGAAAAAATTTATGTTATAAATAGTTTGTCATATTATAAATTTTATAAAATTTAAAATTTAAAAAAATTCCCAGCTTTAAAACTTTTCAAACCAGTTTTCTCGAAAAATTGTATCTAATAGTTTGTTTAATCTAATAAATTGTATAGGGCCTATCGGTTCTAAAAACCGATTTTGACAAATTTTCAAACCGGTTTTAAAGCCCGGTTTTTTCTTTTTTTTCGAAAAATTTACAAGATTTAATGGGGTTTTTAGTTACCATATTATCACTAATTGTGTCTAAAGATCTGACATCCCTCTACTTTCCTTAAAAACTTAATCAGCAGCGTCTCATATGACTGGAATGAATTTTGGTTGTAAAATTTCCACTTAAGCAGGGTTTTCAAAAAAAAAAAATATTATGATTTATTATTTTATTTACCATGTAGGTCCTCATGGTCTAGATTAGTTATCGTTTTTAAAATCCGGGTTTTAATAATTGAAACCGGGTTTAAAATCCGGTTTTTTAACTTATCAAGCCCTATTTTTTAAAAAATTTGATGTAATAAATAGTTTATCATATTATAAATTTTATAATAAATTTTATAAGACATATAGATTACATAACGAATTTAAAATTCAGTTTTTTTAGATTTTACGTAATAAATAATTTATCATGTACTAAATATCCGGTTTTTTATAAAAGTTTGTGTAATAAATAGATTATCATATTTAAGGTTTCTTTGTTTTTATACTAATATAAACTAATGAAAAAATTATAATTCTGATGATTTTTCACTGAAATTCTGTTAATTTTGGAAAAATAAAATAGAAAAAAATCGTAAAAAATGGATGACATAATTTCACCACTTCTAAACCCACACAGTCGCTAAAAATGCATCTACGAACACTACTTTAAAATTTCATAAATATGGAAAATCAAAATAAAAGAAATAAACTGTAAGAACTTTAAAAAACCTAACGCGACTGTAACATAACACCTTAATATTTTAGAAACAATGAAAATCACCTTCAAAACAAGATATGCCATATTAAAATCGGTCAAGTGTTTCAAGAGTGAAAGGCTATTGAATGAACACACTTTATATTTTTTCTCCGTTAAATTGGTCATAACACGTGGACACATTTTTTCTATTTTTTTTTTCAAAAATACGTATACAATATTTTTATGAGAAGAATGCACCCACAAACTTTCAAAACAATCGCAGCTATCGAGGTCAAAAATCATACCTTTCGACATGGAATGACTCATATGTGGTCTAGTTTACTTATCGGTTTTAAGACCCAGTTTTGTTAGATTTTTCAAACCCGTTTTCTCGAAAAATTTTATGTAATAAATAGTTTATCATATTATCGCTTATAAAAATCGCTGTTCATCAATTTTTCAAACCGGTTTTCTTAAAAAGTGGGAATTTTTCAAACCGGTTTTCTTAAAAAAATGTGAAGTAACAAAGTTTATAGGGTCTACTAAGTAGTTTATTATATTACGACTAAATTCAGATGATCTGCCACTTTCCATTAAAATTTATCGAAAAAGAAAAATGTGATAGTTTGAAAACCCGGTTTTTTATATTTGCCTTTCCATGAAAACCGATTTTGAAAATCCGGGTGTCAACTTTTTAACTCGGGTTTCTCGAAAATGTGTCTGATATGAACAGGAATGATTTTTCTTTTAATAATTTGTTATCGCTGAAGACTAATCTGCGCTTAAAAGTTGCTTATCGGATGAAATTTCCGGGAAATCCGGTTTTAAACCCTGTTTTTTACTTTTTAAACCGGTTCTAATTTTTTGCCTTTTTCCATAAAAATGTACCAACAAGAGAATGAATTAATCAATATGAACCGGAATGATTTTTTCTTTAACAAACCTTTCCACGAAACACTGTTTTGAAAATCCGGGTTTCAACTTCCTAAACCGATTTTCTCGAAAATGTGTTTTTAATATGAACTGGAATCATTTTTGTTTAAATAATTTGTTATCGCTGAAATTTGTAAGAAATCCGGTTTTAAGCCCCTGTTTTTTAACTTTTTAAACCGGTTCTAATTTTTCGCCTTTTTCCATAAAAATTTACCAACAACGTAATAAATGAACAACGAATATGAACCGAAATGAATTTTGCTTTAATAAACCTTTCCACGAAACCTGGTTTTGAAAATCCGGGTTTCAACTTTTTAAACCGATAAAAAGTCGGATATTTCGATATTTTCCATATAAAATTATCAACAACAGGAAAGAAACTAATAAATATGAACCAGAATGAGTTTTGCTTTAATAAACCTTTCCACGAAAACCGGTTTTGAAAATCCGGGTGTCAACTTTTTAAACGGGTCAAAAGTCGGATATTTCGATATTTTCCATAAAAATACCAACAACAGAAAATAATCTAATCAATATGAACCGGAATGAATTTTGCTTTAATAAACCTTTCCACGAAACCCGGTTTTGAAAATCCGGGTTTCAACTTTCTAAACCCGTTTTTCTCGAAAATGTGTCTGTCCTGAAGTGGAATAATTTTTGTTTCCAAACTTCGTTATCGCTGAAGACTAATCGGAGCTAAAATGCTGCTAATCGACAAACCCGGTTTTTAAACCCTGTTTTTTAAACTTTTAAACCGAGTTTTGCCAAAAGAAATTGTAATAGATCTAATACAGAACTATTCACGATATAAAAAATTACACTTTGTGTAGCGTAATCCAAAAATCGTTGTCAACCGACTGTATTCCACGTCCTTCATTTTCTCTCTCTCTGGCCATAAACAACCAAGAAACAACAATAAAGAAGGAAGCCAGCAACAACAGAATCGAAATCCTTCGAAGAAAATCAAATCATGGAAATGACAACAAAACAAATATCCAAAAGGATATAAAAAAGGGAATAAAATATATTGATATAGTTTTGTTCTCGAGCTTCCTCCACCCCACCTCCACGGTCATCACACTCGTCCTTCGTCCTGGCACCCAATGTGGGTACTTGTGTATGCATATATGCATGCCCATATGTATATATACGAGTGTGTATGTGTGTGAGTGAGTGTTTCTATTTAGTTTATGTTTTAGTTATTATTAAGATATTTTCTTTGTACGGCTATGTCAGCGAGTATTTGAGGAAATCCATAAATGTTCCAACATCCAGAAATTCTCATCGATATAGCATCGCCTACACCACTATGGTTGTTGTGACGATAACTAGCATTTAATGAATGACACTGGTTGTTGATTAAGTTTCAATGCTCGCCATAAACTGAGGGTGGATGGCGTACCGAGTGATCAATGATCGGCGAAAGTTCCAAGATCCCTATCATAATGTTTGACTGTTTCTGAGCTGCGTTGTGTGCCGTGTGATGGGGAAATCATGTTAAGTGACCATTACTAATGTTTTTGGGAAATTTCTATGGCGTTGCTGGCGATGTCGATGATTATTGGTCGTCGTCATGCTCGTTTAATGATCAGTGGCCATTAATACTAAATGTTCACATCATAAAAAATCATTGGAATTGTGAAAAGTGTTGTGAGAATATTCCACTTGAATGTCGTTACTAAATGTTTCTTAATCACTGGTGATTGGTGATATTTATCTTGTTTTTCTCAGCTCGTTTAATTGGATTTACATGTGAACACTATTGTTTGGTAAGACAAAAAAACGATGAATTGGTAAACTCCATGATTTTGATAATATTTTTGTGATTGTTTGTAATATCAAATTCTTAGAAAACTGATTTAGGTTTTCCTTTTTATGAAAAAAATTTAAAATTGTAAAAAACTATTATTTGCAATGAATTTAGTTGAAAGATTCATTTAAATAGACATAATTTGTTTCAACATATTGAAATATTCAAAAGTATATAAATTCTGGGTAAAGTACAAAGACGTTTTCGTCATGCCTGCTTGTCTGTTGAAATGCTAAAATTTTCCATAAATGTGTCTAACTGTTGCCTAATCGATTGGCATTACAAATGGGCGAAGTCGGCCAAGAGGAAAGTAATTTATCTTTCAAGGACTTGATTTAAATTTTAATTTTCAGTATTTAAGAATTATTTTGAAAATGTCTACCTTTTTTCATTAGTTCTAATTTCTACTTTCTACTCTTTAACCTCCTCTGTGAGTAACTAAAACAAGCCACTCTGTTGTCATGAATTAACAATAAGAAATCTAATAAATTTATTTAAAATGAACCAATATATAAGGTAAGTAATTATTTAATTAACTTGGTATTAAATAAATTAATACATTTAATGTAACTGATAAATCGCTGATAAAGACTAGTTGGAAGAACTAGTTACTGTCGTAAGATGATTGAGGCAGTCGAACGAAATATTGAGTATTTTAAAATAAATATTTAATAAAACACAATATCGCCTACAACACTAATAAAAAAAGATATCTTTGATGTGCATTAGTAAAAACAAGTAAAAGCGGCGTTAAGTTCGGCCGGGCGAACTTTATATACCCTCCACCATGGATTGCATTCCATAGAGGCTGTCGATTTTCGTAGAAGTGCAGTAATATTACAGGAAAATATAAATGTTTTTAATATAGCCAAAACCAAAACAAATACTAAAAAATTATTTTATAAATAAATATAATATTTTTATTATTTCAAACCACAATTATAAGGCAAGGCTACCAATACGTTTGCATATCGAAATAATAAAGAGTGATTTTTTTGAGGTTAGGATTTTCATGCATTAGTATTTGACAGATCACGTGGGATTTCAGACATGGTGTCAAAGAGAAAGATGCTCAGTATGCTTTGACATTTCATCATGAATCGTCTTACAAACGAACAACGCAAATTATTGAATTTTATTATCAAAATGCGTGCTCTGTTAAGAAAGTTCATTGCGCGCTTCCATTTTATGGTCAGTTTAATCGACCCACTGAAGCGGCTATTCGGGCTATTGTGACTAAATTTCGCACCAAATTTACATTGTTGGACATTAAACCACCAACACGCTTACGTAGAGTGCGAACTGAAGAAAATATCGCAGCTGTATCGGCCAGTGTTAATGATGACCACCAATTTTCGATTCGTCGCCGTTCGCACCAATTGGGTCTCTGTTACTCAAAAACGTGGAAATGCCAAAATTGGACTAAGCGGATGGACCACCTAAGACGCAGCCGCGGTCAACATTTAAATGAAATTATCTTCAAAAAGTAAATGTCATGGACCAATCTAACGTTTCAAATAAAGAACCGATGAGATTTTGCAAATTTTATGCGTTTTTTTTTAAAAAAAAGTTATCAAGCTCTTAAAAAATCACCCTTTACTTCAAGTCAATTCAAAAAGTAAATATTCTTATTTTTATATTTTCAAAAATGCTAAAATACCATAACTATTGGTAGATAGTGGTGCTACAGTTGGTTGTATTTCCATTCTATTTGAATTCAAAAAGAAAAAAATTTAAATCTCACGTACATATTGAAAAATAACTTAACTTCACGATTCAACCAATTTTTGCCTTAAAAGTAAAACGTACGAATTTGGAAAAAATCTTTTTATTTTGCGTGTCTGTGCTGTCAAAGGAAGAGTATGACTTTCTAAAATCTCTTTATTTTACGTGTCTACGCAATTAGAGGAATGTACACACCGAATTCCGCTGTTGTTGTTTAATATGTACAATTTTTATCCCTTTTTGCCCCTTTTCACCCCCTATAAATAAAAATGATTTTATGGTGCACGTTTTTGTTTTAGAGGGAATGCGCATACCCAATATCAAGTATGTACAAGCAGACATATTGGAAAAACATGCCGAAATACTCTAAAATATTAGGGAGGGGAAAAATTTTCCCTTTGGGCCAATTTCGTCCAGTTTCAATCCCAACCTATCTACGAATATAAGACGTATTAATGCAAAATTTCAATGTCCTAGCTCCTTTCCCTTAGATGCTAGCTTGCTTCCAACAGACAGACAGACGGACGGACGCACATGGTTAGATCGTCTTAGAATTTTATGACAATCAAGAATATATATAATTTATAGGGTCTCAGGTCGATATTTCAAGGTGTAACAAACGGAATGACAAAGTTAGTATACCCCCATCTTGGAGGTGGTGGGTATAAAAATTATACCACTTTCAAGAGTTTACTACTTCATTTTTTGTAGCACAGTGATATCAATGTCTCTTTGGGGAATTCGTTAATTATTCATTAAAACATAGAGTTATTTTAAATATTAATACTTTTGGCCAGAAAAAGTTGTGCTTGGGACCATAGTGCGAAGACTGAAAATATTTAGGCCACATTTTTGATGATTCATATTTTCATATGACTCATATTCAATTTTTGGATTACACTTGGATTATACAGGTCTATCACGCTATTTAAATGTTTTGTAGACTTGTGGGCATACAAATTCTTATTTTTCAATATTGTAATAATAAAACATCATAATGTATTTAAAACAGTTAGTGTAGCATAGAATACTGCAATTTTCACAAAATATATCATATTTTTCCTAATATGGTACTGCAGTTCCACGTAAGAGCCAGTCGAAAGTCTTCAATCTGCCAAAATTATAAAACAATATATACAAATAAAAAATATTCCATAACAAATTGTGTTATTGTTTTCATGAAGACATATTATTTTTTATATTTCTGGCACAATAAATATCTTTTAGCAGAAATAAATATTTTCAATGCTTAAAAAAGCGAATTAAATATTTCAAATATGATGCCAAGGTGCTGATACTATATATATATATATATTAATAGTATATTAATTTCATATCAGGAAGTGTCCCTGTAGTACTATTGGTGTAAATATCGTATCATGTTTTTATACCCTACACCACTTCGTGGGCTAGGGTATTATAAGTTAGTTTCGCCCCAAATGTTTGTAACACCAAGAAATAATCGAGCTAGACCCACCTTTAAGTATACCGATCGGCTTAGAATTACCAGCAGAGTCGATTTAACGATGTCTGTCTGTCCATCCGTCCGTCCGTCTGTCCGTCTGCTGTCCATCTAAGATTGTTCGCATTCTACAGGTCGCAATTGTTGTCCGATTGTCATGAAACTTTGCAGAAGTTATTTTTTCTGGCCAATGACCATCGGTATTGAATTTGGAGGAAATCGGTTCAGATTTAGATATAGCCCCCATACAAATGTCGCTCCCGATTTGACTTTTTCCGCCCTATAAAGCACATATTGTACCCGATTTTCTTTAAAATTTTTACAACATCTTATAATCCAACTAGAAACACCTATGCAAAAATTGGGTAAGATCGCTTCAGATTTAGAAATAGCCCCCATACAAATGTCGCTCCCTATTTCACTTTTTCCGCTTTAGAAACCACATATTGTACCCGATTTTCTTTAAATTTGGCAGAACATCTTATAATCCAACTAGAAACACGTATGCAAAAATTCGGTAAGATCGGTTCAGATTTAGATATAGCCCCCATACAAATGTCGCTCCCGATTTGACATTTTCCGCTCTAGAAACGACATATTGTACCCGATTTTCTTTAAATTTTGCAGAACATCTTATAATCGAACTAGAAACAAGTATACAAAAATTGGGTAAGATCGGTTCAAATTTAGAAATAGCCCTCATACAAATGTTGCTCCCGATTGTTTAACCGATTTTTGCCAAATTTTACATATTATATTTCACCAATAAACAGACATGGTGAAAGCGGGTCACATCGTTCCAGGTTTCAATATACCCCCATACAAATGTCCTTTCCGATTTAACATTTTTTGTCAAACACATACATTTACAGGATGCAAAAATCCTTCCCGATTTCACTTTTTTACCGAATTGAATTGCAATGAGAATTGTTTGGGTGATGTCCATATGTCCATACTTTGAAATGACTTTGGTATACTACTGTATAATTTGTATTTGTCTGTCGGACAATTAGATCAATTACCATATTATTTACCATACTCGTTAAATTTGACTGAAGATGAATTTATAGCATATAAATTATATGAATATAATTTATATAATTTGTATGAACTACATAAAATTGCCCCCATGAAATACCTGGGTTTAGTAATCAAAGCGAGGTACAAACGCAGGGAGTGGTGTAGGGTATTATATAGTCGGCCCCGCCCGACTTTAGCCTTTCCTTACTTGTTTTTAAATGGATAGTTGTTGATATACTCAAAGGAATTTATCAGTAAAAGAAGCAAAAAGTCTGCTGTAAGAGCAGATTTTCTGCTGAAAAAGATGTAGCAGATTTGTATCTGCTGAAATAGCAAATAGCTTTTTTTATTTTTTTTGCAATAAAGATTCGTATTCGCCGTCAATCTTAAAGGCTTTTAAATTATAAAAGCTTATTTGTATCTATTTTTATAATTTAATTAACAGCAGCCATTTTCAGCAAACTGCAAACACTTTAGCAGTGTGCAAGATTGCAGAAAAACTGTTTCTATGGCAGAAAAACTGCTGTTAGGCAGAAAAACTGCTGTAATATCAGAAAATTGCCTGCTGATAGCCAGCAGTCAATCGCTTCTGTAATTAACAGACTTTTTTCTTTAAGTGTAGTTTATTTTTTAAAAATAAAAAGGCCTATTGTTCGAAAAACACAATTTCGAGTGTTTTTAAATGCTTTTGATCACTTTACTTACAACTGATTTCTGATATGGTCCCATACAAAAGCTCGATTCGACTTCTCTATCAGCCACATATTTAATTTCATTTTATTTTAATACATTGAGTTCAGTTTGGTAAGGTGGTGGGAAATCGATTTATTTTGGAAATATTTCTGTAACTTCGTGCCATAAAATTTCACTTTGGAAATGGGTTTTTGAGTGTTTGGAGAAAAAACGGTGTACAATTTCATAGACCTAGTTCGGAGTTCATTCAATGTGTGATGAATTTCGATGCCCAAACACTATGTGAGTCACACAGGATAAACCTTTAATGGGGTAGGGTATCTCAGAGCCGGCTGAGCCATTGCAGGCTTTACTTGCCGAATGGGAAATTATATATTTTCAAATTTCAATACACACTTTTAAATATTATTTATTCATATATTTATTTTCTTTTTTCTTTTCAATAACAAAAATCGCGGCCGAATCCTATGATACTAGGTCGAGAATTAGGTTAAAACTCACAAATAAAAAAATAAAAAATTATCCTAAGAAAATGCCCAATGCCATTATGGCGCATGTCCACCGTACATAGTCAAAATTGTGTGTCTCATTTTGTTGGCCAAACCTGACTAGGAATAACTATTTCATAGATTATCTACATCTACTTGTTAAAGATCTGCTGTTGTCCGCTGTCCGTCCCTAAATGAGTACTCCAAATACACTGTTCTCAACCTGTTTGTTGCAATTTGTTCTTAACCTAAAATAAGCAATTCTCTGAAACTATAAAATTTTATGGGAGTTCTCATTAAAAACTCATAAACAAAATAAAAAAGATACATATTAACTTATGATGACTTTATTACTGGTGGAAGCCAAACAAAACCAGGCTAACCCAAGAAAAATAAATGAAATATGAAATCAAAAGTGGCGATAAACATGTGTTCACCTCACCTTCACTTTCGGCCTGTGGCAGCCATCGAAACAGTGAGTCAGTCAGTCAGTGGCAGGCGTTCCCAATTCACATCAGCTGTTGCAGCCGATAAGGCCTAAGCACACGGCCATCAAACCAATCATCCTTGGCATCACAGCGCATCCCATCCCATCTATCGATCCTTCGTTAAAACGATAAAGTGTTAATCGCTAGTGTGTGGCCGTAGCTCGCCAGAAAGGGGCTAAAGCGATTACGAAACGAAACTGAAAGGAGAACAACAACAACAACACAAGATCCTGGCTGGAGTCCTGAGGAGGACACCATCCTGCTCGCCATATGTTTGAGTTGTGTGTGTCAGAAATTATGATGAGCCAAACCAAAACAGAAGAATTTCTGGTATTTCGTTGCTATTCCATAAGAGTGGAATAACAGTTGATGGTGGGTTCGTTTCGTGGCAATTTTCAAAGTAAAAGTGTGTCAGGCACAAGTCATCGTTCTTCGTGCACCGTTACATTTTTTCACTTTTTTTGGAGTTTTTCACAAAAAAAAAATAAAAATTAACCCAAAATTTTAAGGGTTTAAAATTATAGTCGTAATAATGACTATTGTACCAGAACTAATTAAAAAATTATGACGTTTCTTTGTTGTTTGGCTGTGGCAACTGTTTGTTCGTTCATTCGTTGGTTTCTGTGGCCTGTCTCTGTTGTGGTCTGTCTCTACGTTTAGGGGTTAGTAAAGAGGTCTTTTGTGAAAGAGTTTCACTTTTGTTTTTGGATGTTTTCTCTTGGGAACTTTTGTAGCATTTTTTTTTTGTTAAAGGAGTGGTTTAAAAATTCTGAAACGTAACGAAGCGTCGTGTTCTGTTTATATTTTTGTGTTTGCTGGCAATTTAGTTACAGACTGTCAATGAGAATATATGAGTTTTGCAGAGAATTGGGATGATGAATGAATGAAACGAAAAATAGTGCCAAATGACAATCTTTAACTACTAAAATCTTAAAAACTGGACTGTCCAACCAAATCATAAAAATAATTTTTATTGTAGGTTCGAAAAATGTCGGAATCTAAACACGAAAATTGCCGTAGAAATTATTTTTTGAACATTTTTTTTATGGAGGACCTAATACAGGGTTTTCCAACAAGAGGTGTTATTTTGGGATTCAAAGAAAAATGTAATTTTTTAAGATAAATGATCGGATGTTTATTTCATAATAAAGAGGAAGGTATGCCGTTGATAATGAAAAACAACATCAGCCAAATGGCCAGCACGACCACGCTTACAGGACCATTAGAGCGTACCAGGTTACAAGTAAAAAAAAAAAAAGTTCGCCGTACACCTTCGAATATGAAGTATTATTGAAAGGTAGCTTAAAAATTTTTTTTTTATTTTTTTATGCCGAACGTAGGGGTCGCGCTTTTACATTTTTCTATATAACTTCTGCATTTATAAACGGATTTTAAAGTGTGATACATCGATGTTTTTGTCTCGACGAAGCCGATTTTTTTTTTTGTCTTTGAAGTCATTGAGCTCAAGCATGATTCATGATTTTATGCGAGCTTTAATTTTCTGATATTAGAGTGGTACATTAGGGTAGTAGCAACTGAGATATGATGGGTAAGTACCAGAAGGGGGTGCTTGACCTCTATGACTTCAAGGACAAAAAAAATCGGCCTCGTCGAGACAAAAACATCGATGTATCACACTTTAAAATCCGTTTATAAATGCAGAAGTTATATAGAAAAATGAAAAAGCGCGACCCCTACGTTCGGCATAAAAAAATAAAAAAAAATTTTTGAAACTACCTTTCAATAATACTTCATATTCGAAGGTGTACGGCGAACTTTTTTTTGAGGTACGTCCTAAGGACCATATCCTTATCATTAAATTTTCCATAACCAAATCGCAAAGTGGCTGCCCTATGTCCTCGATAACCTCACGAATTCTATATTTGAGGTCATGAATCGACGCTGAGCTGTTGGTATAGACCTTATCTTTCACGTGGCTCCAAAGGAAGAAGTCTCAAGGTGTTAAATCACAAGATCTCGGTGGCCAATTGTGATCACCCCTTCGAGAGATAACACGGTCCGGGAACTCTTCCCGTAAAAGAGCAATGGTTTCGTTGATTGTGTGGCACGTAGCGCCGTCTTGTAGAAAGTAAACGTTGTCCAGATCAATACCATCCAACTCCGACCATAAAAAATCATTAATCATCTCTCGAAAGCGCACTCCATTCACCGTAACTGTTGATCCAACCTCATTTTCGAAAAAGTAAGCTCCAATGAACCCGCCAGTCACACGATGTCACAGGATGGAGAGGCTTCTCAACAATAACTCTGGGGTTTTCCGAGCGCCAGATGCGACAATTTTACTTGTTGACATAGCCATCGAGGTGGAAATGGGCCTTATCTGTGAAGATGATTTTTCGATGGAATTCCGGATCATTTTCATTCATCTGAAGGAGCCAATCAGCAAAGACACGACGTTGTTGATGATCGGCCGGCTTGAGTTCTTGTGTTAACTGAACTTTATAAGCCTTAAGATCCAAGTCTTTATGCAAAATACGGTGTAATGACGTTTGTGGAATGCCCAATTCCAAAGAACGACGAGGAATGGACAAACCTGGGGTTTCTTCAACACTTTGGACTACAGCAGCAATATTCTCAGTTGTTCTTGAGCGATGTGCACGGGTTTTATTCTTCACATCACTTACTTGTTCCAACAGCTCCAATTTTTCCACAAATTTTTCAGTTTTGCGAACTGTGACTGCAAGATTTTCAATTTTAATAATCTCAATGCGTTGTTGAAGCGTATATCGTTCCATTTTTAGTAATGGCGTAGTTTATACTTGTCAAGTGTCAAAGAATAAAAGCTTCAAAATTGACAGCTACCGAAATACCGGGTGATTCAAAATAACACCTCTTATTGGAAAACCTTGTATATTACGACCGTAAAAACGGAAATTGATTGGATATTATTATTATTATTTTTTTTTTAATTTCTCCGCGTTGATCATATCTTAAAATAAGAGCAGTCTATATATTCACAAAATCTCGTCGCTATGCAGAAAACATACACATACAACATTTAAATACTATTTAGCACTTAGTTTGAATGGGTTGCGAGCGTTGTGCAAAAATGTTACAATGAGAGAGAAAGAAAGAGGGAAAATTCAAATCCAAATTTGAACAAGAAAAGATATGCTAAATTCACTTATTTACATTGTTTTAAATAAATCGTGATGTTTCATTAATTCAATATTGGATAATTGTTTATTAGGATAGGCTTCCCATTAGTAATACCAACCGTTCACACAGTCTACACTAAATAATAATCTATCATAATCTAATCATAATATTAATGCTTTTGTCTTAATCTCAGTGAAATTTTTCATTAAAAAGTCGCCAAAGAAACATTTCATATAATGTATGAAACATGTTTCATAAAGTACAAATCAATGAAAAATATCATAGAATTTGTGAAACATTTCTTAAAAAATATGAAATGCAGTTCATGCAGTCATTCGATGAACTTTTTTCATACAAGTTCATTGTTTCCATAATATGATTTATGACAATTTTCATAGATTTAATGAAGTAACTTCATTAATTTTATGAAAGAGTTACATAAATATTAAGTAAGTGAAGTTTCCAATATAAACAAAAATAGCCAAAATTGCTAGAGTCTTTGCAATGAATATGCATTTGACCTAAATCAGGGTTCATACTTATATCAGACTTAACAGAAGACAAATGAGAATTGCTAGCATTCAACTGAAAAAGTCGACACACTAAAAATTTGGTTGTAAGTTATTAAACATTTCATAAAAAGTATGAATTCACTCATTATAGACATTAAGACATTTCATAACATAGATATTTTATTGGTTATGACATATTTCATAATATTTAAGAATTGTTTCCTTAATACTATGAAATCTTTCTTTGATCTTATGAAAATAAGTTTCACTAATTTAACAATTTTGTTTTATGAAATATGAAATGTTTATGAAACAATTGTATGAAACCATACATGTTATTTATGAATTTTTCATACATATTAAAAAAAATACACTAAATTTATGAAAAGCCTTTTATGAAATCGCTTCATAAATATTATGAAGGAAAATTCTTTCAGTGTACACTCTAAATTTCATGATTCCAACTACAGCCGTTTGGTTAATACCACTTTTATCCCATTGCGCCCCGTTTCCCATCAAAAAGTTAAAATTTCGAAGTATTGAAATGTATACAAGAAATTTCAATTTCAATTCCAAGGAAATGGAAATCGATAGGTCGTGCGCTACGTAAACCAATGATATATGCAGAGTAGCTCAAAAACGCGAAGACGTGACTGAGGGTGAGGTTGTTGGAGACTCAATCTTGACGAAGGAATAAACTCACATCTAGAAAAAATTGTCTTGGAATAAAATAAAACCTTTAAGTTGAAAGACAAACGATCGGAATAATTTTGTATTGGTGCTATGAGCCCGCAACTTGGCTTGCAAACAATAAATAATATTTACACGCTAGCACGCCCACTCTTAGATTTAGTAGAATTTTATTTTATAAACCGCACAGAAAATACGATAACCGAAAATTAATTTAAAAGTGAGTTCCGTCAATTAAAAATTAATTCACTTTGATTAAAAAATTCATTACAAATTAATTAAGTATGAGCCTGTAATCTGTCCAACTTATACACACGAATAAAATAATATTGCGATTGTTGTTTGCATGCAATAAAAATAATTGTACAAAAATATAAAAACACTTACTTGCTAACTAAATATTTTTTTTACGAAAGTATAGAATGTGTTTCCAGGGTGTATTAGTTAATTAATTTCAAATGTTCTGATCTCTAAAAATTCGAAATTCGATTTTTTATAAAAATATTTTTGCGACAACAAAAAAAAAATAGAACAAATAGAAAAATTGTGTAAGCAGGCTTGCCAGATGAATTTATTCCTTGTCCCCAAAATTGTCATAAAAATCCCCAGTTATCCCCAAATCTAAAGACAGTTCTTTTATTTCAAAGAATTCGACCAAAACAAAAAAATGTTTTGATTCGTCAACAATCGTGGAATAGTTTGATCATCTTTGTCCACAAAATAGTCATGAACAAGTAAGTTACAGTCGGTTAAACCGACTTATATATATCCTCACTCCCAGAGAACATGTGTTTGGAGGGACTTACATTTTACTTAGTGTCGGATTATATGTTTGGGAGGTACTGGAAGTTTGTAGCAATTGGACCCAGCTTCCTCATTAGTAAATAATTGTGAAAACATGATCAAATATGAAGTCATAATGGATTTCAAGCACCGGTAAAGGATTTTATTTTACCTAGGTTAGAGACAATTGGGAGGTTCTAGAAGGCGCGTGGCTAAAGCACAACTATTTTTTAGGTTTAATGCGATTATAAAAACATTTGCAAACATCAAGTTGCAACTGGTTTTGACTACCCGCATTTAATTTATATCGGTATTATTTTATCCAAAACATATGTCATTTTGTGTGGGAGGTACTACACTCAGATTAAGTAAATATGTACTAAAACTGAGGAAAATTGAACTTCGTATAGCGCTGAGGCAATAAATGCTCACATCAAGTACAAACTTTTCCTTGAAAATAGGACATGCTTTGAACTTGATTCCAGTTCAACTTTTCCTTAATGCAAGTAAAATTTACTCAAACGGAGGAAATTTTTTCTTCAAATCAAGTAAATCTTTAGTTAATCTGAGGAAAATGTTTAAGAAAATTTACTCTAATCAAGTTAATTTATACTCAAACTGAGGAAAATATTCCGATTTTTTCCTCAATCCAAATAAATTGTTACTCAAACTAAGTAAATTAGTAGTCATGCCAAGTAAATTTATACTCAATCTGAGGAAAATTTTCGGAAAAGTTTCCTTAAACCAAGTAAATTTGTATTCAGACCGACTACGCCTATACTGATAATTGAAATAAATTATTTCGCTTCAGAGTATGCAACACTCATACGAAAAATGAGAATATGGGATAGTTCTCAAACGTTTCATCTTACTCATACCATAAAGAGTTGAGATATTTTACCATGACTGCTGCGGAGACTAGGTAGGCGCCTTCGCAGTGATTGTTCAGAGTAATATTTGAAGTACTTATGAAGAAAGTCTCGGCTAACGAACGAGAATTTCTTTTTAGACCACTATTCATGTATTTTTCTAAATACTCTAAAGTATTTTTTATAAGTTCATTTATACTTGAATGTATGAGGAACATGGCATAAATTTAATTACATTTATTTGAAGTGATAAACACATTTATAAGTAAAAAATTCCTAAATGAAATTTTTCCATACAAAAAAAATTTGCATTATTTTCTTTCTTAAACGCTAGTAAATTTTCTTCCGCACAAGTATGAATATACTTAATTGTCAGAAGTATTTACTAGATCCAATAAAATGTTTTTAAGTAAATTTACTACCCTATTTTGAGTATATGTACTATTTTTTCTGGCTCTGAAATAAGGAAAGTGTACTCATATCTATTTAAGTTTCCTTCTCGTAAGGAAATTTTACTTAAACTGGAGTAAAATTGTTAAACTAAATTGGAGTATGGATTTTACTCAGATTTAAGAATGCTATTTTTCTAAGTGCATATATTTACTTTATTTGCAGTAGTAAACATATTTTTATATAAAAACTTCCTAAATGGATTTTTTCTATACAAACATTTGACTCCTAGACAACGAAACAGTGTTCTACTATTGCAATTGATGCGTACACTCAGAAAAATAGCTTTTCTTAAATTTGAGTAAAATCCAAAATACAATTTAGTTCAACAATTTTACTCCATTTTAGTAAAAATTTCCTTGAAAATAGGAAAATAAACTAAGTATGAGTAAAGTTTCCTTATGTCAAAGTCTTAGCAAATAGTTCACTTTCTAGAAATAGGGTACTAAATTTACTTAAAACCTTTTCATTGGATCTAATCAAAATTCTTACAATTGAGTAAATTCATACCTGTGTGGAAGAAACTTTCCAAGGTTTTAAGTAAGATTTTTTTGTATTGAAAAAAATCATTTAGGAAATTTTAACTAAAAAATGAGTTCTCTCTTAAAATAAAGTTAATGTGTTCACTGAAATTTATGTATATATTTAAGTATTAATGAACTTATAAAAAATCCCTCCAATTTGTTTAGAAAATTCTTTAATATTAATCTAAGAAGCAATTCTCATTCGTTAGCCGAGACTTATTTCATAAATACTTCAAGTATTATTCTAAACAACCACTGCGAAAACGCCTATCTTGCCTTCGCCGCAATCATGGAATGAGCTATTATGGCAGAGGTATAATGCATTTTTTTGAGAAATATCTCATGTTGCCAATTTTTGCAGTTTTGCATACTCTGAAGCAAAATAATTTGTTTGAATTATATTTAGAAAAGTTGAATTTATTTTAGTTCATTTTTTCCCTGTATCAAGTAAAATTTTCCTCATTTTAAGTAAAAATTTACTCGTTTTGAGGAAAAAGTCAGCAAAATTGTCTTCAGTTTAAGAAAATATTTGCTTGATTTGAGTAAAAATTTACATAGTTTTAGGAAAATTTCAATAAAATTTTACTTAGATTTAGTAAAAATTTACTTTGTTTTAGAAAAATTTTACTTGAATTTAGTAAAAAATTACTTGGATTTAGATTTAGGAAAATTTCAGTAAAATTTAACTTAGATTTAGTAAAAATGTACTTGGTTTGAGGAAAAACTTACTGGAATTTTCCTTAGTTTGAGTAAATATTTACTTGGTTTGAGGAAAATTTAACTAGAATTAAGTACAAATCATTTACTACTTTGAAGGAAAAGTTTGAACTTGATATGAGGAAATATTGCTTTAGTGCTATACGAACTCAATGAACTCAATTTAAATGCGCTTGTAGTTGAGATGAGTAAATAAAACTAATTCTGAGTAAATTTTAATTGATTTGAATAAGTATGTTTTAGTAAATTTAGTAAATTTTTTCTTGAAATTTTTTTGGGTGTGTGTTTATACCCTACATTACAGGGTATAATGTCTTTGTGCATTTGTTTGTAAAACCCAAAAGGAAACGAGATAGACACATCGTATATTATACCGATCGATTTAGAATCACTCTTTGAGCCGATTTAGCGATGTCTGTCCGTCCATCCGTCCGTCTGTCCTACTATTCTTGTAAACAAAGTCCAGGTCGCAATTGTGGTTAGAACTAAATGAAACTGTGCACAACGGAGTTTTATGGGATAAGGACGAACGCTATTTAATTTGAAGAAAATCGGTTTAGATTTAGATATAGCTCCCATACAAATTTTTCTCCCGATTTTACTTTTCTGCTCGACAGATTTTCTTCAAATTTAGCAAAATTTCATATATTTCAACTAGAAATAGCTCTGGTAAAAATAGGCCAGATCAGATCAGATTTATATATAGCACTCATACAAATGTTTCGTATGATTTGACTCTTTCCGCTTTAGAAACCACATATTTTCACAGATTTTCTTCAAACTTGGCAAAACAACTTATATTTCAACTAGAAACAACTCTGTTAAAAATGGGCCAGATCGGTGCAGATATATATATATATATAAATATAGTTCCAATACAAATTTCGCCCCTGAATTGATTTTATCAGCTCTAGAAATGGCATATTTGAAAAGATGTGCTTAAAATTTGGCAAACCTGCTCATATTTCAAGTACAAACATCCATGGCGAAATTGGGTCAAATCGATTCAGATTTGTATATAGCTCCCACATAAATATCTCCCCCGATTTGATTATTTCCGCTCTAGAAACCACATATTTTAACATATTTTCTTCAAATTTGGCAAAACAACTTATATTTCAACTAGAAACAACTCTGGTAAAAATGGGCCAGATCGGTGTATATATATATATATAGCTCCAATACAAAATTCGCCTCGGAATAAATTTTTTCAGCTCTAGAAATAGCATATTTGAACAAATGTGCTTAAAATTTGGCAAACCTGCTCATATTTCAACATCCATGGCGAAAGTGGATCAAATCGGTTCAGATTTATTTCTCTCCGCTCTAGAAACCACATATTTAACAGATTTCCATTAAATTTGGGAAAACGTCTTATATTTAAGAGAACCTATGCTAAAAATGTGTCAGATCATTTCAGATTTATATGTATAGCTCCCATTCAAAGTTTGTTTTCAAATTTTCTTAGAAGGGCAGACAGAAGTATGAAATTTGTAGTATATATATATCCGGTTCAAATGCAACGACCTTTTTGTACCCTACACCACTTCGTGGACTAGGGTATTATAAGTTAGTTTCGCGCCAAATGTTTGTAACACCAAGAAATAATCGAGCTAGACCCACCTTTAAGTATACGGATCGTCTTAGAATCACGAGCTGAATCGATTTAACGATGTCTGTCTGTTCGTCCGTCCGTCTGCTGGCCATCTAAGCTTGTTCGCACTCTACAGGTAGCAACAAATTGGCAGAAGTTACTTTTTTGGCCAAGGGCGATTGGTATTGAATTTGAAGGAAATCGGTTCAAATTTAGATATAGTCCCCATACAAATGTCGCTCCCTATTTCAGTTTTTCCGCTTTAGAAACCACATATTATACCCGATTTTCTTTAAAATTGGCACAACATCTTATAATCCAACTAGAAACACCTATGCGGAAATTGGGTAAGATCGGTTCAGATTTAGATATAGCCCCCATACAAATGTCGCTCCCGATTTGACATTTTCCGCTCTAGAAACCACATATTGTACCCGATTTCCTTTAAATACAACATCTTATAATCCAACTAGAAACACCTATGCTGAAATTGGGTAAGATCGGTTCAGATTTAGATATAGTCTCCATACAAATGTCGCTCCCTATTTCAGTTTTTCCGCTTTAGAAACCACATATTGTACCCGATTTTCTTTAAAATTGGCACAACATCTTACAATCCAACTAGAAACACCTATGCAGAAATTGGGTAAGATCGGTTCAGATTTAGATATAGCCCCCATACAAATGTATGTAGATATAGCCCCCATACAAACCACATATTGTACCCGATTTTCTTTAAATTTGGTACAACATCTTATAATCCAACTAGAAACACCTATGCAGAAATTTGGTAAGATCGGTTCAGATTTAGATATAGCCCCCATACAAATGTCGCTCCCTATTTCACTTTTTCCGTTTTAGAAACCACATATTGTACCCGATTTTCTTTAAAATTGGCACAACATTTTATAATCGAACTAAAAAAACCTGTGGTGTAAGTGGGTAAGATCGGTTCTGATTTAGATATAGCCCTCATACAAATGTTGCTCCCGAATGTTTAACCAATTTTGGCCAAACTTTACATATTTCACAAATAAACATACATGGTGAAAGCGGTAATGAGATAGAAAGTCCGTCCGTCTTTAGCCTTTCCTTACATGTTTGGGAGATGTCCATATGTCCATACTTTGGTATAACCCAAATGGGGCCCATTCTGATCTATTACAGGTCTAGAAACTACATCTTACATGGTATCTTCATCAAATTTTGCAGATCATGATATTTTTCAACTATGAATACCTACCGTGAATGAGAAATATATAGGCTCATGTTTTGGACCAGGCCCAAAATGTTGTTATAGGCTCCCTTTTGAAATGTCGGTCCGATTCATCCTATTACTACTGTATAATTTGTATTTGTCTTTCGGATAATTGGATCAATTACCATATTATTAACCATATTCGTTAAATATGACTAAAGATGAATTTATAGTAACTGTATAATTTATATGAACTACATAAAAAAGCGAGGTACATACGCAGGGAGTTGTGTAGGGTATTATATAGTCGGCCCCGCCCGACTTTAGCCTTTCCTTACTTGTTATAGTATAATATAGTCGGCCACGCCCGACTTTAACCTTCCTTACTTGTTTTATTTTATTTTTATATCCAATATTTTCAAACCATTGAAAATAGGAACAATACCTAAAAAACAAAATAAGAAGACACAATATTTCGGGTAAAAATAAAAACAAATTTAATTTTTTTAATTTAAATAAATAAAACATTTGTAAATAAATTTCCCAGTTAAAATCAAATACTAAATACAAAGTACTTGGAATATTCCCACAACATCCTTTCATGAAATGCCCACAAAAATCTCCTGTCCCCATTTCATATTTTTTGTCCATTTGACTATCATATCATAACCATAGGAATTTTAGGTTGGGGACAAATCCTCACTTCTGGCAAGCCTGTAAGTGAAGGCTGAAGTGGCTTGGCTTTCTGCGCCAAGACTTGCTTGTGATTACTAAGCCAAAGCGTTTTAATATCGGTGGGCCAATTTTATGTAATCGTCTGACAGTATCAGGCATTAAATATTCTGATAGTGTCAGTTCTGGTATGATCTGGAATATTTGATCACATTCCTTTGTAATATGTAGAGCCTAGAGCGGTAATAGTGTAAATCATCCCCCTCTGACCTACACAAAATACTTCAGCCAAATTGCATGGTGATCGCATAATAAACGCGACAACTTTTACGATATACCTTTCACCTTAAGTAAAGACATATCTGAACAAACTCGAAGGATATATGTAGAATTTATGGTCTATTATGTTAGTATACCTGGCAACATTTTCTTCCACATATTTCTAGATAATTGAAATCCGTAATTACGACATAGTCATATCATAACCAAATAGTGAAAAAACTTTTTTAATTCAATGCATAATAAATTAATTGAGTTTGAGTTAATTAATTTATCCAATGTTTAATTGAAACATTGCCTATGTTGGGTAATCTATATTTTCTCCAGTCTTGCGATAGATGTAATGTATTCAGATTCTGATTTCGGTTCGGGGAATAACCAAACTGGTGAATTCATGAATATCTTTTGGTGTTGTTTGTCCAGGGTATTTTCCTTGTAAATAGAATACTTTACTTTCAAAATTTTATTTAAAAATTAAGAATTTCTTATTAATTCCACATAAGTTATCTTTCAGATTTTCAATCAATTATCACTTTCAAAACTCGTCAACTAGAGTCAAGTGTTATCTTAATTCCCCGAAGTCTCAAACTGTCACGATCATGACAAAAAATGATAGGTCGCCCCCCAAGGCACATCTATGCAAATAAATACTTTTTTTCCAATGTTATCAATAACAGAGTTCCCGGAATTAAGAACCACCACAGAGATGGAGAGAGCGAGAGAGTGTGAGATGAAAAAGTGTATTTCCCGGAAACGGCAAAATTTCTTTTATTATTTTTCAACACATTTCATATTGTAAATGAGTTTATCTACAAATTCACCTGTAAACTACACCTTTGAATGTAAAACACACTTGCGAGTATTTTAATAGGCTATCCATGCGTCCGTCCCTATTTATATGTGTGTCAAAGGAAACAAGCACAACCCAAACAATCCCACCAGGGAAAGTGGGCCTGCGGAACTATGAAAAAGAATGCTGGCGCGCTTATCAAAATGCAAATATTAGAGGAGAAAAACAAGAACCTCAAAGGAACGAATGGTTGGTTGGCCGGTGAAGGCCTCATAAAAAACCCGGGGTAACAAGGTTGGCTAACGACAAAATGATCCTAAATAAATTCATTTAAATCTTATCAGCATAACCATCATCACCATCATCATCATCAACGCACTGCACTGATCATCATTTTTATTGACGATAAAGCCGAGTGTTTTCTTTGGTCGGCCGTGTGATGGATTCGAGATGTGTTTGCTCTGGGCTCCGCTAATGATGCACCACTACCAACCATACAAATGACGTATGTAAACCACAAAAATGAAAGAGACCAAAAGAAGAAAAGATATGATGAATTTACATGCAAAAAATAAACAAATCCAACACATATTGTAATAACAAACATCCTTTTTTCGGTTTTCCGTTGGAAAATCTCCTCGTTGCCAAGAATAAATAGAAGCAAGCGGGGAAATTTCTCTTTCGAGCATTATCCTTAAACAAACATGCACATCTCATGTGATGTTGAATGAATGTTGCTCAACGATGACGACGACGTCGTCGGCTCACCGCATAAATCACATCCTTTTGTGAAATCCTTTCGTTTTCAATCTCTCTCTCCTCTCGCTGGTTTCTGGTTCATATCACATTTCCTCTGTTTGTTCTACGTTTACCTCAAAGCAATGTTTGTTGGGCCATTAAATATTTAACTTTACTAATTACCAATTCATTCTTTCTGTTCCTTTTTCCAAAAGATTTTCAAAGCATTCGCTTGTTGGACAAACCGCAGTTTCGGAAATGTGTTAGCATAACAACCGCTGGCTAATTGTGTGTGTGTGTGTCTGTGCGAGTTGTGAGTTGCGCGTGCGCAGCACTGTGGTCGACCGCGCCACATCAAACCGAAATGTAAACACGGGAAATACAAAAGGACAAAGGATTGTTCGTTTGGTGTTGCATTTCCGTTGTTTGTTCTTCGGTTAATATGTTTTCGTGTTACCAAATTGTATCTAAAGTAGTATGGCCGTTGTTTGCTCATGCGCGTGTGGGTGGGTGATAAGTACTGCCATCAAATTGGAATCTCATTAAGACACTCGTAATTTCCATAGAATGTGATAAAGTACATTCGAGCGGGTCATATAAAGAAAAGAAGATCTGTTTCTGGTTCCATTTCAGAATGATCCACAACATAAATGTTACAGAAGTTGGTGCAAGGACCCGCAAAACCACCAAAGACTAAATCAATTCGCTTGAATTTTGATGGCACAAGAAGGAGAAAGCCAGCTACGCAAAATAAAGGTAGGGTTTAGGGATATCCTCCTTGGAGATACGTCCTAAATTCATGTTTTTGGGATTTATTTCCCTCGTTATTGGAATTGTGGGATTTTTATTTCAGTTATCTCACAAATTCTTATATTGTTTTGAAAAAGTTTTTTTTCCTGATATAAAAATTCCATAATTCCTAAAATTGGGGAAATAAATACCAAAAATGTGATTTGTTCTAAACAAGTAAGAACGTATTTAAATACCCTCCACCATGGGTTGCATTCCACAGAGGCAGTCGATTTTCGTAGAAGTGCAGCAACATTACACGAAAATGGCTATATTGACAAAACAAATAAAAATGATGAAAAAATAATTTTATAAATAAATGTAAAATTTTTATTATTTCAAACCACGCTTATACGGCAAGGGAGAAATAGTACTTCAAATCAATTCTAAAAGTAAATATAATACAGCAATCTTCAAAAAAGCTTAAATACCATAAATATTGGTAGATAGTGGGCACTACAGTTTTATTTTAATTCCAAAAATACACATTTTGATAATACATTAGCTCTCACTTACACCATGCAAGCTATCCTAAATTCATGATTCTAAACATTTTTGCCGTAAAATTAAAACAAATACTAATTTGGAAAAAAGTCCGATGAATGTATACACCGAATTCCATGATTCTAGCTCTGGCCAGTTGGTTGGAACCAATTTTATTCCCTTTTTCCCATTTTACCCCCTTAAAAGTACGACCTTCGAAAATCTTTTTATTTTGCATCTCTACGTAAATAGAGGGATATATAAAGTTTAATTGGTACGATTTTTATTTTTTACGTGTCCACGCAATTAGATGAATGTACACACCGAATTTCATCATTCTAGTTGTAGCCGTTAAGTTGGTACTATTTTTATCCCTCTGTACCCATTTTATCCATTGAAAGTACGAATTTGGGAAAACCTTTATTTTTTGTGTCTACGCAGTCAGAGGAATGTATACTCCGAATTCCATGGCTCTAGCAGCGTTCGTTTGGTTGGTACTATTTTTATCCCCTTTTTCCATTTTAACCACAAAAAGTACGAATTTCGAAAAATCTGTTTATTTTACGTGTCTACGAAATCAGAGGAATGTATACACCGAATTTCATTATTCTAGGTGCAGTCGTTTGGGTGGTACCATTTTTATCCCATTTTTCCTATTTTACCCCCTTAAGAGTACAACTTTCTAAAATCTCTTTATTTTACGTGTCCACGCAATTAGATGGATGTACACACCGAATTTCATCATTCTAGCTGTAGCCGTTAAGTTGGTACTATTTTTATCCCTCTGTACCCATTTCATCCCTTGAAAGCAGGAATTTGAAAAACCCTTTTATTTTTTGTGTCTATGCAGTCAGAGGAATGTATACTCCGAATTTCATGACTCTAGCTGCGGTCATTTGGTTGGTACCATTTTTATCCCCTTTTTCCATTTTAAACCCAAAAAGTACGAATTTCGAAAAATCCGTTTATTTTACGTGTCTACGAAATCAGAAGAATGTATACTCCGAATTTCATGACTCTAGCTGCGAACATTTGGTTGGTACTATTTTTATCCCTTTTTTACATTTGAACTCCAAAAAGTACTAATTTCGAAAAATCCGTTTATTTCACGTGTCTACGCAATCAGAGGAATGTATACACCGAATTTCATTATTCTAGGTGCAACCGTTTGCTTGGTACCATTTTTATCCCTCTATTCCCACTTTACCCCTTAAAAGTACGAATTTGGAAAAAATAATTTCATATTATGTACCTACTCCATTAGAGGAATGTACACAGCGAATTTCGTGTTTCTAGCTGTTGTCGTTTGATATGTCCCATTTGTATCCCTTTTTGCCCCATTTCACCCCCTACGAATAAAAATCGTTCTATGGTGCATGTTTTTGTTATCGGGGGGATGCACGTACCCAATATAAAGTAAGTACAAGCAGACATATTGAAAAAATATGCTTAAATACTCTAAAATATTAGGGGTTATTATGTGTTTTTTCAGTCCTTGTGAGGGAAAAATTTCCCTTTGGGCCGATTTCGTCCAGTTTCAATCCGTCTACGAATATAAGACGTATTTAAGCAAAATTTTGACCTCGTTTAGATGCTAGCGTGCTTTCAACAGACGGACGGACATGGCTAGATCGTCTTAGAATTTTATGACGATCAAGAATATATATACTTTATAGAGTCTCAGGTCGATATTTCAATGTGTTACAAACGGAATGACAAAGTTAGTATACCCCCATTCTGGAGGTGGAGGGTATAAAAATAGTTTTAAAAAAAAATTGTATATTTTGTTGAAATTGCACGAAGAGAATGGTATTGTATTTAAATTTATTGTATTTTTTCTTAAAAAGTGTTCAATTTACCATTTTGAAAATTTCAGTGATTTTAGTAAATAAAGAAAAGCATTTTTTCAACATTGGGACAAATTTTGTGAAATAAAAAAATGGTGGAATATATTTCAATTTAGAACAGTCTAAAAATTATTATTTAAGAAGTTTAATTTGACAATTTGTCAGCTTCTCGCCATCTCTATAGTTCAAAGTTATGCGTTTTTATATGATTCCAAACAATTTAGCCAATTCCATTAGGGAAATAAACTTGAGAAATTGTAACCCTTTTAGAATTGTGTTGTCAGATCAAGATTTATTTTTATTTTATGGAGATTAAGAGTATGCAAATTAAGGTGGTTTCAAAAAAGTTGTCGATGTTCCATCGTGAATTGTTTAAAGTAAAAACTGAATTGTAGGGGTTATTTTGTAAACCAAACTACCATTTTAGTCGGGAACATCGACAATTTTTTTTCTTCAACAAAGGCAAGGTGTAACTGAAGTAAAACATACTAAACTTCTATTTCCCTCCAAACAAGAATAATATTTTATTGTTTTCGGCAGCATTGTCCAGAAAATCGAAAAATTTGGAATTTATTTTATTTGATGAGACAATCCAGTAAAGAAACTGAAACCGTTCGATAATCGAAATTAATCACAAATGCAAGTGGTCAGCTCAGTATCAATAACTGAGTTGGTTTAACGATATCCGTTTGTCGGATCTACATCTAAAGCCCAACAAACTACAAAAAGTCCAACAAAAATACGCTAATCCAATTGAGACAATAACAAAACAACATATGTTATTGATCGTCTAAACACGATACCTAAAACAACTTCCAAAGTATTCTTGGAACATTTTCAAATATGGATCATATTCCCTAGAAAAGCGTGCCACCAACTAAATAAACTCTTCAACCCTAAACCAATTAATAATAAAATAAGAACTAATCAGAGAACACGAACACACAGCCTCCCCCACTCTCTCGGCACAACCCCAATCAGTTGAGAACTCCACGAACAAACACGATAGACTGACACACGTCAAAATCATTTATAAAGATCATGTTGATAGTGTGCCGGGCCAGGCCATGACATGCCATATGGTAGCTGGTGGATGATAGTAGCTGCTGCTTCTCTAATCCAAATCGACAACAAAAGTTTAAACTTCCAAACACGCTAGAGAATGGATGCTCCTCGTTAAAACGCCCACCGAACGTGTCACAAACAAAAAAAAAAAAAACAAAACAAAGGGGGAAAAGGCAATAAATGCGAGATATCACAAAAATGAAGTACCCTACTCTAACAAGAAGACTGTATGATATGATCTGTTTGTGGTTATGAGTATAACGACAATATTTAAAATCTCCAGCTAAGTAGATAGATAATTCAATTTTAATTTATAAGATTGCTGATGAAGATAGATGTCGCCTCTCATCTGAACCTTTGCATACAAACCCAACTACAGTCCTTTGATTGATACCAGTTTTATCCCTTTTTGATCCTAAATATTCGAATTTGTAATGTAAACAGTTAATTTTGTGGTTATAGCTACAGCCGTTTGCTTGGTACCATTTTTATCCCGCTCTGTCCCCATTTTAACCCTAAAGGTACTAAAGAGTGATTTTTTTGAGGTTAGGATTTTCATGCATTAGTATTTGACAGATCACGTGGGATTTCAGACATGGTGTCAAAGAGAAAGATGCTCAGTATGCTTTGACATTTCATCATGAATAGACTTACTAACGAGCAACGCTTGCAAATCATTGAATTTTATTATCAAAATGCGTGCTCTGTTAAGAAAGTTCAGAAAGAAAGAAATTGTGTTCAGCGACGAAGCTCATTTTTGGCTCAATGGGTACGTAAATAGGCAGAATTGTCGATTTTGGAGTGAATATCAGCCAGAAGCATTGCAAGAGCTACCAATGCATCCAGAAAAAGTCACAGTTTGGTGCGGTTTATGGGCTGGTGGCATCATTGGACCGTACTTCTTCAAAGATGATGCGAATCGTAACGTAACTGTGAATGGTGAGCGCTACCGTGAGATGATATCCAACTTTTTTTTGCCCAAAATGGAAGAACTGAACTTGGTTGACATGTGGTTTCAACAAGATGGCGCTACATGCCACACAGCTCGCGATTCTATGGCCATTTTGAGGGAAAACTTCGGAGAACAATTCATCTCAAGAAATGGACCGGTAAGTTGGCCGCCAAGATCATGCGATTTGACGCCTTTAGACTATTTTTTGTGGGGCTACGTCAAGTCTAAAGTCTACAGAAATAAGCCAGCAACTATTCCAGCTTTGGAAGACAACATTTCCGAAGAAATTCGGGCTATTCCGGCCGAAATGCTCGAAAAAGTTGCCCAAAATTGGACTTTCCGAATGGACCACCTAAGACGCAGCCGCGGTCAACATTTAAATGAAATTATCTTCAAAAAGTAAATGTCATGGACCAATCTAACGTTTCAAATAAAGAACTGATGAGATTTTGCAAATTTTATGCGTTTTTTTTTAAAAAAGTTATCAAGCTCTTAAAAAATCACCCTTTAATTTGAAAAAAAAATCCTTTAATTTTGCGCGTCTACTCAGTAGGATAAATGATTACACCGAATTTAATTTTCATGCGTACCATTTTTATCCCCATTCGTCCCATTTTCCTTCTAATATTTAGTATAAATCCGAGAAACCATTTTAAGTTCCGCGATAAAATAGTCATAGGAATGTACACAACGGATTTTATGACTCTTGCTGCAGCCATTTTTATCCCTTTTCGTCCCATTTTCCCTCCATTAGAAAAAAATCAGAAAAATAAATTTATGTTCCGCGATTACATAGTCAAAGGAGTATACAAACTTAATTTTATGGTTATAGCTGCAGCCATCTGTTCGATACCATTTTTATCCCTTTTTCCCAAAGGAACGAATTTGGAAAAATCATTTTATTTTGCGCGTTTACGCAGTCGAAGGAATGGTTACACCGAATTTCATAATTCGAAATATATGCAGCCATTTGGTTGGTACTATTTTTATCCCCTTTCGCCCTATTTTCCCTTTAGTAGTAAAAACTCAAGAAATTATCTTTGGTTCCGTGACTACACAGTCAAAGGAATGTACATTAGAGCGTACCAGGTTACAAGTAAAAAAAAAGTTCGCCGTACACCTTCGAATAAGAAGTATTATTGAAAGGTAGTTTCAAAAAATTTTTTTTTATTTTTTTATGCCGAACGTAGGGGTCGCGCTTTTACATTTTTCTATATAACTTCTGCATTTATAAACGGATTTTAAAGTGTGATACATCGATGTTTTTGTATCGACGAGGCCGATTTTTTTGTCTTTGAAGTCATTGAGCTCAAGCATGATTCATGATTTTATGCGAGCTTTAATTTTCTGATATTAGAGTGGTACATTAGGGTAGTAGCAACTGAGATATGATGGGTAAGTACCAGAAGGGGGTGCTTTTTATTTTGCGTATTTACGGTCAAAGGAATGTTTACACCAAATTTACTGATTCTGGCCGCATCCATTTGGTCTGTACCATTTTTAACCCCTTTCCCCCTTTGGCCAAAAAAGTACAACTTTGGACAAATGCTTGTATGTTGCGCGTCTACGAATTCACATCAATGCATACACAAAATTGCAATATTCTAGCTGCAGTCGTTTGGTGGGTACCAATTTTATCCCCTTTTCACCATTGTGTATCTAAACGTACGAAATCGGAAAAATTGTTTAATTTTGCGCGTCTACACATTCACAGAATGTATTTTATCGAATTTAATGATTCTAGCTTTAGCCGTAGGTTGGTACTATTTTTATCCCTTTTTACCATTGTGTCCCTAGACGTACGAATATCGAAAGATCTTATTAGTTGGCACGTCTAAGTAGTCAGAGCAACGCGTACAGGGAAATCCAATAATCTGGATGCTGCCGTTTGGTTGGTACCATTTTTATCCCCCTTTGACCCGTATTTTTCCTAAGATCAAAATTTTTGAAATATTTTTATTATATTGCGTGTTCTCTAGACGGATGTACACACTAAATTTCATGTTTCTAGATGTCATCGTTTATGTAAAATTTGTATCCCCTTTTGGTCCGTTTCGTCCCTAAATCCATTTTTTTTTGTGAAAGATTCTTTTATTTTTCGCGTCTACACAGTGTATACAGAAAATTTCAATACTCCAGCTGCTGCCTTTTGCTTGGTACAATTTTTATCCCCCGTTTTTCCCCCGTTTCTCCCCTAAAAGTTGATGTCACTTTATGCTGCGCATTCGTGTCCTAAATCGTTTAAGTCTATCTACACAATCAGAGGAATGTACACACTTAATTATTCTAGTTCCAGCCATTTGGTAGGTACCATTTTTATCCCCGTTTCCCCATTAAAATATTAATTTTGAAAATTAGCTTTATTTTACATGTCTACGCGATTAGAGAGACGACATTGAAATTCATGGTTCTAACTGTTGTCGTTTTGGTACATTTTTGCTCCCATTTTATCACACACCCCCCTAAATGTTGGTATCTTTACTTTGTTGAAAATTCTTCTTTTTTGCACGGCTACGCAGTAAGAGGAATGTATACACAGAATTTCTATATTTTAGCTTTTGTCAATTGGTACCATTTTTATCCCTTTTTGCTCAATTTCTCTCCCTAACAGTTGGTTTCACTCTGAGGCGTCATATCGCCATAAAATGCACTTAGCTAATTTCGAGCGGACATAAGGCAGAAATCTTGCAGTAATAATAAATACTTTAAATATTATTGGTTATTGGGGATATTGTACTTGTAGGACTTTTTCCCTCTGGACCTATTTCGCTCATTTGCAGGCCCAATCGATCTACAACTATTCGACGTATATTAGATATAGAACTTACATTATTTAGATGATTTCAACAGACGTGCAGATAAATATGTCTATTTCGTTTTAGAGTTTTATAACAATCAAGCATTTTCACATGTTTCCGATTTTTCTGAAGATCTCCGGAAAGATTCTTCTTTAAAAATATTTTATAGTTGTCTTGGGAAAAAATCTGAAAATTGTATTTGCAATTTTAAACTAAAATTCGAAATCCTGCTGACAAGTGTACATTCAAATCCTTGTATTGCGCCAATGCCACTACCAATTTTAAAGTTCTATACTTTGTTCAAAAGGTCTTCAGGAGCAATTTAATCCTGGAATAAATTATGTCCATTTTAGTTACGATTCAATTTTTAAGAATAATTTCAGCCATACTTTTTCCACTCAAAATCCACTAAAATCATTCTGGATATGATTTCTATTATTACTTATGCTAAGTTCAATGGGTTACATTTAAAACTAAAATTTAAAATTTAATTAGTTTAACTAATTGTTTTAAAACTTAATATTAGAATTAGGCTATACACCTTTTTCCAATTTCTGGTTTTATTGAAAGGGTTGAACTTTGTCATTCAATAATGGAACACAATATCATTCATATGACTAACTCGACTGGCTCGGCAGTACCTTATCCGATCAAGCCAATTTTTCAGTATAGCCCAAAATCCACACCATACAGGGACTCGTTGTGGATGCATTGGCTTCTCAATAGTCACGTGTGGGTTCTCTGAACCCCATAGGCGGCAATTTTGCCTATTGGCATAGCCACCGAGATGAAAATGAGCTTCATGAAGGCTGAACTGAAGGTCGACCTCTTCTTATTATTCCACGAAAATTTCTTACAGTTTGAATTAAAGACTCGCTAATTTGGATGTAGGTTTTTAATATTTGTCAATTTTGTTCGAGCGTGTGACGTCTCATTTAGCAAATGTCAAAGACAGAACTGAAAACAAAAATGAATGTTATTCTACCTTTCAAAGTCAGAGTAATCGGCAGTTCGAATAAAAAATGTAAATGGCCCGCCCTATATTTCGCCAATGGCTTAACAGATTTTAAAGTACTATGCCTTGTTTGGAAGTTCTCTAGGAGTACTTCAATATTGTTAAGAAGTTTTTAAACATTCCGGTTATGTGTTACAAACATTTAATTATTTTTATACCCTCCACCTACGGATGGAGGTATATTCACTGCCTGTCAGTCCGCCTGTCTGCTGATAGCACGATATATAGCGGCCGAACAAAATAAGATAGGAGGTTCAAATTTACTTTAAATGTGTTTTATGGTTGCGGATCGCTTAGGATTGAAAGTGGGCGAAATCGGGCCAGAGGGAAAAAATTTTCCCTAACAAGGACTAAAAGTACTCCCTAATATTTAGAATATTTAAGCAATTTTTTTTTTAATTTCTGCTTTATATGTACTTGAAATTTGTTACGTACATTCCTCTTGTAGCGTAAAAGCACCAAACGTTTTAGAGGGGGGAAATGATACGATAACAGTTAGAAACATAGAATTTGGAATGTACATAATAGAATAGAGACGAACAATAGAGGGTTTTTTCTAAAATTCGTACCTTTAAGGGATACAATTGGAAAAGAAGGATAAAAATGTACCTACCAAACCGCTGAAGTTGAATTCATGACTGTGAAGATGCGAAATAAAAAGGATTTTTTCGAAATTTGTACTTTTAGGTGGAAAATGGGGCGAATGGGGATAAAAATAGTACCATCCAAACGGCTGCATCTATAATAATGAAATTCAGTGTGTACATTCATCTGCTGTGATGATGCGAAAAAAAGGATTTTGTTGAAATTTGTTGTTTTAGGTGGAAAATAGGGCGGATGGGGATAAAAATGGTACCAACCAAACGGCAGCAGCTATAATATAGACTGTGGTGACGCGAATAATAAAGAGATCTTCTGATATTCGTATCACCAGGATCTAAATGGAATTAAATTTGGCTACAAACAAACGGTTGTAACTAGAATCATGATATTCAGTATTTGCACTCGTCTGTCTACGTAGACGCGGAAAATAAGAGGTACGAATTTTTCTAAATTCATATTTTTAGGGTCAAAATGGAAAAAGGAGTGAAACTGATATCAATCAAATTATGAAATTAGGTGTGTACGTTCTACTGAGAACGCGAAACTTATTGGATCTTCAATATTACAACTTTCCCTATCAAAATGGTACAGACATTTAGGCTGTAGCTGGAATCAAGAAATTGCAAATGGGGAGAATATTTTTGAAGATTTCTGCCTAATAATTATTATATATCTATATATTGTTATATTTTTTTAGTAGATGACTATTAATATTATAATAATAAAGAATCACAATTTTCCTAATATGGCAGTGCACTTCTATGTAATGTCGACAGCCTCTAATACTGTGGAATGAACTCTATGGTGGAGGGTATATAAGATTCGGCCCAGCCGAACTTAACGCCTTTTAACTAGTTGTCTTTGGTCTGTATTTTTTAAAATTATTACATCAATATTTTTCATTTTTTTCTCCTTTTTACAGGTCTTCTAATTTGTCGTCGTAATAATTTATTATCATACTTTCGAGAGCCATATACAGTCGATATGGGTATCAAATGAAAGAGAAGAATGTATGTTAAAATACTAAAAAGTCCATGCTACTCTCTGTATTAGTTTAGCATTAACAAGTTTTCACCCTTAAATAGTAAAAAACGAATAAACAAATAGATAATGGAGGAAATTTGAAATTCTTGTTAATACTAAACTAATGCAAACAGAAGCATTACATTTAAACTGTATTTAACAGATATTCTTCTCTTTTATTTGATGTCCATAGGGCTTCTATATGATTCGCTGAAGTATGAAAATAAATTATCTAAATATCTATACCCTTTGGAAATTAAGAGTCCTACAAAAAGGAAAAAGTATCACCAAATGAAAAAATGAGTAAACAGATTTTCTACACACGATCTCTAGTTACACATGTATATTGACTTGCTCAGTTCCAATAAAATAAATGTTATCTGAAAATTTTATGCTGAAGATTCAATGAATTATATTTTAAAATTTTTCAACATAACTTTGTAAAGAAAATATGTAATAGTTATAATTAAAGGCAAATAATTTAAGTTGGCTTTCAAAAAAATTTGGATAGATGTTGCCGACTAAAATTTTATAAATTTTTCCAAAAGATTTCGACTTTAAATTAGTGAGATCGATGTTTCTTTTTATAAAGTTAAAAATTCCACAGATCTCACTATGCCACCTCTGCATATTGTAGGGTATACGGATGCCACTCCACCAACAAATCATGGCAACCTGAAACCCCCAATCATTTTGAAAAGTCTTTAGTCAAGAAAGGGGTGTTCCCCTTGCCCCATGTCGTTATTAGGGCTCATTTAAGATTCTTAATCAAATAAACAAACCGACCGAATAAGAGCTCATCTTACTTAACAAGATCATCAGCGCCCAGACGTCACATTCGATGGTGATAAACACTTTCCCAACTAAATTGAGGGTTAAACGAAGGGTAAAAAGGGGGCAAATTAAGATCTTTAAGAAACCACACATGATCGCAACAAACACAAACAACAAAAAACACAACAAACAAATAAATTAAGGGTTACATGATTATCATGGGCCTGATGATCGGCGCACATCGAAATGGTAGCAAACGAAAACGCTTAACCGGAAGATTAGAACGTCTGATATGGCGTAAGACGCACACGATCACGATCATGATCGAAAAAAACACACACAAAAGGGGGAACTTCTGGCTGCCACAAAAAAAGAACGAAAGAAATAAAAAACGATGAAAGGGTCATGATAAGATTTCACCCAAGGCAACATAGACGGCAGGAATGTGTCTGCGGAGCATGCAGCACACACACACACACTCTCTAGAGGTGTTGAAGCATTGATCTTAGAGGCAACACTTGAAGATCACCTCACCCTTTTCAGAGGTGTTTCACTTCTTCATTGAACGTGTTGCTGGCTGGGGTTAAGTGATCGCTTGATCTTACTTATGTGGCATTAGCGGATACCCTTCCCCGCTCCCAAGAAGGGATACACTCCTCTTTCTCTCTCTGGGTCTTTGTGTGTTGTTAATAATTCTTAATGTGCTGTCTTTATTTGTTCAGCATGCTTAAGTATTTTGTAAGACATGATCATTAATGTTGCCCTCACTGCTGCTGCCATCGTATTTTATTTGTGGGGAATATTTGAAATTCCATTTGGATACTGCCGATGTACATTCTGTTTTGTTTTATGACCTGTCATGGAAGGTGTTAATTCCGTGGATGGGGTTAATTTACTATCCCAGGCAACCATCTGGCTACCTTTGCTCGGTGGCATTTGTATGCGGCTCACGTGTCGGTCGCCGCCTGAATCCCGCTGCACTTGCCTCCCTTGGTTTCTTCAGTTCAGTTGTATGATGTGGAGGGGGGGGGGGTATAGAATCATTTAATTTGTCATTAACGTGATTTAGGAGTGCATGGTAATGCTGATGGTGTTGCTGAGCCGATTCTCCCATATTTGATTTACAATTTTAATTTGTCGATGTTGAGGGAATTTTTAATCGAAAATCTCCAGCTCTGCGGTAGGTCATGTTTGTATAATCATCGGCTATTTATGCGTGGGATCGATCGATCGACTGCACCGAGGTAACTTTAATTATGCTTATCTTTGGTGGTCAAAGGGAAGCAGGAGTGGTGTATGCGGAGGTTGAAGTTACATGACTAAGCCACACAATTACAAAGTTTAACTTTGGAATGCGAGAAATTTTGACTTTTTTTTTTGGAGCTCGGATTTCACAGCCGTCATTGATGGTGTTTCTAAATTTGAGAAAAAATCCTTTAAGTGTGTGGGTGGTGGTAATTTCTATCCTCTCCACTCTCTCTCTATCCTCCTCTCATCGGCAGACCTCTAGAAATTTGATTCTATTACCATATTTTTAATAAAATAATCAAAAGATTAATTAATAATGATATGAGAAGATATATCATTATTAATTAATATTTTGATAATTTTATTAAAAATATAGTAACATGTTTCTCTGCAGCAAATAAAATGTTTCTTTAAAAAATAATAAAATGAAATGTGGCAAAAGAAGACGAAGACGGGACATACCGTACAACAATAACCTTTGCATTGTTGCGAGCGATTCGAGCACATGCATAACATTGAATTGGCAAAGTGAGATTCTTAGTTCGGTGGAATATTTTGTTTATCAGCGGTTCTCATTTGTCATATGTGACCGCTGATACTAATACTAACCCTGATTTAAGTCAAAGACATACATTCGTTGCGAAAGTTCTGACGAGATGGGGTAGCGCCCATCGAAACTGCGCAGTCAACTTTTAGCTGCAACAATAACGGTCTCACTTTGCCTTTTTGCTAATTTTGGGTTCTGCTGAAGACTTCAATACAACCTTTGCTCTTGAACCAAAATAAATGACAACACATTAAAAAAATAATTTAAACAATTCACTTTAAGCTTGCTTGGATGTCACAGACTAAAATATATATTAGTTTTAATTATTGCGTTTATCACTCCGTCCATTCGTAATTTATTTTTTATAAAATCCGGTATAACTTCCACATTTTTGCATCGATTTGTGTTTTTTGAGGTACTCGCCGCTGCGAAAACAAAAGCAATTATTGTGACAAGGAGAAGATCTTTCGACTACCCAAAAATAAAAGTAGATTGCCACGAAATCTCGCTATCCAAAAGCCTTAGGTACCTTAGGGGTACATCTGGATAGCAGCCTCAGTTTCAAAGAACACATAAAGAGGATGTCAGATAAAACTCTAGGAACGGCCTCAAAACTGGCTCGTATAATGCCAAACGTAAGAGGACCAGGACAAACAACGAGGATACTGATGGCAACGGTAGCATATTCTCAGGTTCTTTACGCAGCTCCTGTTCTGCTGAATGTGGTTGAAAATAACAAATCCCTGAGAAAAGAGTACAGAGAGCAATCGTCCTACGGGTAACTTCCGTATATAGGACAATATCTACCTCGGCGGCAACTATACTTGCCGGTATACCACCCATTGACCTCCTGATTAGAGAACGGTATGAAACTTATCACCAACGGATATCCGTGGAAGAATTTCCGACTGATAAAAGGAAGATAAAAGAGGAAGCAAGACTACGTTTGCTCCAATCATGGCAAAGTCAATGGGATAGTGACGACAAGGGGAGGTGGACCCACGAGCTTATCCCGGATATTAAAAAATGGGTGTGTAGATCTCACGGGGAAATTAATTTCTACAGTTTTGGCAAGTACCTGTACAAATTCAAGAAAAGATCTTTTGATACATGCGAAATGTGCAATGAAGTGGAAGATACCGCACACTATCCTAAAATGTGTTTTTTTGGCAGATCATAAGCAGTAATCTCGCAAACACCTACGGAGTCAGTCTAACAATAACTGAGTTTCTAAATAATATGCTTGAAGATAGGAAAAGTGGTCTCAATATACGATAACCGTGGAGAGTATCTTGAGATGAAAAGCAAAACTGCAGAATTTGCGAGCGCCGAACCCCTAATCTTTTATAGGACGGAGGAATAGGAATAGAAGACACCTGCAAAATGCAGTAAATGAACCCAACTTGAAGTAATGCGAAAGCGGTTCCGGTTTTCGGTTCCTGTGTACGACCACTAGTTGATAGTGTACTATCACTACGTCCCAAAAAAATGAAATATTTGAAGCACATTAATAAAACAATGAGTTTGTAGTTTTTATGCAATTTTTTTTTAAATTATTAAAATTGTATAATTAAATTAAACATTGTTACATATTATCGACTTTTTTGGTAGTTGTTTCAAATGCACAATTGGATTTTGAGCAGCGATTAAAATGTGCTCCTTACGGAAGTACTTCCATTTTTTTGCTGGGTATTTTAATAGCGATTGAAATTAATTTCTAAAAATGGGGTTTCTCGGACTTTTTTCATTTCCCGTGAAATCGGGAATGAAAACTTTCATTGCCGGGAATACCGGGAAAAATAATACATATGTCCAATATGATTTAAAATATCAATTTTAGTAACTGGTGTACTTTTTAAAATACTGGCATATTATAAATTAAAAACGAATGTTTTTGACAAAACATTGGATAAATTATTTTTCAGTTTATAAATATTTTACTCTCACAGGCACAACCAACTGACACCAATACTAGATTAAAACAAAAATTAAAAAATTATTAAAGAAACAAAGAACTCCTATGGCTGAGAATGTTATGACGTCTGTATTAAAAAGATTCGTTGGTCTAGAGACGAAAATATTTTACAGAAACCGGGGGAAAATATTCTAAACTGTAAAAACAATAGAAACATTACAAAAGTTGTAATATTAATTATATACATTAATTAATAAAAAATAAAAACATTGAAATAGTCCAGTCATTAGTTATAGGGTTAAGAACCATTTAAATATACCGTAGGATATATTTCTATTCCTATTAGATTTCTCTTGAAAATTTCCAGATGAGCAAGTTAGAAAAATTCCTACCTCTTTTTTCCACGTCTACGCAGTCAGAAGAGTGCAAATACTGAATATCATAGCCGCTAGATTGGTGCCAAATTGAATCCCATTTAGATCCTTAAGGTACGAATATCGAAAGGTCTCTTTATTTTTCGCGTCTACGCAGTCAAAGAAATATACACATTATTTCATTATTATAGCTGCTGCCGTTTGGTTGGTGCAATTTTTGTCCCTGTTCGCCACATTTTCGCCCTAAAAGTACAAATTTCGAACATTTTCTTTGTGTTTCGCGTCAATACTGTCAGCTGCATACACCGAATATCATGTTTTTAACTTCAGCAGTTTGGTTGGTACATTTTTTATTCCGAAATCTTCTTTCCGCTAAATCTTTTATTTACTTTGTAGTGCTATCAAGCTAAATACTGAATGTACGCAACAAATTTCAAGTGCATATAAAGCAAAATTTTTCGATAAATTTACTTAAATAATCTAAATATTAAGGGATATTTTCAGTCCTTGTTAGTGGAAAAAATTTCCCTCAGACCCGATTTCAGCCACTTTCAATCACAAGCGACCTGCAACCATTTTCAAATAAATCGAAAGTCGACACTCCTATTCCTATTTTGCATCTATCAATCATACAAATGGATCACATATTGCAACCGAAAGTTGATAGATTTTTCATCTCCGCCTGTCCTTCCGTTAAAACTACTAATGTATGCACGTCTAATTGTTAATAAATACAAAATCATTTAATATTGAAAAATGGTCCAATTCGATGCCGAGAGGAAAAAGTACCCCAAATAAGGCCTGCAAATATCCCTAAAAATTCTTAATGTCTACAGTAGTTTGTAATCATTTTGGGAAAATATATACATTTTATTTACTATAAATGTCTGGAAGATCAATCAGCGAAGTTGGGTACAAAAATTGTAATTTCTTTTTATTGTTAAAGACTTTCCATTATGTATTTCTAATAACGAATATCTAGTAAAACGTAGTTCCCACCGCGATTAACAATTCAATTGCTAAAACTAAAAAATGGAGGTGCATTCTTAAACCGAGAAAGTTATTTGTTATTGTTACATTTATTTTTGTGCGACAAAAGTTAGTCAGCTTTGTGTAACAATTATTAGCTATCTGAAATCACCACATCCATTAGCAATTAAAAGGAAATCTCGTTCTCACACACACACACACATGATATGATGTATGACTTCCTGCACAGAATAGTTACAAAAATACCAAAGTCCCAATCATTTGGGCGGTAATCTAAAACTAAAGACAAATATTTCTTTAAAAAAAAATACCCCACAAAGAACCAACGATGGCTGATGATCAATCATCATTTAAATGAATGAGTGGCCGACTAGATGGTTGGTTGGTTGGATGGCTGGAAAGTGCAAAAAATATTACAAATAAATAAACTCAACACCACAGAATGAATGAATGAAGAATATTCGCACATGGAATGGAGGCTAAGAATACAAAAACATGTTTGCGTAGCACATCATAATCACCATCTACTCGTAATGTAATGACGAACATTTAAACATTTGTCTTGGCAACCAAGGCAAACACTTTGGCTCTTGGACCAGCATCCGAACATGGCATAACAATATGGAAAAGTGTTACAGTGGTGGTGAAAATTTTAGCAATATATTTAGGATTCCAATGGAAAATATAGAAAAATATTATAAAATGAAACGAAAAAAATGTTGATCCAACTGTAACTTCTATATAGGAAAAAGCCTAAAAGGTTGAGGTTGATTTGTGCAGTTTATAACGAAACATTGGTAAATTTTCATTTATGAATCGGAATGAATTCATTAAATCTACCCACAAATTGTGTCTAGGACCTAATGTTTACGAGAAACCCGGTTTGAAATGATAGACAAACTCCGCTTTTCCGGCAAGAAGATTTAAGGCAATTTAGACAGGAAAATTAAAAAAACACAGAAATTCAAACTTCTGAAAATAAGCCCACAATTCCAAAAAAGAAAACCAAAATAAAACAGATCACAAAATCCATTTTTTTGGCACGCACAGAGTTGTATCGTAAAAATAAAAAAGACTACAAAATATTTAAATTAATTATTCATTTATAAAAGGCCTGTAAATATGCGCAATTGTTCTTTAATTCAAGTTCAGTATCATATGAAATTTATATATTTAAATTATATATATATATATATATCAATCATATTTATACCCTCACTCTCCGGAGTAGGAGGGTATATATCATTTGGGACAGAAAAAAAGTGTAACGCATTGAAGGAGTAACTTAAGACCCTAAGTATCTTTGGACCAAATCCGTTTCACGACTTTTTAAGATGTTTGAGCCATGTCCGTCCGTCTGTCTGGCTGGCTGGTGTACACGATATCTCTCGAAAGGAGTTATGGAATCAATTCAAACTTTTCACATGGTAATATTTTTCCGCATTTATTGTCAGTCGTCATTAGGGAGCAACATTTTTCCTCAGGGCCGATTTCTCCCATGTTGGAATGAACGCATTTAATTTCATGATTCTAGCTACAGCCGTTTGCTTGGTACCAATTTTATCCCGTTTTGATCCAAAAGGTACGAATGTCGCAAGATTAAGAGTGTCCCAAGAAGAGCGCAATTTTTTAATTTTAAATAAAACACAGATATTTAAGAAAAAATCGTGAAACTTTATTATATCGTAAAGTAGACAAAATGAGGTTATGTATGGAACAATATATCGTGCAGATGGCCGCCGCGGCTTTGCTGGCATGCACGCGATCTTTTAATGAAATTTTCAATGACCGTTTTGCATGAATGCTGCGGTATTTCATTAATGCAGCGTCCAATTTCGTCTTTTAAGGCTTGAGTCGTCGTCGGCTTATTCGCGTAAACCATCGACTTCAAAAAACCCCAAAGAAAAAAATGTAATGGTGCTAAATCTCACGATCTAGGCGGCCAATTCTGATCTCCAAAACGCGAAATAACACGACCGGGAAATGACTGATGCAGCAATTGAATTGTTTCTCTGGCTGTATGACATGTGGCGCCGTCTTGTTGGAACCACATGCCCTCCACATTCATTTCTTCAATTCTAGGCAAGAAAAAAGTGGTTATCATTTCACGATACCGAACACCATTGACTGTTTGCGCTTGACCTGCCTCATTTTCATAAAAAAAGGTC
This sequence comes from Polietes domitor, assembly GCA_947397865.1. Lineage (NCBI taxonomy): Eukaryota > Metazoa > Arthropoda > Insecta > Diptera > Muscidae > Polietes > Polietes domitor. The sequence goes on from OX377622.1 coordinate 114,742,855, forward strand.
CAATGATTCCTCCAGCCCAAAAACCACACCACACAGTGACACGTTGAGGATGCATTTGCTTCTCGTGAATCACTTGAGGATTTTCCGCACCCCAAATGCGACAATTCTGCCTATTGACGAAGCCATCAAGATGAAAATGGGCCTCGTCACTGAAGATGATTTTATCGGCAAAATCCGCATTTTCATGTTGTCTCTCCAATACCCAATTAACGAACTCCCTTCGCTGTCCATGGTCAGTTGGCTTCAGTTCCTGAGTCAATTGAACTTTGTATGCATGAAGATGCAAATCTTTCGTCAAAATTCGCTGCAAAGTGGATTTGGAGACACCAATTTGCTGAGCTCGGTGTCGAATTGAGGTGGATGGAGTTTGAGCGACACCATCACGTACAGCTGCGACATTTTCGGTCGATCGATCTGGTCGATGGCGCGTTGTTGTCTTTACATCACTAACAGACCCAGTTTCGGCAAATTTATCCATTAATCTCTTTACAGTTGACTCTTTTGGAGCATTATTGTGACCCCAAATTGATCGCAATTTGCGAACTGTAGCCGCAAAACTTTCACCATTTTTGTAAAACAATTTCACAATGAGAATGCGTTGTTCATTCGTGTAGCGCTCCATTTTTACTAACCTCGTACCTTCTACTAACAAACAATAACAATTGTTCAAATGTCAAACAATGACACTTCGAATGTTGCCAGATTTAAAAATTGCGTTCTTCTTGGGACACCCTTTATCTTTATTTTTCGTGACTACGCAGCACAGCAATGTACACACCGAATTTCACAATTCTAATTGCAAGCGTTTGATTGGTACCATTTTTATCCCTTTCGTCCCATTTTCCGCCTAAAAGTACAAGTTTCGAAAAAATCCATTATGTTTCGCGTCTACGCAGTCAGATAAATGCATACACCGAATTTCATGATTCAGCGGTTTGGTTGGCACCATTTTATCCCTCTTTTCAAATTGTATCCCTTTAAAGTACAAATTTCGAAAAATCTGTCTATTTTACGTGTCCACGTAATTATGGGGATGTACATACCGAATTTCATGTTTTTAGCTGTTGTCGTATCATTGGTACTATTTTTGTCCCTTTTCGTCCCAAAAGCACGAATTTTGAAAATTTCCTCTATTTTACGTGCCTACGCATTTATAGGGATGTACACACCGAATTCCATGTTTCTAGCTGTTGTCGTATCATTGGTACCATTTTTATCCCTTTTGTGCCATTTCACCCGCTACATTTTTTGTACTTTTTGGTGATTACACGTTACTAGTGGAAGGTATGAAACAAATTTCAAGTGTTTAAAAATCAGAAATTTTCAAAAAAAAATTGCTTAAATAGTCTAAATATTAGGGGTATTTTAAGTCCTTGTTAGGGAAAAATCTTTCCCTCTTGGCCGATTTCGCCCATTTTCAATCCCAACACATTTACGGAAAATTTCAACCTCCTAGCTCATTTCGTTCGGTCGCTACGTGCTACGTGCAACAGACAAACGGACATGGCTAAATCGTCTTAGAATTTTACCAGGATAGAGAATATATATACTTTATGGGGTCTCCGATGAATGGTGTTACAAACGTAATGAAAAAGTGAATATATCCCCCATCCTGGAGGTGGTGGGTATTAAAAACAATATTTTGTCCATGTTTTCATACCTTAACGTCTGATAACTCGATAATAAGTCCAAAAATTTTACTTTTTATTTTATTTTGTGGTCCTCTATCCTTTATTTGAAAATATAATTTTTAGTTTGAAAATATATAATTTTTAATTTCTATTTTAAAATATTACTTTGTTACTATTTGAAAAAATTTCCAAAATCCCCCAATTATTTGCTCAGCAATGAAATATTTAAAAGTATATGAAACCATTTAATTAAAACGTTTTCCAATGAAAGAATTAATTGAATATTTTTTCAATTATTCCTTGAAATTATATATTTTGCAATATTTTGAGCTGCTCTTAAACGCTGCTATTTATTTGCTCCGTTATATGACACCATCACATGTCCGCATTGCTTTCAATGTCCCAGCATATACATACACATGTATGTAAGTCCTTCATATTTCGCAACTTTAGTTGCTTTAACACCCCATTGCCACACGGCAATCCCAAAGGAATAGCATCTCTTCGCAACAGCAAAATAATGCTTCATTGTGTCATCTTTAACCAATTCCATTCCATTTCGCTTCATTCATCCCTTTTTTTCTTCCTCCACATGAATCTATGAATCGTGCTCATCCAGTTGAGCAGTTGATTCCCTTCGGCCGAGGTATTGTGCCATGGTGACAACGGTTATTGTTTTTTGTGCTTTCTTTTCTTTGGGTTTTATCCACACCCACAAGAAAGTGTGGTCCTTCATTTGGGAAGATATTCATTAATAACTCTAGGTGTAGTAGGTATACCCTGAAGGCAGTCGAAGGTTTATTTAAATGTGTGGATATTTTTGAGTGATTGTTTTTGCAAAAAAAAAAACAAACTCGCATATGTTAATTATTTGTGAATATGGGACATATGTTTTAGTTTAAAGTATTCATACACTGAAAGTATTATCCTTTGACAGAATCTCAGGGAAAAATGTCAACTCTTCATAATATTTATGGATTATGTTTGAGTAATTTTCGAAGGAAGACTTTTGGGTACATTTTCTAGGGCACTTTTCTGGAAGACAAGGCTTCGACCGATTTCTTGATTTATTTTTGGTCATATATTTATGAAAAAATTAGTGTAACATGGGAAAACTAAGGGCCTACCCACTATGGGCGGAGATATAGGCCTGTAATTTTCCAACTTTGGAGGGGGCATTCATGAAAGTTTACGAAATTAATTTGAAAATTTTTAAGACATTTGAAAATTTCTTATCGATTATTCCCTCATTGTGTGAATTTTCAATTCACACAATTCGTTAGATTCCGTTTATATTTGTATACCCTCCACCTCCAGGATGGGTGTATTACATTCACTTTGTCATTCCGTTTGTAACACCTTGAAATATTCATCGGAGACTCTATAAAGTATATATATTCTGGGTCGAAGATCTAACCATGTCTGTTTGTTGAAAACACGCTAGCCGCCGAACGAGGTGAGCTAGGAGGTTCAAATTTTCCCTAAATGTGTGTTATGGTTGCAGATCGGTTGGTATTGAAAGTGGGCGAAATCGGCCCAGAGGGAAAATGTTTTCCCTAATAAGGACTGAAAGTATAATATTTAGAATATTCATATACATTCCCTCTTGTAGCGAAGAAGCACCAAAAAGTAAATACACGTTTTAGCGGGCGAAATGGGACAAAAAGGGATAAAAATGTTACCAATGATACGACAATAGCTAGAGACAAGAAATTTGGAATGTACATCGCTCTAATCGCTAGATACGTAAAATAGAGGAATTTTTCAAAATTTGTACTTTTAAGGTATACCATTGGAAAAGAGGGATAAAAACGGTACCTACCAAACCGCTGAAGATGAAATCATAAATTTCGGTGTGTACATTCATCTAACTGTGAAGATGCGAAATAAGAAGGATTTTGTCGAAATTTATACTTTTAGGCGGTAAATGGGGCGAATGGGGATAAAAATGGTACAAACCAAACGGATGCAGCTATAATAATGAAATTCGGTGTGTACTTTCATTTGACTGTGAAGATGCGACATAAAAAGGTTTTTTAAGAAATTTGTACTTTTAGTCGGAAAATTGAGCGATAATTGGTATGGGGATAAAAATGGTACCTATCAAACCGCTGAAGTTGAAATCATGAAATTCGGTGTGTACTTTCATTTGACTGTGAAGATGCGAAATAAAAAGGATTTTGTCGAAATTTGTACTTTTAGGCGGTAAATGGGCGAATGGGGATAAAAATGGTACCAACCAAACGGCTGCAGCTATAATAATGAAATTCGGTGTGCACTTTTATCTGACTGTGAAGATGCGAAATAAAAAGGATTTTGTCGAAATTTGTGCTTTTGGCCGGAAAATTGGGCGATAATGGGGATGGGGATAAAAATGGTACCAAACAAACGGGTGCAGCTTTAATACTGAAATTCGGTGTGTACTTTCATTTGACTGCGAAGATGCGAAATAAAAAGGATTTTTAAGAAATTTGTACTTTTGGCCGGAAAATGGGGCGATAATGGGGATGGGGATAAAAATGGTACCAACCAAACGGCTGCAGCTATAATAATGAAATTCGGCGTGAACTTTCATTTGACTGTGAAGATGCGAAATAAAAAAGGGGTTTTTCGAAATTTGTACTTTTAGCCGGAAAATGGGGCGATAATGGGTATGGGGATAAAAATGGTACCTATCAAACCGCTGAAGTTGAAATCATGAAATTCGGTGTGTACTTTTATCTGACTGTGAAGATGCGAAATAAAAAGGATTTTTTCGAAATTTGTACTTTTAGCCGGAAAATGGGGCGATAATTGGGATGGGGATAAAAATGGTACCAACCAAACGGCTGCAGCTTTAAAAATGAAATTCGGTGAGTACTTTCATTTAACTGTGAAGATGCGAAATAAAAAGATTTTTTCGAAATTTGTACTTTTAGCCGGAAATTGGGGCGAAAGGGATTAAAATGGTACCAACCAAACGGCTGCAGCTGTAATAATGAAATTCGGGGTGTACTTTCATTTGACTGTGAAGATGCGAAATAAAAAGGATTTTGTCGAAATTTGTACTTTTGGCCGGAAAATAGGGCGATAATGGGGATAAAAATGGTACCAACCAAACGGCTGCAGCTATAATAATGAAATTCGGCGTGTACTTTCATTTGAATGTGAAGATGCGAAATAAAAAGGATTTTTTCGAAATTTGTACTTTTGGCCGGAAAATGGGGCGATAATGGGGATAAAAATGGTACCAACCAAACGGCTGAAGCTATAATAATGAAATTCTATGTGTACACTTTTTTGACTGCGGAGACGTGAATAATAAAGAGATCTCACGATATTCGTAGCATCGGGATCTAAATTTAGCTAAAATCAAACGTTATATTTGCACTCTGTCTGTCTACGTATACTGAAAGAATTATCTTCATAATATTTATGATTTTGTCTTAACCTCAGTGAATATGTTCATTAAAAAGTCGCCAAAGAAATTTTTCGTAAAATGTATGAAACATGTTTCATAAAGCACAAATCAATGAAAAGTGTCATAGAATTTATGACACATTTCTTAGAAGCTATGAAATGGAGTTCTTCATTCGAAGAACTTTTGTCATAAAAATTCATTATTTTTCATTATATGATTTATGAAAATTTTCGCAGATTTTATGAAGAAACTTCATTAATTTTATGAAAGAGTTTCATAAATAGTAATAATTTATACTGAAGTTTCCAATATAAATAAAAAAGGTCTGACTCGTTGACTAATCATGCAACACACACCACTATTTGGAGAGTCAATGAATATGTTTTTCACCTAAATCAGGGTTTATACTTATGTCAGAGTTAACAGAGCACAAATGAGAATTGCTAGCATTCAACGAATAGGGTCAAAATGGAAAAAGGAGTGAAAATGATATTAATAAAACGGCTGTAGCTAAAATCATTAAATTAAGTGTGTACATTCCACTCTGAAACATATTCGATCTTCAATATTACAACTTTTCATATCAAAATGGTGCAGACATTTAGGCTGTGGATTTAATCAAAAAATAGCATGTGGGGAAAATCGGGCTTGAGGGAAATTGAGGCTACCTAATAATATTTAGGGCACATTTTTGAAGATTTCTGACTAATAATTATATTAATACTATATATAATAGTAGAGGACTATTAATATTATAATTGTGAAGAATCTCAATTTTTCACTTTTGTGTAATGTCGACAGCATCTAATCTATCGATAACACTGTGGAATACACTCCGTGGTGGAGGTTATATATGATTCCTCTCGGCCGAACTTAATGCCTTTTTATTTGTTTAAATTAAGTTCAGTTTGAATTGCTGAGTGGTTAAATACAATCATCTTCGAACAACTTCACCCCACATTATCACTTCATGCCAGTGCTAATGTCTTGGCCATTTTGAAAGGGAATCTTCTTCTGGACAAACTCCCACATAAATTACCGAGTAAATCTTCGACATTTCGGGTAATTTTACAATTAATAAAAATTGCCCTTTTTATAAGAAAACACAACAATATCATTTCTCAATCAATTAAGATGTTCCAACAACACCATCGAACATGCGATGCGCGGCGAGGCGAGGCGATCTTGTCAAGAGTATCATTGGAAGACAAGAAACATTCTCACATTATTCAAACGCAGGGAAGGCTGGCAGGCAGGCACACATCGTCAACGAGACAACCGCAACGAAAGCCTCAAACAAACATCAAACCCCCAACCACCACCAAAATCGAACAAAAACATAACTTAAACTAAATATACGTGCGACGTGTATGAACTTAATTTAATTAAGCCGTTGTTGTTCGTACTCTCTCCTACACACAAACACACACATACACACACACGAAAACATTTATGGTGTGACGAAAGTGAAAAGACACGATCACGATCAAACAACGGCAGCCCAAGAAAGAATTGATCTGTCCAAATGCTAAATGCTGTATGGTTGGATGGTGGTGTTGGATGGAGGACGGAGGAGGAACGGTGACGGTGATGAGTGTACAACAAGGCTTTGTTGCCGCTCTAATTGGAGATGAAAGCTTTAGTTAAGATTAAGAAGAAAGATTAACGAAATAACGACAGAAATTACTCTTTCCTTAACTCATGCGAACGCAACGCAACAAAAGGGAAACAATCGTTGATGGAGTGGTGAATTGTGCTTTTGTATGAAACTAATATTCACACGATCGACACAAACGACGAATGTGTGAGCAGGAATGCACGGTGGGGGCACAGTGTTTCACCGTGGCACAATCGCAAACATTTAATTCTTTATTTGTGAACAATTCAAGAACTGAAATATTATTCAACAGCTCAAATATTCAAGTCGTTGGGGTGGGATAGTGTAGTATGAGAATTTTAGAAGTTCGCTAGATCCCCCTATTTTGTGAAGTTCGGAAAAAAATGCATCATCCAAAAAAAATGAGGGTGGTGGGATGAGTGTAAGTGGGCGCTTATCGACGTCAAAGGGGTAAAAAAACCAAAAAACTGCATTGGGTTAAATGTAAGAGCTACCCCCATTAATTTTCCCTCCGCAAATTTTTTTCGAACACTCATACCCCCTATCTCCACTCGTTAGGGGGGGGCGGCCTACCGCCCTTACTGGTCAAATGTATGACCGACACCCAATATATATCCGAATGGTGGTCCCCTTACGATTTTACGATTTATACTTTTTGTTTTGACAGTAAGGCCCAAAACTGCCCCGGAGTCGGTCCTAGTTGGGTTAAATGTAAGACATACCACCACTAATTTTCCCTGCCCAACATTTTTTCCGAACAAACTTACCCCCCGTCACCACTCCTTAATGGGGCACCCATACAAAACCCAATTTTTACAAAATTTTCTCCCACCACTGCGACTGCCCAGAGAATGGAGTCAAATATATGATCAACCCCCAATATTTTCTCAGAACGTACCACATTTTTTTTTTAATTTTTTTATGAAGGAAACTTTCCCCTAGTCACCCCTAGAGGGAAGACATGTAAGACAGACCCCCATTACTGTTCTCTCCCCAAACATACCTGTCCCCTATCTGCAGTCCATAATGGAGCTCCCATACTCATGCACTCAAAAAAGTGAAAAGTGAGCCATAAGGTAAGTAAAAAAATATATTTTTTGTGGTATGAGATACTTATACATATTTTTTCTAATTTCTTTCAGTTTTCCAGAGGGAAGACATGTAAGACAGACCCCCATTACTGTTCTCTCCCCAAACATACCTGTCCCCTATCTTCAGTCCATAATGGAGCTCCCATACTCATGCACTCAAAAAAGTGAAAATTGAGCCATAAGGTAATTAAAAAAATATATTTTTTGTGGTATGAGATTCTTATACATATTTCTTCTAATTTCTTTCAGTTTTCCACAAAAATTGTGAAATCTTCAAATATATATTTTTTTTGATTTTTATACCCTACATCACTTCGTGGACTAAGGTATTATAAGTTAGTTGTCCGCCAAATGTTGGTAACACCAAGAAATAAATGAGCTAGTTTCTTATTTATTTTAAAACAAAACAAGTAAGGAAAGGCTAAAGTCGGGCGGGGCCGACTCTGTGATACACTCCACTTTCTATCCGAATACAATTCAATTCGGTGAAAAAGTGAAAACGGGAAGGTTTTTTGTATCCTGTAAATGTATGTGTTTGACAAAAAAAATGTTAAATCGGAAAGGACATTTGTATGAGGGTATTTTGAAACCTGGAACGAAATAGGTGAAATATAAAATGTATAGTTTGGCCAAAATCGGTTAAACTTTTTGTATTGGGGCTATATTTAAATCTGAACCGATCTTTCACCATAGGTTTGTTTAGTTTTAAGGAAAATCGGGTACAATATGTGGTTTCTAGAGCGTAAAAGTCAAATCGGGAGCGACATTTGTATGGGGGATATATCTAAATCTGAACCGCTCTAGCCCGCTTTAGCCACAGGTGCTTATAGTTAGATTATAAGCTGGTATGCCAAATTTAAAGAAAATCAAGTACAATATGTAGTTTCTAAAGCGGCAAAAGTCAAATCGGGAGCGACATTTGTATGGGGACTATATCTAAATCTGAACCGATCTTACTCAATTTCTGCATAGTTGTTTCTAGTTGGATTATAAGACAAATTTAAAGAAAATCGGGTACAATATGTGGTTTCTAGAGCGGAAAATGTCAAATCGGGACGACATTTGTATGGGGGCTATATATAAATCTGAACCGATTTGCCTCAAATTAAATTGCGTTCGTCCTTAATCCAAAAAACTTAGTTGTGCCAATTTTTGTTAAGATCGGGCTATAATTGTGACCTGTAATTTGATTACAACAATAGATGGACAGACGGACATTGCAAAATCGACTCAGAAAGTGATTCTAAGCCGATCTGTATAATAAACTCGTTTCCTTTTGGGTGTTACAAACAAATGCACAAAGACATAATACTCACGTGGAGTGTATAAAAAGAAACATCGATTATTATTAGCTAATAGTGTCAAAAGAAAGACGCTCCATTTTTTTATTTAAAATTGTATGTGCACTGCACGTCTTCAAAGTCTGAAGAATGTATGGATCGAATTTAATGATTCTTATTGCAGCCGTTTGGCCGGCCCTACTTTTCCAATTCTATTTTTTTTTTAATTTTCTAAAAATTCCATTCTAAAGTCAGAGGAATGTATACATCGAATTTCATGATTTTAACTTCAGCCGTTTTGTGGGTACCATTTGTATTCCTCTTTTCCCATTTTATCCCCTAAAAGTACGATATACACTCCAAAATTCATGATGCTAGCTGTTATCGTTTCCTTCGTACCATTATTCCCTTTTGCCCTATTTTACCTAAAAGAACTTATTTCAAAAAAAAAGAAGGTAAACGGCGTTAAGTTCGGTCGGGCCGAACTTTACATACCCTCCACCATGGTTTGCAATCCACAAAGGCTGTATATTTTCGTAGGAGTGCAGTAACATTACAGGAAAATGTTTATTATAACCAAACCAAAACAACTAAAAATAATGAAAAAAATATAGTTTTACAAATAAATATAAATTTTTATTTATTTTAAACCATGCTTATAGGGCAAGGCTACCAATATGTTTATACTATATATATCGAAATCATACTTCAAGTCAATTCAAAAAGTAAATATAAGGCAGCAATCTTAAAAAAAGCTTAAATACAATAATTATATTTTCAGCTATAATTATTTGGTTGGTTGTATTTCCATCCTATTTTAATTCCGAATCTTATATACCCTCCACCACGGAGTGCATTCCACAGTATTACCAGCAGATTAAAGGATGTCGAGTTTACCTACAAGCGCAGTACCATATTACGAAAATTGTGATATGTTTATGCACATTACTATATTTGATTACTATTTCAAACTATAATGTATACTTATGCGCACTGTTTAAAATCGACTACTATATATAAATAAAATGCTGTAATTGTGAAAGTGAACATGCCTAAATATTAGGCGATTGTCAGTCGCCATTAGGGGGAAGCATTTTCAGATACAGACAAAGTGATAAGAAGTATAAATTTTAAAGATATCCCCATTTCAAGTCTTCATAGTCAGAATGTATACACCGAATTTCATGATTTCAACTTCAGCAGTTTGGTAGGCCCCATTTTTATCCCTCTTTTTAATTATATCCCTTAAAAGTACGAATTTCGAAAAATCTCTCTATTTTACGTGCCTACGAATTATTGGGACGTACACACCGAATTTCATGATTCTAGCTGTTGTCGTTTCATTGGTACCATATTTTATCCCTTTTTGTCCCATTTCGCCCTCTAAAACGAATTTGGAAAAAAATATTTTACGTGGCTATGCAGTCAGAGGAATGTATACACCGAATTCCATGATTCTATCAGCCATTTTGTTGGTACCATTTTTATCCCCTTTTTCCAATTTTGCCACCTCAAGAGTACGACTATCTAAAGTCTCTTTATTTTACGTATCTACACAATTAGAGGGATGTACACACTGAATTTTATCATTCTAGCTGTATTCGTTTAGTTGGTACTATTTGTATCCCCTGTAGCCATTGTATCCCTTGAAAGTACGAATTTGGAAAAAACGTTTTATTTTTCGTGTCTACGCAGTCAGAGGAATGTCTACTCCGAATTTCATGATTCTAGCTGCTGTCATTTGGTAGGTACTATTTTTATCCCCTTTTTCCATTTGAACCCCAAAAAGTGCGAATTTTGGAAAGTTCTTTTATTTTACGTGTCTACGCAATCAGAGGAATGTATATATCAAATTTCATTATTCTAGGTGCAGCCGTTAGGTTGGTACTATTTGTATCCCTCTAACCCCCTAAAAGTACGAATTTAGAAAAAATACTTTTATATTATGTATCTACTCTATTAGAGGAATGTACATTAGAGCGTACCAGGTTACAAGTAAAAAAAAAAAGTTCGCCGTACACCTTCGAATATGAAGTATTATTGAAAGGTAGTTTCAAAAAAATTTTTTTTATTTTTTTATGCCGAACGTAGGGGTCGCGCTTTTACATTTTTCTATATAACTTCTGCATTTATAAACGGATTTTAAAGTGTGATACATCGATGTTTTTGTTCGATTTTTTTTGTCTTTGAAGTCATTGAGCTCAAACATGATTCATGATTTTATGCGAGCTTTAATTTTCGATTATTAGAGTGGTACATTAGGGTAGTAGCAACTGAGAAATGATGGGTAAGTACCAGAAGGGGGTGCTTGAGCTCAATGACTTCAAAGACAAAAAAATCGGCCTCGTCGAGACAAAAACATCGATGTATCACACTTTAAAATCCGTTTATAAATACAAGTTATATAGAAAAATGTAAAAGCGCGACCCCTACGTTCGGCATAAAAAAATAAAATTTTTTTTTTGAAACTACCTTTCAATAATACTTCATATTCGAAGGTGTACGGCGAACTTTTTTTTGAGGTACGCCCTAATGTACATGCCAAATTTCGTGTTTCTATCTGTTGTCGTTTGATAGGTACCATTTTTATCCCTTTTTGTCCCGTTTCGCCCGCTACAAATAAAATCACTCTATGGTGCCCTTTTATGATACAAAGGGAATGCGCATTGCAAATATCAAGTAAATACAAGCTAATATGTTCAAAAAACATGCTGAAATACTGTAAATATTAGGGGTATTTTCAGTCCTTGTGAGGGAAAAATTTTTCCCTCTGGGCCGATTTCGTCCACTTTCAATCCCAACCGATCTACAACCATAAGACACATTTAGGAAAAGTTTGAACCTCCTAGCTCATTTCGTCCGGCCGCTATCGTGCTTTCAACAGACAGACAGACAGACAGACGGACAGACGGACATAGCTATATCGTCTTAGAATTTTACCACGACCCAGAATATATATACTTTATGGGGTCTCCGATGAATATTTCAAGGTGTTACAAACGGTATGACAAAGTGAATATACCCCCATCCTGGAGGTGGAGGGTATAAAAAATGTGCTTAAATACTCTAAAATATTAGGGAATATTATGGGTGTTTTTAGTCCTTGTGAGGGAAAAATTTTTCCCTTTGTGCCGATTTCGCCCAGAGTCAATCCCAACCGATCTACGACTATAAGACGCTTTTATGGAAAATTGGGACGTCCTAGCTCCTTTCGTTTAGATGCTAGCGTGCTTTCAACAGACGGACATGGCTAGATCGTCTTAGAATTTTAAGACGATCAAGAATATATATACTTTATATGGTCTCAGGTCGATATTTCAAGGTGTTACAAACGGAATGAAAAAGTTAGTATACCCCCATCCTGGAGGTATCCTGATTTCTTAAATCCAGACACTATTTACTATTTAATTATATATTTTTTTTTTCAATTTTAAAAATACTTACATTAATATCTTTCTAGACATGTTTTACATATTCTCTGAAAATTTTATGCTGGAGATGCAAGCAAAATATATAACAGAAATAAATAAAACTGTTAAACTTTAACTAAAATACTAAATTTTAAAATTCATCCATATCGATTGTGTCAAATAAAGGAGCCTGAAAAACACTGTGCGCATAGTAACACTATGAAGTATTAATCACGATCTTAAAGAGGAGGGTTCTAAAGATCACTTGTGGGTAGAACTACATCCAAACAAAAAAAAAAAAACATATTCATGTAACAATATGGATGGCTTGGCATGGCATGGCATGGCTTCAATTATTATCATAATAAGCTGGCATACATGTCCAGTGGATGAATGTAAACACACATGTACTCACATGTGTGAGTACATGAAGTACAAAAAAGTGAAAAAAGGCGGGCTTACATTCGTGCATACATAAATCCACTGCGCGTCGTCGTCCAACAAAAGAAGTTCGTCGCCGAAAAAAGGGGGGTCTTTTATATTTTCAGCGGAAGTCCACAACAATGGCGGCGTCCGAGACCACAAGTAAAGCTATGCATAGCATTGCTTCGGCCTCACTCCAATGTTCGATTCATACGTGTACAGATGTACATATGTATATGTGAATTTGTTGTTTTGGTGAATGGCCGACCGATCAGCGCGCGGTGACATGCGACTACACAAAAGATCTCCCCCAATTTAAGTTTGAACGAAGATCATCTATCTGGTCATTGTGAATTGGATTAAGCCGTTTTCTTTGAATTCTTAAAAAAAGTCGTTGAAGACGAGGGTGAAGTGGAAAGGAAATCCTGATTATGGCATGGCCTGGCACCCAGTGCTCGAAGCAAGCTGTTGATGACCCGAAACAATTGAATCAACGAAAGAAAGTGTGCATTTAATGGTGATTGCGAAACAAAGAAAAATGTTGAGCATAGAAATTGATATCGGTTGTAGAGAATAACAAACTTGGATCACCCACTTGACACTTGGCTTTGTCAGCTGATTTAAATGTAAAGATATGGCAACGCATGTGAAATGCCATTTGAGAAAGTAGCGATCCTCAATATGACGGAGACTCGCACAAAAAAACGAATTTTCCAAATTCGTAATTTTATGAATTGTGAAATGGGGGCAAGAAGTGCTAAACAGGGCCAAACGAGCAGCATAGACACAAGAAATTGGATGTGTGCCTTAGAGCGTACCAGGTTACAAGTAAAAAAAAAAGTTCGCCGTACACCTTCGAATATGAAGTATTATTGAAAGGTAGTTTCAAAAAATTTTTTTTATTTTTTTTATGCCGAACGTAGGGGTCGCGCTTTTACATTTTTCTATATAACTTCTGCATTTATAAACGGATTTTAAAGTGTGATACATCGATCTTTTTGTCTCGGCGAGGCCGATTTTTTTGTCTTTGAAGTCATTGAGCTCTAGCATGATTCATGATTTTATGCGAGCTTTAATTTTCTGATATTAGAGTGGTACATTAGGGTAGTAGCAACTGAGATATGATGGGTAAGTACCAGAAGGGGGTGCTTGAGCTCAATGACTTCAAAGATAAAAAAATCGGCCTCGTCGAGACAAAAACATCGATGTATCACACTTTAAAATCCGTTTATAAATGCAGAAGTTATATAGAAAAATGTAAAAGCGCGACCCCTACGTTCGGCATAAAAAATAAAAAAAAAATTTTTGAAACTACCTTTCAATAATACTTCATATTCGAAGGTGTACGGCGAACTTTTTTTTTGAGGTACGCCCTAGTGTGCCTCCCCTTAGCTCACAATCTGAAGAGATTTTTCAAAATTTGCGCTTTTAAGGGAAAACGGACAAAAAGGGATAAAAATGGTGCTAACCCAAGTAATTCAGCGAGAATCGTAAAATCGGAGTGGACATTCCTCTGACCACGTAGACGCACAATAAAAATTGATTTTTCGAAATATGTACTTTAAAGGGAGGTTGGGGACAAAAAGGCATACAAATGGTGCCAACCAAAGTGTGGCTGCTGGAATCGTGAAATATGGTGTTTACACTCCTCTGACGACGTAAAAAGACAACATTTTTTTGTACTTTTAAGGGGAAAGCGGGATAAAAATAGTACCATCTCCAGCTCCTACAATTGAGAAATTCGGCGTGCACTTCCTTTTAATTAAGTAAACTTCTTTTTTCGATGACTCATAGACGATAACTATAATAATCGAAATTGAAAATTAAAAAAAATGAATGAAAAAAGCGAAAAAATCAGGTAAAAATGTTCGATAACTTTTTATGTTTCAAGACTAAAACAAGTAAGGAAAGGCTAAATTAGGTCGACCGACTATATGATACCATACACTTTCTACTCCACTACTTTTCAATTCGGCATTTGTAAGGGAGCTATATAAAGGGTGTCCCAAGAAGAGCCCAATTTTTTAATTTTAAATAAAACACAGATATTTAAGAAAAAATCGTGAAACTTTATTATATCGTAAAGTAGACAGAATGAGGTTATGTATGGAACAATATATCGTGCAGATGGCCGCCGCGGCTTTGCTGGCATGCACGCGATCTTTTAATGAAATTTTCAATGACCGTTTTGCATGAATGCTGCGGTATTTCATTAATGCAGCGTCCAATTTCGTCTTTTAAGGCTTGAGTCGTCGTCGGCTTATTCGCGTAAGCCATCGACTTCAAAAAACCCCAAAGAAAAAAATCTAATGGTGTTAAATCTCACGATCTATGCGGCCAATTCTGATCTCCAAAACGCGAAATAACACGAACGGGAAATGACTGATGCAGCAATTGTTTCTCTGGCTGTATGACATGTGGCGCCGTCTTGTTGGAACCACATGCTCTCCACATTCATTTCTTCAATTCTAGGCAAGAAAAAACTGGTTATCATTTCACGATACCGAACACCATTGACTGTTTGCGCTTAACCTGCCTCATTTTCATAAAAAAGGTCCAATGATTCCTCCAGCCCAAAAACCACACCACACAGTGACACGTTGAGGATGCATTTGCTTCTCGTGAATCACTCGCGGATTTTCCGCACCCCAAATGCGACAATTCTGCCTATTGACGAAGCCATCAATATGAAAATGGGCCTCGTCACTGAAGATGATTTTATCGGCAAAATCAGCATTTTCATGTTGTCTCTCCAATACCCAATTAACGAACTCCCTTCGCTGTCCATGGTCAGTTGGCTTCAGTTCCTGAGTCAATTGAATGAAGATGCAAATCTTTCGTCAAAATTCGCTGCAAAGTGGATTTGGAGACACCAATTTGCTGAGCTCGGTGTCGAATTGAGGTGGATGGAGTTTGAGCGACATCATCACGTACAGCTGCGACATTTTCGGTCGATCGACCTGGTCGATGGCGCGTTGTTGTCTTTACATCACTAACAGACCCAGTTTCGGCAAAATTATCCATTAATCTCTTTACAGTTGACTCTTTTGGAGCATTATTTTGACCCCAAATTGATCGCAATTTGCGAACTGTAGCCGCAAAACTTTCACCATTTTGGTAAAACAATTTCACAATGAGAATGCGTTGTTCATTCGTGTAGCGCTCCATTTTTACTAACCTCGTACCTTCTACTAACAAACAATAACAATTGTTCAAATGTCAAACAATGACACTTCGAATGTTGCCAGATTTAAAAATTGCGTTCTTCTTGGGACACCCTTTATAAATCTGAACCGACCTCATCCACTTTTACTAAGGATGTTTCTAGTGTAAATAGATGATGATAAGATGCCCTGCCGAATTTGAAGAAAATCGGTTAAGGTATGTGGTTTCTACAGCGCGGTTAACCTCAAATCAGGACAGGATTTTTTTCACCACAGATGCTTCTAACTTAGATATTAGGTGTTACTCAAAATTTTAGCAAAATCGCTTCAATTATGTGGCATCTAGAGCAGAAAAAGTCAAATCGGGAGCAACATTTGTATGGAGGCTATATCTAAATCTGAACCGATTTGCTTCAAATTAAATAGCGTCCGTTTGTGTCAAGTCTCGTTAGAATCGGACAATAATTGCGACCTGCACCGTGATTACAAGAATAGATGGACCGACAGACAAAAAAGACGGACATAGCTAAATCGATTCAAAAAGTGATTCTATGTCGATAGGTATAATAAACGATGGGACTATCTGGCCTCCTTTTGGGTGTTACAAACAAATGCACAAAGACATTATACCCTGTGGTGTATGGTATAAACATCGTAAGGACACTGGCTTTCATAGAAAAGTCAAAAGTAAATAGGAAAAATAAAGTAACTATTTTCGTATTTTTCGATTTTAAAGAAAATTAAAATTTTTATTTTTTTGTTTTTATGTTTTTTAACATATATTTACTTATTTGTTCATAATGCAAAGACAATTTTTTACTTTATTTTTTTCACGTTTCACAGATTTTAACGTTTTTCAAATTTTGAAAATTGAAAAAACGTAATTTCTTTTTTTTTTACTTTGTCGAACTGTTTCAAGTACATTTCAAGAGATTTTGCACTCAATTTGTTTACTAGAAATTTAAAATGAACTCCGATTGTTATAAAATATAGCAAGAGTATAAAGGAAATTTACTTATCTTTTTATCTGCGTACCTACATTTCAGAAGTTAGTGAGAGAAAACTAAGCAAATTGTGTTTTGGAACGAAAAAATCTGACTTTTTGCACTAAATGCATCCTATCTTCCAAGGGGGCAATTTCGGGCGGGCGAAAGTTATCCTGAATAAACGGGAAACCCTTCAACATTACAACAAATATGTATATATCACAGTGCAACACGAAAAAAAATAACCATATACGGACACCGCTACATGATAAAAGACCAAAAAAAAAAAGACCCGTGTTTTTTTGTTTCCCCCAAAGTCATGCACTTTTTTTATGGGCCCCCAGAGATTTGAGGCCTCGGTGTAATTTTTGGAAAAAAGTGATCATATTCTCAGGCTCATATCTTGCAAACCGTTCGGAATTTTGATTTACTCTCTGAGGCAAAGTTCTAGCTCTTGTCATAAAGAACAAAAATTGTGAACATATAAAATCAAAAAAACTTCATCTTCAAGGTCAAAATCGCAAAAAACTTAAAAAAATTCGATTTTTTTTAACCTTTTTCCCCTGTTCAGGTCCATAGGTAGCAAACCGTTGAAAATTCAGGGAAACAATCTACAAATTTTTGTTCTTTGTGACAAGAGCTAGAACTTTGCCTCAGAGAGTAAATCAAAATTCCGAACGGTTTGCAAGATATGAGCCTGAGAATTTTTTGCGATTTTGACCTTGAAGATGAAGTTTTTTTGATTTTATATGTTCACAATTTTTGTTCTTTATGACAAGAGCTAGAACTTTGCCTCAGAGAGTAAATCAAAATTCCGAACGGTTTGCAAGATATGAGCCTGAGAATATGATCACTTTTTTCCAAAAATTACACCGAGGCCTCAAATCTCTGGGGGCCCATAAAAAAAAAGTGCATGACTTTGGGGGAAACAAAAAAACACGGGTCTTTTTTTTTTTTGTCTTTTATCATGTAGCGGTGTCCGTATATGGTTATTTTGAAATGACTTCAAAAATGTTGCACAGTGTATTTCGTTAAAGACTTTTGAAGGAAAAAAGTGGTGTTGATTTAAGGTCAAACATTTGTTCAAAAAGGATATTTTTACAATATTCATTACAACCAAACTATATTTGGCACAAACATAGTTTTGGCGTAAAGCTAAGAAACCACAATTTCCAATAAAAAAATTTAGTAAATATGTGAACAAAATCAGAAAAAGAAATTAGGTTTTTACAATTTTTAAAATCTGAAAAAAACGTGAAAATAATACAAAAAAAAATAAATTAATTAATTTAATTTAATTAATTAATAATTAAAATCAATTAAATAAAGAAATTCGCATTATGAACAAACACGTCAAAATATTTCAAAAAATGCGAAAAATAGTAAAATTTGGGCCGATTACTAAAATATATCCGATTTCCCGATTTTTTAGCTATTATCGTTTGGTAACACTGGTTTAAACAGCTGACGCACGTTTCGTGTTTGTTTCAAACATCAAACATCTTCAGTTTGGTCTATAATTTAACCATGAATCGTCTTACAAACGAACAACGCTTGCGAATTTTTGAATTTTATTAGCAAAATGAGTGCTCTGTTAAGAAAGTTCATCGCGCGCTTCCATTTTATGGCCAGTTTAATCGACCCACTGAAGAGGCTATTCGGGCTATTGTGACTAAATTTCGCACCAAATTTACATTGTTGGACATTAAACCACCAACACGCTTACGTAGAGTGCGAACTGAAGAAAATATCGCAGCTGTATCGGCCAGTGTTAATGATGACCATCAATTATCGATTCGTCGCCGTTCGCAGCAATTGGGCCTCTGTTACTCAAAAACGTAGAAATGCCAAAAGTGGACTAAGCGGATGGACCATTTGAGGTGCAGTCAAGGTCAACATTTGCATGAAATAATCTTCAAACATAAAATTATATGGACCGTACTATCGATTCAAATAAAGATTTCATGTATTTTTCTGAATTTTATGTGTTTTTTTTTTGAAAAACTTTTCTATAGCTTTTAAAAAATCACCCTTTATTTATATCTCCAAAAATCTTGGGTACTTGTAAATATAATTTTGGTTTTTTCCAGAAATCAAAAATGTCCACTAGAAGAAAAGTTATTGAATTTTGGCCGATGTTTTTTATTCTGAACCACTGTGAGCCGTAGGTAAAATATGTTTTAAAAAAATCTTGCGACTTGTTTTTAAATAGTTTTCCTTTTTAGTTTTTTTTTGAAATAATTATTTCATACAATAATTTTTATCGGATTTCCACAATCGACAACTATGAAAGTTATCGATTACTATGAGAGTTATCGATTTTTTCCTCTTTAATTTTCGATTTTGAGCCCCATTGTAACGAAAAACTCGGTTTTTTACACTTTAACGTCAGATAACTTGATAACTACGCAAGATATCTATAATATCGAGCCCTTAGCGCGGAATGATCGCAAGCGCCAAAACACACATTTTACAGGAGAAGGTTTTTTTGATTATTTTGAAATATTTGCATAAAAAGAAATATGTTTTAATGCAAAAGGTTTTAATTCCGCCGTACCCAACGAATTATTATTAAAAATTGATCATTTGTTTACATCATACGGTACTTTTGGCGATTGCGATACAAATATTGTACCTGCGGCTACAAATACTGAAAAACTATGGCTCTTACGATATATGTTTTTCTAGATTAAACCTCGAAATTTTAGTAAAAACACACTTTTTACTATAAAAAATTTATTAAAACAACGTAATAAAATAGATAACACTACTTTTATAAAAGGGAAAATGAACAGTAAAGTAATTGAAATCGTTAATAAAAAAACTATTTTAGACACATTTGAATTCCTCTGATTAATAGTTAAATTTCATATAAAAGTTTTTAGGTAATATCGATATCTTCGATTTCGTCGCTTTCAGCCAATGTCTTTGATTTGATCACTATTCATATTCAAATACTAAAGTTGGCATCGTTTGGGAATTATTCTTTCTCACGACGTCTTTTTAAATCTCTGTATTTCTCCACTGAAATTTTTAGTTGTGCAGGGTAGAGCGGGTTTGGCCCATTGGCAACGATCATTGAATTTTTGTTTGAACGAATAATTAAATTAATATTCATTTCATACATGAAAATCCATATTTAAACTGTGCGCAAAATCCCAGTTTTTCAAAATGTGCCGATCTCAAACAATTAAATTTTATTTTAATGTTTGGCGGTAGAAATGCTGTAGAAAATGAATTCCAGTCCTTAAAATCTAAATGATCTAAATAAATCGAAAATACTTTCATAACACTTCGGTATCGTGCGGGAATTTGTAATTATGGTCGGCCACTCAGAAGGGGGTGGAAGGTTCTTCCTTTAAAAAATGATTCAATTGTAGAGTGTATAGAATTAACTCTATAGAATTGTGGGCAATGTGCCCATTTTCATTACAATTTTAAGCTAAATATTATGTTTCTTTGTCAAATTTGCCACTATTTGAATTAAATAAATGTTAACGTTTACCCACAATAATAGGGAAATTATACCAAAACCATTTATATAGTATTTGGCTTAATATACGAATATTACAGGAAGTATATTAAATTATTGTATATGTATAAGGCACAAATCATACAAAAACGGTGTGTGTTCTCCAAAGAGACAATAATTTGGAGCTACTTTCAGTTCTTGTGGGTAAAATTTTTTCTTCTGGATCGATAAATAAACATATAAAACAAATATCTGTGAACTTCGAACCTCTTAGCTTAGTTCATTCGTAACCCATCGTACTTTCATCCAACAGACGAACACTTCATTCTATGGCCAAGGGTATAAAAATACACTTAATATTGCATCAATATATTGATAGACCTATCTAAAACATTTATAAATATCTCTTACATTATCTGAAAGCTTTTGCCTAAATTCATAAACTGTCGCTTACGATAAAATTGCTTTCTTTGAAAATGTGAGCAGCGACTTACGATAAAATCTTAGCCCTATTTTTTATTTTTTTTTTTTTTGTTAATTTTTATTTGTGTATCAGCCGATAAAATTTTAAATTCAACAATAAAAAATATTTTCAGAAAATGTCGCTTACGATAATTCCGCGCTAAGGAAGGGCTCGATATGTCCCGTAATTTTTAACCCATTAAAGCCAAGCCAATTTGTTTTTGCGCTGTTTACTGCTCGATTTATCGAACTCTGGGTTTAAAATTGGTTAATTTTGACAATCTATGTTCAAAAATTTAGTCAGATCGGATCATAATCTCCGGTACTTTCGATTGAATCATTTTCTATTTTTTTCTAGGAGGTATAGGTATTTGATTCCAAATTGCTTCATCCAATTCAAAATCCTTATCAATTTAATGAGAAAGTATTTAAAATAATTAAACATTGTTTTAAAGTCTTAAACTATCGCCAAAGTTTTTTCAATAAATACAAAAATACCACTCTACTATGTAACGTTTACACACAGCCTTCATTTCGGCAGCCATCTTTAATTGGATGTCATCAAACTTGTGCTGCCCACTTTAAATATTAAAGAGTTTGTGTGGTTAACTCAACTCTTTCAGCTTTAATGGACACGCACAATTCGTTCGTTCGTCCGTTCGTACAGATAGATACACAACAACCCACACGCACACACGGACACACATTATCGATCAAACTCCGCCCTCGCCCAACAGAAAGGCAACAACAATAACAAACCATTCATTTGTACTAATGACAGGCACTGTCAAAATATAAAATTAATGTAAGCCTATCAAGCAAAGAGTTAAGCAGGAACCATACAACACGAACAACAACCATATGCAGAGAGAGACTGAGAGAACGAGTTGAACGAACACATATGACGCACAAACATAACAGACTCTCTCTCACACTCCCCACAATTCAACACTTTGCATGAGTATGTGTTTTTTGTACAGGACTATAAAAGCAATAGTCAACGAAAAAAGAAATCAAAATAAGTAGAATGGGCCAGAAAACACACATACACAGACGCAAGTTGTTTTCTGCTTCTTTGCTTTACCCTTTTTATTATACTCGTCGCACATAAAAGGCAAACAATAAAAACGTCACGCATACTTTCACTTTCCCAGTGCGGAGCAGAAACTGAGAGCAAGAGAAACGGAAACCGAAAACACAAACAAGTCCTTTGCGGAGAGCGTAAACATCGCACGCTCTCAACTCTTTTACTCTTCATGAATGAAATCCTTGTCTCACAATACTCAATCTCAGACATTTACTCTTTCACAGGGACTGACTTCGTTTCTCTTTCAAAGAGTTGCATATGTGAAGAGTGCATGCACCCACCAAAAAGGGGTATATGTTTCCCCTTTGTTCGTGCAACACTTTTAACTCACTCAAAGTGTACACATATGCAACTCTTTCTCCTCCAATTTGGAGGGGAGTGAATAACACTCGTAGAATGTATTTAGGAAGAGAAAGATTGCATATGTGTAAGCACCCGTCTGCACATGTGAGTAAGTGGAAATGTAACAAGTGCGACGCAAACAAAAAATAAAAAGGGAAAAAGGAAAAGAGAGTGCCGCTCCATAACAACAGCGGAGAGTGGCTGGCTGTGTGTGTGTTGTGTCGTGTCGTGTCTGACAAGTGTCAATGGCCGCCATATACACACATTTTGTTGTTATTACCGTAATTTATATCATGACTAACAAGGCGAACAACACAACACTTGCCGTGGTTGTCTGATGGCTGCTTGGTTGGAGTGTGTGTGTGTGTGCGCTCGTGAAAGGGGTGGTGGTTGGGTGGGTGGTCCACATGGCAGGACAGCCAGAAAACTAGTCGAACATGTTTAGCACGACGAGACGCCATTAAAAGGGTTAAGCTCAATTTATGCGATGGCTGTACGAATGAGCTGTGGTCGGCGCGGGTGTGTGTGTAGTTCGTGTTTCTCGTTGATGAGGCGGTCGTACTCGTGTGTTTGCCTGTCTGCTGCTTCTTGCTTGCCGTCGTGGTTGTTTATTTTGTTTTCATTACTTTTTCATTACATTTTCAGTTCAGTGTGTATGCGATTTTTCTGCACGTGTTGTCTGTGCTGTGTGCTGCTGCTTGTGTTGTGTGTTTGTGGGTGGCATTGGGTGGGCAGGCATATTCTCGTTGTTAGATGTGGTTGATATTGTTTGGAGCGCGTCACACGGGAGTGAAAGTGTTAATATGGAGCAGACTCATACCGCCGTGACATGCCGGCATGATGTTCGCATGGACAGGCAGCCATGTTTATTTTGCTTTCATTTCAGTTCGTTTGGTTCATAAACTGACTGTGATTGTGGGTGTTTGTGTGTGTGGATTATGTGGAATTGTAAATAAAGAGTTTTTATTTTGCTTTTTGATGGATTTTCCTGATATTGCGTTATCATTTGTACACTGAGAAAAATTGTGCAGAAGAAAAATACGCATAAGATGGAATTCGATTAAAAAAAAATAAATAAAAATAAAAGAATACATCGCTGCACAATCAGACAATATTTTGGGATATTTTTTCGAAATAAGAAGAAACTAAGAATGTTAAATACAATTAGGTTGAACAATTTTACTCCAGTTCAGTAAAAATTTCCTAAAAGGTTGGAAAATTAACTAAATATGAGTAAAGTTTCCCTCTTTCAAAGCCAAAATAAATAGTTCATTTACTAGAAATAGGGTAGTAAATTTACTTAAAAACATTTCTTTGGCTCTAATTAAATATGCTTACGATTGAGTAAACTCATACTTATGTGGAAGAATATTTCCAAGGTTTTATGTAAGAAAAAAAACTCAGAAATTTTCTGTATGGAAAAAATTCCATTTAGGAAATTTTAACCTCAAAATGTGTTTTTTCCTAAAAGTAAGTTAACCCTTTCATGCCCAATGTTAATGCGAGTTATTATTCCCATAAAATCTTAAAAATAATATATTTTGCTGAATTAATAAATTTTTGTTTTTGTGTACATAGATAACAAAGATTATTCAAAAGAGAACCACCAAATTCGGCAACATTTTTGGGTCTGCGTAGGAAGACAAAAACAAAAGAGAAGTCTCAAATTTCAATTATTTGAGTATCTTGTAATTAAAATTGTTTAGAATTTGTTCTTATTTTTTTTAGGATTTCTTCGAGTACAAGAAAAACTCTATTTGTTATTTGAAGTGATAAATAATAAAGATTTTTAAAATGAAGAAACAATTCAAAATGTGATTTTTATTTAATCGATATATACAGTATAATGATTTTAAGAAAAATCCTGTAACTCATGTCCTGTATGAGTTAGAAACCCAAAACTCAATATAAATCATATTTAGCCCATACATCATCAAAAATAATATCATATTGTATATATTTATTAAGAAGAAAATTCGGGCATAAGAGGGTTAATATGTTTACTGAAATTTATGTCGAGTTCTTCATACATTTAAGTATTAATGAACTTAAAAAAAATCACTTGAAATTGTTTAGAAAATTCTTGAATATTAATCTAAGCAGCAATTCTCGTTCGGTTGCAGAGTTGTATTTCTTAAATAATTCAAGTATGTACTAATCTAAACAACCTCTGCGAAGGCGCCTCTCTTGCCTTCGCAGCAATCATGGAGTAATAGCTGAACTCTTTATTGCACAGGTATCATGGAACTTTTGAGCAATATTTCATGTTGTCATTTTTTGTATCAGTTTTGCATACTCTGAAGTAGGGATGTATAGTTGAAAAGTGACTTTACGATTTTTGAAAAATCGATTTTTCGACTTTTGAAAAGTCGATTTTTCGACTGTTGCAAATAAATAAAAAGACGACATTGCAAATGAATGAAAAGACGAATAGACCAAATCAAAACCAAATCGAGAGACATTTATATTGGATATGTAAAACTGAACCGATCTTACCCAGTTTTTGCATAGATGTTTCTGGTTGTTGTGCCAAATTTGAAGAAAATCGAATAAAGGATGTGTTTCTAGAGCGAAAAAAGTAAAATCGGTATTCAATAACTTAAATTCATTGATGTACAAAGTCGAAAACAAAAGTCAACTTTTCGACTTTTGGCAATGGTAAAGTAGATTTCGACTTTTTGCTCCTAAAAGTCCATTAATCGATTAGTCGAAAGTCGATTTATAGATCCCTACTTTGAAGCAAAACCATTTGTTTGATTTTTTTAGTTAAATTGAACTTTGTTTTAAGTTCATTATTTTCCTTGTGTCAAGTACAATTTTCCTCAGTTTAAGTAAAAAATTGATTGTTTTAAGGAAAAAAAATCAGCAAAATCGTCCTCAGTTTAAGTAAATATTTACTTGCTTTTAGTAAAAAATTTACTTACTTTTAGGAAAATTTTACTAAAATTTAGTAAAAATGTACTTGGTTTGAATAAAAATTTCCTTATTTTTAGTAACATTTTATTTAAATTTAGTAAAAATTTACTTGGTTTTAGGAAAAATTTACTTAGATTTAGGAAAATTTCAGCAAAATTTTACTTAGATTTAGTAAAAATGTACTTGGTTTGAGGAAACGCTTACTGTAATTTTCCTCAGTTTGAGTAAATATTTACTTGGTTTGAGGAAAATTGAATCAAGTTCAAAGCATGTACTACTTTCAATGAAAAGTTTGAACTTGATATGAGGAGATATTTCTTTAGCGCTATACGAAGTTCAATTTTCCTAAATTTTAGTTAATTTTAACTCATAATAGGGTTCACTTTTTTCGGAATGTATAGGGTGGGCTAATTAAAATTTACTAAAATTTAAAATGTTATATGGTCCATCTTATATATTTTGAATAAATCGAAAACGTATTGCTTTTTTAGTAACATGAGCCGAATATATAAAAAATCGAAAATTATTTTAGTTATCGAAATTGAAAAAACCGATTTTAATTTTTATTATTTTGAGCTCAGTTGAATGAAAAAAATGCGGGCAAGTGTATAATATCCGAGGCCCCAAGAGCAAACTACATTTTTGGAAAGAAGACCTCAGAGAAAAAAATGGCTGGATATGTTATCGATATCTCACTTAGTTATCGAACCTTAACATTTAGGAAAATTACAAAAATATATTTTTTATTAAATCAGTATAACATAAAAAACAACGGGAAAATTAAATAAAAACTCTCGATAACTTATCTTAATTAAAAAATCGATTTGAGGCTAATTTGAAAAAATCGGGTAACATTTTTCGATAACTTTTGACTTTTCAAAACTAAATATAATTTAATTATTTATTTTTTGCAAATGAGGACAATATGAACAAAGTAACACATAAATTGTTTTTCTATAAATATATTAGTTATAGTAAGTGCAAATTAAAAATAATAGATTTTTTATTTTTCTTATTTGAATGAAAAGGGGTAAAAATTAATTAATAAACTCGAAAGTTGTCGAAAGTAAAAATATCAGTTTTCTTTTATAGAAAACATAACGACATGCAGAACAAGTAAATAATTATTTTTTGTTCCCGAAAAAAGTTGCCCCTTTCAATGTGAAAATTTGAAGAGTGTATGAAGTAAGTATGCCCGGACTTCATAAATCGAAGCTTTGGAACTATTTACATTGGTCAAACCAAATGTATACTCGTATAATCTGGAGCATAGTTTTCATCTAAAAGCGAGAGCACGTGTAGGGGCTTTGAATGTTGAAAAAAAGAAGCGATGGGCAATGAATTGAGCATGAAGGAATATTAACTGAATTTTTAAATCTCAAGAGTGCCGCAGGAGAATTTTGAAAAAAATTTTAGCTTTTCAGTTTTTTGTACAAATTGAAAATTAGAAGAAAAAACTGCAATAACTTGGTTGTTATCGATAACTGTATTAGTAATCGATAACTTATATAGTTATCGATTTTGGAAATTCGATAGAAAACACATTACTTTTCTATAGCAGTTATTGTAATTTTTAATTTTTTAAAATTAAGTTTATCAAATTTCCAGAATCGATAACAGCAGAAGTTATCGATGACAAACAAATTATCGATTTGTTTTTGATTTTTTCTTCTAATTTTCGATTTTGAACGAAAAATCTTTTTTTCGCAATTGTTAACGTCTTTATATCTAAGCACGTTATACAAATTAAGTTTATCAAATTTCCAGAATCGATAACTGCAGAAGTTATCGATGACAAACAAATTATCGATTTATTTTTGATTTTTTCTTCTAATTTTCGATTTTGAACGAAAAATCGTTTTTTTGCAATTGTTAACGACTTGATATCTAAGCACGTTATCGATAGCATGCTCACCAATCCTCCGGCCCTCCATTTTTAATAATCCCAATTTTTTTATAAAAACTTCAAATCTTGCTGAATTTTAGGACATCATATAAACAATATGATTTTCCCTTTATCCCCAATAAAGAACATGTTGTTTACAAACGTCTGCTAAGTGGATGTTCGTTTTTCCTTATTTACTTTAACCAGTCTAAAAGAATGCACCATTAATGTCCTTAACAACTATTTACCTGCAACAAACACAACTTTTATGGCCAGCCATCCACCATTCAACACACATCCCCTTCCCCCTCACCGAGTATCCCATTACACCTGTATGGTGCGCATAAAGTGCAGCAAACATTCATTCATTCGCCGACCCTGACCTACAAACCCAATTCCAATTCCAAAACAAAGGCAAGCCAAGCAGAAATTGCGCGCCAACATTTTTTATTTGTTGTGATATCAAATCACTTTTCTTTTATGAAAAAATCCACAATGATCACTTTCTCCACTGCACTCCACTCCATTCACTTTCGTTGTGGAAAAAGGAACTGCTCCGCAGCTTGCACCTTTATCAAGTGCTGTGAAAGTTGAAACCTTGTTGTGGTGGAGGATATCTTTGCTCTGCTACAGGATATGCACAGGACACTGATGAAGAGTGAAGGAGGCCAAAGACAAGGTAAACACTGGGTATCTTGTTGATTTTCTTGAGAAAAGCAACCACAAGAAAAATAACACAACCCTAAATTCCATTTCCATTAAGAGACACCAATTGATGGAAACCCTATACCGTGGGGACACACGGCCCAGCAACGCGATCTCAAATTGCATTAATCCGTTTTATTTGTGTTTTTTTGTTTTTAGAAAACCACATCGAGATTGAATGAAGAACCTGATACTGATCTGCATTAACAAATTATAGTTTTGCAGCAAAAATTGAAATTTCATCAAGATATTGTAATAGTGGGGTTTTTATTCTATTGAAAGTGAAAGATATCGTTTAGTTTATAGTGCAGAGATAGGGGTGTCTTGAGTACGAATTTTATTTATACTCTAATTGCCAGAAAATCCTTCCTCAAATTTAGGGAACAAATTTTAGTTGTATTTTGGAGAAATTAGTCAAAAAAATAAAATGTAAATATCGAAAATCATTAAATTCGTTGATTCAATCGCCAAAATTGTAAAAGAAAATTATCAAAAATATCCATACAATGTAGGAACTCCTTGGAAGTGCTAATATTTTTCTTTCCAAACATCACCAAAATTTTGACTTATGGTCAAAACCCTATTTTGTTTGGCTTTATGCCTGTAACTTAGTTGATTATCAACCGATTTGAGTTTTGGATAAAAAATGCCCAAAATCCTGTTGTTTCCTAAAATGGTCGTCATGCCTTCCTTTGCATTTTGTTTTATCATTTTTGATGAATTTTAGTTATTTAATTGGACCTTTTTGAAATTATGAGAAGTGTGAACTTGAATTTGAATATTTGCTTGAATATAGTTTTATGGAAAAATTTTATAACTAAGCCAAACACCAAACGATTTTAAAAGCAATGTGGTATTTTACTCCTTATTAAACGTCATTTTTTAAGTAAACTCACTAAAAATG
This sequence comes from Polietes domitor, assembly GCA_947397865.1. Lineage (NCBI taxonomy): Eukaryota > Metazoa > Arthropoda > Insecta > Diptera > Muscidae > Polietes > Polietes domitor. Next base: position 114,771,631 of record OX377622.1, read on the forward strand.
TGTAAAAACATTGCCAAAGTTGGAAATTTTCAATAAATTAAAAAATGCGTTTGCTGGACAAATAAAAAGCAAAATATGTATTATTAGAATGTTCTATGTTTCTTCTTTATAATATCAGGCTTATAAGTGTGCAAAGGTAAGGAAAAATGTATGCAAAACCATAAATCAAGATATATGTAGGAACATTCGGAACATTTTTTCGATTCGATTTTCAATGGATAATTCAATTTTATGGAAAATTGTCAGTTTATTTTTTTTTTTAATTTTAACTATACCTGCACATACACATACTTACATATGCAACTCAATGAGATGCTCGTAAGATACTTGATGCGATTTTTAAACGCAAATTCGGCAAGTTGGTTGTACTTCTCGTTCGTTTGTGAGAATCATCTCCTTATAGAGGCCGGGTTTGATGCTGAAAAGTCGCTGCGAAGCCACCTGAATGAAACCTTTAGACAGGGTGGAAATCATGATAGTGGTAGTCTGCAGCCAAGTAATAAATGTCACCATGCCATTTGTAAATAAATTTGCATTCTATTAAATATAGATGCAAAATGGTCTTGAGCCAGGACAATATCCCAGTTCAAATTAAAAAAAAAGTCATTGCACTCGAACTATAGGCAAAATGGAGTTACTTGGCGCTTTTGGTTTTTCATTTCTTAATCCTGTTGCCCTTTCACAGGACTACAAAGTTTCAAAGGATAAAATTGTTCATATTTTATATACTTGTTCGCAACCTATGATAGCGGTATTAGTGGTAAATTAAAGAGGAGAATATCTGCTAACAATACCTCAAATATTATGAGTCTGTCTGTACTAGTTCAGCATTAACAACTATTTCAACTTTGCCCCTTTGTTTTTCTAGTTTATTTATATCTTGATTTTTAAGAGACACAAATGTAAATGGTTGTTTATACTAAAATAATACAGATAGAAGCTTGAAATTTATTTTTAGCACATATTCTCTTCTTTGATTTGGCATCTATACCAGTTTCATAGAGTACGAATAGGTATAAAAAACAAAATACGCCAAAATACTCCATTTCATTTATATTTTCAGATGTATATCATCTGGTTCAAGTGTAACATGGACTGTCGGACAGTGTAATGCTTAAGTAAGGAAAGGCTAAAGTCTACATCGTTTCCATATTTCTAAAAGGGAGTAACTGACAAGTTTTCCGAATTGAGGTTACTCCTACATGTGACAAACCAAACAGGCGTGATCCTCTGTCATTGTACCTGCGCCTAGGAAAGATTGACTTAAAAAATGGAATTTGGAGTGTATGTATGCAAATCGGAAGAGAAAAGATAAAATTAATAAAAAGATTTTAGAAAGTCATACTCTTAAGGGGGTAAAATAGGGAAAAGGGGATACAAATTGTATTAACCAAATGCCCGCAGCTAGAATCACGGAATTCGCTGTATACATTCCTCTGACTTAGAGATGTGCGCGTGAGTGATTATTGGCTCACGTTCACGCACGTTCACGCACGAAGATTTTTTCGTTACTCACGTTCACGCACGCTCACGTGAGTAAAATAAATATTGCTCACGATCACGCGTGAATCACGAAAACAATTTACACAAAGAGGATAATATATACATTCTAAATCGAAATGAGTAACGCCACGCAAATCCGAAAATTATATTATTTAAATCACTCTACGTTTGCTATGTATGTCTTAAATTCGTATTTTTAAAATAATTTAAAAATCTGGCACAGACATAAAATTCAAATATAAAACAAAGTATATGCCCATATATATAACTGCTATTTTTTTTTGTTTTTATTTTTTTTTTTATTATTATTGAACTAACATTAAGGGGGTTTCCCATATAAATTCAGAGCCTAGTGTTGGCGCAGGAAATGCTTGCTTAAAAATTAGAAAAAATTTAATTATACCTGCATTGAAGCACTTTGTTTTAGAAATAAATATGACTTTTATTTTGAATGGAAATTTTTACATTTTTAAACGAAATAAAATATGTGCTGCTCACGAAAAAATCACGTGATTCGCGTAGAAATTAGACTCACGCACATTCAAGCACGAACATTTGTTCGTTCCTCACGTTCACGCACGCTCACGTGAGTGAAATAAATTTTGCTCACGATCACGTGTGATTCACGCGTGAATCACGTGATTCACGCAATTCACGTGAGTCGCGCCCATCTTTACTCTGACTGCATAAAGGCGCAAAATAAAATGATTTTTCTAAATTCGTACTTTTTACTTTTACGGCAAAAATTGTTTGAATCATGAAGTTTGGTTATTTTGCACTAATGGATTATCAAAATTTGTGCTTTTGGAATTAAAATTATAGAATGGAGATACAAGCAACTGCAGCATCCGCTATCTACCAATATTTATTTTATTTAAGCTATTTTGAAAATATAAATATAAGAATAGTTATTTTTTCAATTGATTGGAAGCATTATTTCTATATAAATAGTGTAAACGTATTGGTAGCCTTGCCTTATGAGCCTGGTTTGAAATAATAAAAATGTTATATTTATTTTAGTTTTTTCGTTTGTATTTTTTGGTCTGTAATCATAATTTGATTTGAAGTGGGATATTGCCCTGGTTCAAGAACATTTTGCATCTATATTTAATAGAATGCGAATTTATTTACAAATGGCATGGTGACATTTATTACTTGGCTGCAGACTACTTCAGAGATCTTCATCGATCTCTGAATCACGTCGACTTCTACCACGCCGCCGATTTCACCGGTTCATATCGACTTCAACCACGCTGAGGGATTTCTAACTCCGTCAAATCTTAGTACAAAAGATAATATTACTGTCGTCTTAGACAACCTACTGCTGTGAAATATATGGATCTTTCTTTGAATTTGATATCCCACCATATCATGACTTCTATAGAAAGTGTAATGATTGTATTTTGATTTGATTGTATAAGTCAATTCCAGAATGCATGGCCAGCTGCTCTATTATGCTAATTTAGTGTCTCAAAGTAGGTAGAGCTTTACCATTCTTTGGAAGGATTATGATAATTTAATTGTCTGGTCAAATATGCCTCACATGAAAAGCTGTAATTGCAAACATATTTATTAAATTCATCCATATTATAAATTTTGGAAATGGATTCCCACTCCCAAAAAATAATTGTATGGGTTAATAATATGAAATTATGGGTACATTGGCTAATTTTAGCGAATACTGAATTACTTGCCAAAAATAAAGGAAAAGGTATTAAAAACCAATACAAATTGTTCCTTCCCTTTTCCAAAAATTATCAAATAAATAGGGGTGATCGAATGACAGAACGAGCCGACAAATCAGCCGGAAGCTGCCGCCGCCGATCCATTTTCGGTAGCGCCGCCGCCGTCGATAATTCTAGGTCGGCTCGTAACTCTGGACTACTTTATTACTTGGTGCGATTTTTTAAACGCAAATTCGGCAAGTGAGTTGAACTTCTCGTTCGTTTGTGAGAATCATCTCCTTATAGAGGCCGGGTTTGATGTTGAAAAGACGCTGCGAAGCCACTTGAAAAGACTTTTGACATGGTCGAAATCATGATCGTGGTAGTCTGCAGCCAAGTAATAAATGTCACCATTTGTTTTTTTTATTAAAAAAAATATTTTCCTGTAATATTACTGCACTTCTACGAAAATCGACGGCCTCTGTGGAATGTAATCCATGGCGGAGGTATTTAAGGTTCGGCTAGGCCGACTTAACTATATTTTTACATCTTTTTCATTTTTAATAGCTATGTAACATTGTAATGAAGAAAACAATGCCTATCTGCAAAAATATCTACTGATAAATATACATGTTTTTATCTTATTAAGTAGATATAAGAGAATTTTAAAAAATCCTGTTTCTTAAGATTTTCTCTAATATCGTTTAAATGTCTAGTTTTAAATTTCTTCCTAACAACGTAAACAAGGTCCGATTGAAGAGAATCTATGAATAAATGTATAAGTTATGACTTTCTTTTCTTTGAAACGAGGAAAACTGTTTTTTTATTTTTTTCGATATCTCAAAAGAGTTTCACTCCTGAAAAATAATGAATCGTTTATTTATTTTGAGAGTTTAGGAGGCCTTAATACACACAAAAAATATTATAAGACCTTTGTAGGCCAATGAGGACCACAAGGAATTCGTGAATCCTGAATTTGGTAATGAATTTAATGCCCGCACTTTATCCCCACATAATCAGGTTGAGAACAACAAGAGAGAGAAAATCAATCAGGTGCATCAATGATAACATTGCGGAGAACAAATCTAACACCTTGACAATCAATCATGGTGTCCTTTCTGTCATTATGACAGGTTTCACATTTTCGTGGTGCTGATAAAATCTTACCCAACACCAGACGTCAATGCCAACAGCCATGAACAAAATCCTGCCAACAACAACTGCAACAATAGAACACTATAAAATTGACAATTTTCCAGAGTTAACTACCATCCCGTTGACAAGCGAAAGGATTAAATCAGACAATTTTCCCATGACACCACAACGAAGGAGGGAGAGAGAGAGAGCAAGGCATGACTTTTCGAAAATGTCTCAAAGGATAACAAAAACCCTAGGA